>JARHVA010007034.1:360000-771635 GCA_037957365.1 Torreya grandis
AATTAATCAAGTCCTCCACAGTGATATAGGAACACATTCATAAAGGGTAAAATTTAGAAATAGTACAAAAGTGGTTACCAAAGCATAACTCAAAAACAACAAAAGGATCAAAAATAAAAATTAGAATAACATATAGTACCATAAACATAGGTAAAACATGAAAAATATGTAACTCTACCTATCCAAAATAAGGATCAACATTCAAATCAATATGGGGTTGGTCAAAAATATCTACAATAATTTGATTATCAAGGTCAACAGTTGGGTAAGCAGGCTCAAGGCATCACTACTCCTATTCTAGTAGTTGATAATGTTTGTCACCAAGGTTTGGGATTTATTGAACATCCTAAGGTAAATCATTCATAGACACAATTTATTAAAGGAAAATATTTGGATACAACAAAATTCAACAATAGCATTCCATTGGTTTAAATCAATATGATAATCATGAGTAGAAAAATAGATGTTATTATGATTTCTAAGATACCAACAATGAATCTAAATATTGAAAATAGTATTTATAGTCATTCCCTCCTGCTTCACAATCATGTATAGTTATTTTTTTAAATACAAGATACCATGATAGGTAGTCTCCCATGAGACTCATTAGTTAGTATCATTTATTCTTAGTTTTTCTTGTATATAGTTTCTTTTGCTTACTTGTACATAGTTTCTTCTCAAATTTGATTGATTGTACATAATTTATATAGAAATATAAAATAATACAAAATTTCAAAATATAAAAACATTCATATAATTTAAAAACACCAAAAACATTTAAATTGTATGCATCATACATGTTTTACATTTCTACTACTAAGTTAGACTTATATTTATTATTTTGTGCTATTGTTTGTTGATTATCTATATTAACATTCTTTACTTTATCTTCTTTGAGTGTGTGCAATGACATCCAATTCCTTGATTTCTTCATTCTACCCATTGAGGGGTGGTCATACTTCTACATTGAAAATGCACATCGATACATCTTCCCAATTGGGGCATCTCCTACATGATTACACCATCTAGGTTATGTCATTATTACACCACACACTCTAGTTATCATGTTGACATACATTACCTACTAGACTACATAGATTACCACATAGACACTCACTAGTATCTATCACTTGTGCATTTCTTTTCATTTACCTAGTCTTGTACTAAACATGTCTTACGTACTTTCACTCTTGCTTTGATTAGTTAGATGTGATTCTACATTCTAATTTTTACATGCTTTCCTTTATTAATTTTCACAGATAGATGTGATTGCATTTCCAGTTCTAGTTTTGTTTTTTATGTGTGCCTTAAGACATTTTCCAATGTCCTTTACTTCTATTCATGTGTATGTACCTTTAGAAATTTCCCAATGTCCATTCCGTATACTCTTATATGTGCCTATGGCCCTTATAAAAATATTTGATTATTTCAAATTGTATGTTTATGTGGCATTTGAACATGCCTTGTATGATTGATTTCTAGTGTAAGTGACATGTGCCCATGTCCGTTGTTTGTGTGGCCCTTTGGCAAAACTTTTATGCTTCTTACTCCTTGATTTATTTTCTTAATGTGTGATTGATTAACCTTGTTTGCAATGCCATGATCCATATCATGTATTTACCTTTCTTTCTTGGATGCCATGATGGACATCATGCTCCATCCCTCCAACTAACAACTAACATCTAATATTTCCAATTCTAGTTTAGTACATTTCACATGATTTTACATTATTATATCTATCTAGGCATTCCCCTATTAATCTAAAAATATCTCAATATAAACATTGCTATATCTAGAGATATCTTGTCAAATATCATTGTTATATCATGTATCTATGCAACATAACACACTTTTAGGACTCTTTTCTTTTGAGGAAAGTAACTGTAGGTTCAATCATTTCTACACTCAAAAGAGGGGGAAAATAGGGGTTTTATCAAGAGATAAAATCTCCTAACATTCAAAACAATAATACATAGATCACCTAGTTTAGAATCTAGAGGTCAAACTAGTCAAAATAGAATTAAAAATAGTGACAATTCCAAATCAATAACCTATTTTAGCATAGGAAAATAACACCAAAAATGGATAGTAGTGTCAAATACAAGGGTGTCCTCATTTTGACACTCTTATATAGGTATAAAATGCCCAGGTTTTCTAATAATAGGCAAAATTTTTGGCTCATCTATAGTTTTTGCACATCTAAATTAATCAAACTCAGTGGTTTTGGTATAGTTATCTCAAGGAATCCAAATATAGGGGGTATCATGTGTGACATGATGGCTCTCACTTCTAGTTTCAGATTAGGAAGTTGACATAAGTTCTAGATCATAATCCATGTTTTATATACATGTAATTTAGGGCAATGTGTGTCACACATTTATCTTTTTTTGTTTATAAGTTTAGTTTATTACCCAGACACTCTCATTAGTTACATGCCTTACTCCATCTTTGAGAGGTTGGCATCTTTTTCAAGTTGAAATTTGATACAATTTTAAATTCTTGAGTACCTAATTTCCTAAGTTGGCTTTCACATAAGCCTAGTGCATCAATTTTGAAGTGGCTTTCATACATGCCTAATCTCCATCTTTCAAAATGGCCAAGAGTGACCTAGTTTCCAACATACATTTATCTATCCATACCACATTATTAGATTTTCAAAACATCCATGGGCTCTATTAGCCATCTCATATGACATGTATTATATACTAGTGTCACTTCATAGCTTCACTTCATGGAGCAATGATGGAACCATAGGGATAGCCTTTGTATTATTGAGCCACCTATTCAGAGGGATTTGACACATAGTCCAGAAATCGATTATCACATGTATGATCATCTAGCTTCACTTAGTAGGTGATGATGGAGCCAAAGGGACAACTTTTGTATTTTTGAGCAAATTTTTAAGGAATTGAGCACTCATCTTTGTTCATGATATATATTTTAGTATAACATCATCTAACACAATCCAACATTACTCAACCTTACTCAGGATAAAAATAGCTTTTGTATTGGTTTTCATACCTAGTGAGGTGTATTCATTCCTCTCTCTTCCTTATTATTTTACATATATTTTGTATGTCCTTTTTATATATCACATATAATAAGAACTGATCTACTCTTTGTTTCATTTCATATATTCACACTTACACAATGTGCTCTCTATGCACTATGCAACATTAATCAGCGTCACACAAGCTTTATGGGCTTCACCTTTTTAGGTAAGTTCAGTTATGATTTCTATTTTATCTTTTATCCTAGTATTTCACTTTGTTGCATCACTAGAATAAAGCGGGGGGGATGTAGTCATATAAAATGCAAAATTTGAATATTTGAGTATCGCTAAAGATACTGAATCTATAGGTCCTCCTACTTGCTTGCAAAAGCCTTTTAGGATTTTCTTTCACTAATTATTAGTCATCCATAACCTTCTAGACTTAACTCTTATAGATTTAGGTAGCTCTTTCAGGCATAAATATATCCCCCTAAGTTTCATTCCCTTCAGAAAAATGTGCCCAACTTGGATAGCATCATTGAAACCTAGGGTGTCTTGTTTTTGGCCCTATTGTCTAAGTACAAAGTTAGCTCAAATAGTCATATTCTATCAAATATTTATCCCAATTCATGTTAGCATAATGTGATTTTATTTAACCCATGATCATTAAATCCTTTATAAAATTCCATTCAAAGTCTATTTAAAAGGGTTGGCACTCATTTACAAGAGAGAAGAAGGAATACAAGAAAGTAAATTCAATCACTTTTCCCTATTATTTGAATACAACCTTCTAATATTATTCTAAGCTTACTCAAACCCTTACACCAGTTCTTAGTCATTCCAAGTACACCTAATTTCACATATAGTTATATTTTCATACACAATTACACCAAGCACTCCAATGGGAGAACTAAATTAGCTTGATCCCTCCTTATAGTATTGGTATGTAGGTAGTGTGCCCATACATGGGGTGTGAAGTGTGTCCAGTCTATCCTTTACACACTAAACCTTTCTCTCTCTTTCCCATGTTGACATTCATATTCTATCAAAAAGAGATCTTAAGGATTTGAAGATTAAAATAAATGCACAATGAGCTTCATAGACTTTTGATCTTCGATATTTCACCGGTAGGGTAACACAAAATTGTTGAGTAAAACCCAAAAAACTAAGATCACCTAGACAACAACACTAGAAAAGGACTATAACACTGGACAATAGGGTGTCCCACATTTAATGCTTCTATCCAATCTAGAAATGAACTCCAAGATACTATTTTTGATAGTCTCCCAAGCTTGTACAAAAATTTATAGACCCTGTAACATCCGTATCAGTCAGTTTCCAACTAATTTTAATTTTATCTCTATTATTACTATTTTTAGAAAAGGTAAAAATACAATCTATTTACATAAATCAGTGGCTTAATTATTGGACATTATTTATTGATTCACCCTACTCAGACCTATTTTTTAATTAGGAAGAAAACCTGATTATTTTAAAAAATAACAAAACATGTGTGTGTGTGTGTGTGTGGTGTATACAACCTCTCAAGTATACATTACACACACATACAATCATTTCCTACTTGATTTAATAATAAAAAATCTCAATCAAGTAATATCTATCACATGAATATAACAACCTTTTAAAACATATTTTAAGACATGAAACTCAATCCAAAACTCAAAATTCAACTTATAGCTATCCAAAACCATTATAAAGAGACAAATAAATACTCAACTTTAATATCTCAATGTTCGATGACTAAACATTAGTATACAGAAATTATTGTGATCAATATATATAGGTATTTACATTCTCTAATTCATACAAAATAGAGTATGTGTCTAGTTAATTAGTGTTATCAAAACATATACTCAGATTATTCAATCTAAAGACTACACACACACGCGCGCGCACACACACACACACACACACACACACACACACACACACACACACACACACACACACACACACACACACACACACACACACACACACACACACACACACACACACACACACACACACACACACACACACACACACACACACACACACACACACACACACACACACACACACACACACACACACACACACACACACACACACACACACACACACACACACACACACACACACACACACACACACACACCCACCCACACACACACCCACACACACACACACAGAGCTAAATTTTTTAGTTTAATTAATGTTTATAATCCTATCACCATTCTTCACTATACCATTAGACATAATTAATTAGTCCATTGATAAATTAAAGATAATTATTTTAAACCCCACACACACACACATATAAATGCTTAGGTTTTTAAAGATTCCACATAGATGGTGGGTCATTAAAGTTGTAAATGTAATGTAAGACTACATAAACCCTATTTAATTTGGTTCACTTTAAATGTGGATCCTACCCAAAACTATAATAGTATTGAAATAAATCCATACACATCATTGTATTCCCCATTTATGATGTATTTCTAATTCTTTTATCAAAAACACATATTAATTTGGTAGGTGTTAATGTTTTAGTCTCTCCTAGCCTAAATTACTCAATTTTATTCCTAATAATAGATTAGACCCATCACTATAATTCTGAGGATGGAATCGAGTTACATCCCTAGGTCTATAAACCTAAAACCTAGGGTTGAATTTTAAAAAAATTGACTATAGAAATTCAATTTTCATCATTCACAAACTTGACTATATGTTTATAGGCCTGGGGATGGAACTATGTTCCATCCCCAGGGATTGAAACATAATACCTTATTTATAAGACAATAACACTCTACCATGTCACCTATATAAATATAATATATTAAACCCATTATTGGCAATTTAGCCTATCAAGGCCAAATTCTAACCCCTATAGTCATAAAATTTTCATAGTTGTCATGATGTATTATTTGTAAATTAAAAAGTGATTTATTTAGTGTCATAAACTATTTCAAACATATTTATGAGGTTTTTATATTGGTTCAATTGGTTATGTGATCTGAAAGTGCTCTAAAGGAGATAGAAAAAAGAAGACAATTGCTAACTTATCACAGAGATTTTATTGTATATTTAGGTATAATGATGGTATGAAATGAGATATAAACCCAAGAACATGATAAAAGTTTATTAAAATTTCATTTAACTACTTTTAGAAGGCTATGACATGCTTATTTGACTTTTAATGTTTGTTGTTCTTTGAAAAACTATGTTATTTTGCCAAAAAGGACAAACATTGGTATTTAAATATAAAATAGGGTATTAAAATAGTAAAATTAACTTTTAAAATATTAATACATATGAATTTATATTATTCATAAAGTATCATATTTAAAAAAGCCACTTTAAAGCTAGTTCAAGTGTGAAAAAGGTTATTTTGGGGCTCCCACGTGCCATTTTTGGCAATTAGAAGGTCAAAAAGGACAAAATATTTATCTTGAATTATTATTTGACCTATGTATCTTATATAACATTATAATTTTGGTTGTGTAAGATCTTAGGTTGGAATAAAAGGGAAAAAATAAGCTTTTTCATGCATTTACAAAGCAGAAGTATATAATTATACAACCATCCATATAATAGAGGCCATGAATAGGAACATTAAGGAATAGCAGGTCTTCATGAATAATTTCATGAAATTGGAATCTAAATAGCCTCAAAATTGGTCCCCTATAGGTAATTGGTTTCTTTTCATACAAATACTACCTTCTCGGTTTTATGATGGTAATATCATTAGAGAGGTAATCCAGATCTAATTTTATGGTCAAAGAAAGTAGATTCAAAGAGCTTTTAGGTATAGAAATTGGATATAAATTGTGTATCCTCTCCTTTGTGAAATGTCCATTTTAATTTATGGCATTCAAAAATAGTCTTTCATCCATGAAGACAACTAGTTTTATGCAATTTCACATCATCAAGACATCATTTAGAGAAATTTCAAGTTTTCAAGGATTCTTAGGAACATAATTTACCCTCAAATAGTAGTCTTCAGGTAATTTTCACATGTGTTGGGTTCATACAAATCTCAACAAGAGAAGTAGTGAAAATATACATTATACAAGCATGTAAATGAGATTTCTATGGTCTAGGAGAGAGAAGGGTTTTAAGATTTCTTGTTTTCCTCCATAGAATGAATTTTCATCATGTTATCATGTTTCCAAAAATGTTTTGTCAAGAATTTATCCAAGGATTCATGGTGCAACCCATTATTGTGTTCTCAAGCATATCAAGATCTATTTTTAGAAAACTTTAAAGTTTTCTAGCATTATTTAAGGAAATTAACATAGTACTAGGTTTCAATTTCAGCTTTTTGACCTCCTCCAATGGCCTATAAACTAATATACAATGTAAATTATATGATAATTATTTAATATGTTTCTTAAACTTAGTCTTGTCATACTCATATGTTCATATTTTCACCCCATCTCATTTACCTCCACATACACTATCATACACATCCATTATTCATTATTTTCATGTTTTTTCATTTCTTATCCATCATTCCTCCCCTCCTTTAATCTCTATCTAATAATCCATCACAAGGAGGTGAAGATATCAAGTTAAGGCTATCATGGTATTT
This sequence comes from Torreya grandis, assembly GCA_037957365.1. Classification (NCBI taxonomy): domain Eukaryota; kingdom Viridiplantae; phylum Streptophyta; class Pinopsida; order Cupressales; family Taxaceae; genus Torreya; species Torreya grandis. The sequence goes on from JARHVA010007034.1 coordinate 367,590, forward strand.
GATATATATTTTATATACACCAAGAAAGAAATCTATAAACAAGAGAAGTTGACCTACAACAAGAGCATAGTACAACTATGATTGTCATCAAGTTCATCAGATAAAACATATTGGGAAGATGTATTCTTAAATTAATATAAATAAATGATCACATCAAGAAATATATGACAATAAAAATGGTAAATTCAGGTTCTCTACCTTCTTTAAGGCCAATTTCCAAGTTTTGTTCATACAATAGAACATATGCACTATTATCATATGAGAAAGAAGGGCATGGTATTTGAAATTTCTCATCATGATATGAAGGTGGGGTGAGGAGTAGTAGTCAATGTGAGGTTACTAATTCACCTAAAAATCATATAATTTTATAGACCTTAATAAACAATCATCAACCATGTCAAGTGACTCAAAAATACACTTATAGGCCTAAGTAAGAACACACCTAAAACAATCATATGATTTCACAAGTTTGAGGACTTTACTAGGCTTTTGGGGACTAGATTAACAGTAAAATGCAGGATAAGTATGTATATTGATAAATTAGGTATATATCTCAATAAAGGATTCATTTAAGGTTCAAGAAGGCCTAAGGAGGTGAAAATAGGAAGCTACAACTAGCCCTAAGAGCATCCACAATTAAGTTGATAGAACATGGAAAATGGAGACCTTCATGAAGGAGAATGTTTCAAAGAGTTTTTTGAAGTTATTTTGAGAAAATTTGAAAAGTTGGGAATGTTCATACCTATTTTCACCTTTTTCAAGCTCTAAACATCATCAAACCAAGACTTAGTCTATACAAGCACCTACAGGCCTATCCCAAGTATAGAATTTTTTAATAAAAGTGGATTACAAGAGGAGTTTCAAGATTTTTAGTGTTTTAAGAAGTTAATGATCATTTTATGCATCATGAGCTCATAAATGAGAGTTATAGTTGTATATTAACATGGTTATACACCCATACATTCTTAAAATGTATCCTATAACCATCACATATAGGCCTTCTTTCAAGCCAAGTTGAATAGTACAATGTTATAAAGGGGTCTAATGATGAAAATCATCTCAAGGGGAAATTAGTGAAATTAAATGAATTCAATTAAATAATATATGGTCTCCAAACACCATAGTGTTATGGTCAAAGTCCCTAAAACACTCACCTATAGTCACATATAACTACAATCATATCTTCAAGGCCAAGCAAGTTGAGAGCACAATGATTTACTTTGAGTATTTTAAAATAGTATGAATAATTAATAATTAATGATTTATTTTAATGGTTTAAATATGGTATGCGTGATTCTCAAGGATAAACATAGTCAAAGTCAACTTGTTGGAGACCTACAACCATACAAATGGCCTTATTTTCTAACAGTCATGTATAAGAAAGATACATTAAAAGCACATTTCAAGCCAAAGAGTGGATATATGAAGGATATATTATGAAATTAAAGTATAAATTATAATTTTAAAGATACATCAAACCATTTTAAGCACTAACATGTTCTTCCCAATGGAGATACATGAGTGTATGAATATGACTGTTTATGAGGCCTAAAAGCTTGTTTGAAGAGAAAATATGCCAAGGAGTAGATGAGAGTAATTTAATGTGGTTAAAGGGACCTAAAATAAATAAAAAATATTTAAATATGTTTATAAACCTATAAAACTCTCTTAAGATCACTTTTCAACATTGTTGGCATATAGTTATGGTGAGATTTCTTGAGAAGTGAGGTCATACATAGGTAGTTTGGGTCTGCAAGATGACAAGTAGAGATTGAAATAATTAAAAAGAGGATTTTAATGATAAATAAAATGAATAATAACCTTTTTAAATATAAAACAAATTTATAAAATATATAAATATAATCATAGGCCTAGTGAGACTAGGCCAAACAGGGAACTCAAACTAGTTTCTAGTAAAATGAGCCTATAGGACAAAATATGCATCCAAATGACATGAAATTTTGTGGAGTTTGTAATTTTGGTTTTATAGAACCATATAAAATATTTTTTATGTAATTTTATGAGGTTATATATGCAATATTATTACATTTTCCTCAACCTATCAGAACATAGTCAATAAGTTGGCAACTCAAACTAGTTTCTAGTAAAATGAGCCTAGAAGACCAAATATGCATCTGAATAACATGAATTTTTATGGAGATAGTAAATTTGAATTTATAAACTGATATAAAATCTTTTTTTATGTAATTTTAATATGGTAGATACTCATTATTCTCACACATCCCTTAGCCTATCTAAATCATAGTCAAGATGCAAGCAAGAAGTGTTCTTGAGGTCTTTACAGGTGGAAAATAGGGTTGAAAATTCATGGAAATGTTTTTTAATAATTAAAATATGATTTAAAATAATAAAAAATCCTTTTTTTAAGTTATTAAAATCCATTATCCAATCAAACCATGCCCTTGAGGGTTAATGTAAGTAGGCAGGCCTAAAATCCTCAAGGCACACATTCATACTTCTACACTCTTTTATGAAATTTTTATTTGTGAGATAGAATTTTAGGAATTTTTTAAGGTCAATTAATCATTGGAAAATATAATGAAGTGAATGATTTTCATTAAAATAATTTTGACACCATCTATCAGGCTCTTTCCTTGCACATGTAATCTTCGCAGCCTCTCAAAGCCAGCCTTCACAACGTAGAGAACTTGAGGTGTATTTAAGATGGGAGAATATTATTTTTAATTATTATAATGGGGTAATTATAGAAAATTATCATGGCAAGTTTTTTTCCTTTGAAGTTATATATGTTATGAATAATCCTTAAAAATACAAGCACCTCTAAAACCCTTGTAAAACACTCATAACCACCTAATGGATAATAAGAGAAGTTATAAATATAGATGGAAATTTTGAGACATGAAATTAACTTGATACTCTTATCAACTTCCCTGAGCACCTCTAGAATAATTGGTTATCACATACAGTACCTTAGCTATATGGATTAAGCTAAAAGAGTTAATTTTGAGCTATAAATTAAGGAAAGAAAGAGTAATTACACATTAAAAGGATTTGAGAATAAATATAGGCTCATAAAATATCTAATGAGCACTTATAAAACCATCAAAAAGGGCCATTTAGTACATTTACAAGAGGAGATAGGTCTACAGGTTAAAACAAGTAATTTTTTCTATGTAAGGTGAAGAGGAATGTCTTGATCAAGACTATTTCATGACTCAAAATGATAATATATAGGTCATTTATGTTGAAAATAGAACATTTGAGCCTATAATATCATCATAAAGTTAAAATATTGAATAAACTATGTAGATACCTATGCTTGTTCTTGACATCTCAAGACAATTCCATCTCAAGGGGGGATAAGGAGCTAAAGTAAGGTCATGAGGGAACTCCAAAAAGTAATTGGCATCATAAAAATGTCATAAGTGTTATAGATACAATAATGTAGAGGGGGGTGAATCAGTAAGCCTAGATATTTCAATTTCAATTCCAATCCTTTCAAACTATAAAATTATCAGCATATATTAACTTAATTAAGCAACTTTAATAAGAGAGCTCATTAATTTAATGCATATAAAAGATCAAAAACATAGAATATGGTTCCTATGGTAAACCCTCACGGGGAATAAAATCTGCTCTCAATCTTAAAACACATGGACTACTTGTCTTATAAGAGATTACAAATAAGAGACTAATCAAGTCCTTTTAACTAGGATTTATTGAAATATCAATTTCAGAAGGAACCCTACCCCTAATATGATCAATTCCTTATAACCACATTTTGGTCAAGTGCTTCTGACCAACAACATTTTTCAATTCCTTCTGACCTAAGCCCTTAAGTGAAACACATGTTTCACAAGGAGTAACCACCCCTAAGGAAGATCAAGTCCTTTAAACCCTCCTTTGAAATCAACACCTCCAACATAGATTTCACGTCTTTAACACATAATGATTGATCTATAAATTTATAACCTCTATAAAAACTTATTCTCTATCTCATATTGGACTCTCACATAGGCATGCCACAATCTCTCTCCTTCTTCACTCAAATTGTCATCATATACACACTCAAACCTCTTCATAAATCATTAATATTCAAACCCACAATAGTAATTTTTTGAAATCATAAATTGACCTATATGTCATACACATAGTTAAAATATTATTTTTCTCATCAACTCATCTAATAAGCACACTACGTATCTTCTCTTCTTTGATTCAACACATACTCCTCTCACACAAACCTCTCTCAAGTCTAAAAACCATATCCTTTGGTTTCACTATATATAGGGTCTTCATGATTATCAATTCCATAATCTTTATTTGTTAGCCACAATAAATTATTTTATGATTAAGGCATCGAGCATGGGTCACACTTAAGCACAACTCTATTTCAAATAAGCCAACATCACCTTTTAGGTCCTATGATGACCCATTCACCTCTTTAACACTTATTTGAGAAAAATGATAACATATAAACAATTTATAACTAATTAACCCATTAAAATTATCTATATGTCACCATTAAGTTCCAACAACCATCACAATACCCTTCTACTTAAGTATAATTTACTCAAAGAACATTTTGTACACCCATTATCAATGAGCACAGAATCAATTTCTAAAACTTTGTTCATACTAGATATGATTGGTAAAACCTTCATAATACACATATAACATCCTCATGGAGTGTATAACATGATAATATAAATATTTAATCTTAAAATATCAAATTATGAATAAGAACAACTCAGATAACCTTCTCAAGTTACCTAGAGAACATGCATGAATACATAGTTAGCTTCGAATGTCAATATATTTTATTTTACACACTTTCAGATATTAAAACTATATTTATAGATTCACCTTGGATTTATGTATAAATTTTATTTTTAAACAATGAAAATTTTATTTATATTTTGAAAGATATATCAAAAAAATGGAGCATTAGTTTTACCTTTACAAATTTTAATATTTAAATCCAAATAGCCACAATTAATCCTTGGTTAATTAAAATTCATCTTATGTCCTCACTTATTAGATAAAATACACACCATATATCTTATTTTAACTTTAAATCATATTTCACCACTACCCAAATGTTAAACTTTGATCATTTGACCTCATCTCATGTAATCTTGCAATATTGACCATACACTCTTTGTCGATCTCTTTGAGATTATCCTTGATTTAACAATGCTAGACAATTGTCACTTTGAACTCTTGAATTTAATACACACCATTGATATCAATAAATATGAAAACCCACTCACCATTTGTCCTTGAAATAAATTTGATCTTTATCTCTAGTCAACATTAAACATCAAACACTTGACACCATCTCATTGCATCCTAAAATCTTGGAATAAACATGCTCCATCAATATTCTGTACATAGCTTAGTGTTTATCTAAGTTAAAAATTGGACACCTTGAAATAATATCATTCAATACACAACATTATATAAATATTTATGATCACTCATGAATGGTTAGATCTTAATTTGGTCTTGATATTTATCTCTTCTAAAATTGACTATGGGAACCATTATAATCTACCTAGAGGGCCAAATTTACACCTCAATTACTTTTGATAAGATTATAAACATGATATAAAATTAATAAAATATAATATCCTCACATATTTTAATCCATCCATATATCAATAATCTCGTAAAACCTTCACATGTGTAATATATACTGACATTAATCTGCTCACTCAAATTTTTCTACCATAGAGCTAACTATGCCTAGAACTACCTAGAAGGCCAAATTTGTGCATGCAAAATTTTTGATGTAATTAATCACATGAAATTAAATTTATTAAATATAAAATATCAAAAAAAAGTTAAAAACCCCATATGATCAACTCCCCCTGACTCATCCACATGTGGCATTTGTGATGTTAGCAAACTACTTAATCATATTTTTTACCACTGGACCTAAAAGGTCTAGATGAAAACTATGGACTAATAGATGAATTCCACTCATGAACACAAGAAATAAAATAATTATTGACTTATTATATGACCAATTTGACATGATATATACTTAAAACTCATCTATAATCATCTATAATTAAATAAACTCTGAAGAATAACCCAGCCTTCTTCAAGCAAACTAGGACAAGCACATTAAACACTTTGTAATTGTCACTTATACTATCAAAGCACTTCATACAATAACCTATACACCTTCATGACATCACCATAGCATCATTAAAAAATCTCATACAATCTCCCCCTTTTTCATTTGTGTCAACAACCATCATATAACAATATATAGCTCACCTTCCTTCTGTCTTCAAGCACTCCACAATAAGAACTTTCTCCCCATTTGACACAATGATAAATTGGGCACCAAATAATCTTGAGGACCTAAAAATATGATATAAAATTCCCCTTACCTTGAGCCTACCTCTTTTTTTCCTTGACAACTTCCTCTTGCTACATGCCAATACTCTCTTCAATCAAGCACTACAATTCATGAAGAAATAACACATAATCATGAATAGGTTTGATTAAGTCATCATAAAAATCTTATTTAAATATCATATTTATCATATATCACCACATATTTAATATGACTAAGGCATATCACATATGCTTCCCCTCACATCATGAAAATCTCTTCAAGTAATTCAAGATTCTGAGTTAGCTCCCCTTAACTATGTGCATACCACCTTGTAATTCTAAGCCATGCACTACAATTTAATGTAAATATTTAATAAAAATATGATAGGGACCCCCTTTAATATCTCTGAGCCATTGCATCACTTAAGCATCTTCATATCTCTATACACCATGAAGAACCACCATACAAGCTTACTAGCCTTCTATCTCAAACCACCTCAAAGACCACCCAAAAAAATTCATGCCACTCACCAAATAGGAAATATGCACTAAACCAACCTAATAACTCACCTTGAAATATACATACCTTTATGTTTTGGAAACATTGAGCTAAAACATCAAATCTTTACACTAGGCCTATCTAGACTCCTTGTAGCCCTACCTGAAACTTGTAGAGCCCACAAATTTTAGTAGACACACCTTCAAGACATAAAAATTCATATCTAGAGAAATCCCATATTCCCCTTCAAGCACACCAATTTGAAACACCTAGCTCATATTCTATAATATACTTTATTCACAAACCAACTTGTTAATTAGTCATCCATATTGATGAAAACATAAATACTTTAAAAACTACAATACTTCAAAAGAATTTGAAACATGATTTGACAATCCATTAGGCACATAAAACCTATCAAGAAGACTCAAACCTCAACTCATAAGGTAGACCACTTTTCTAGCATAGCCCAAAACCTTAGAAAGTCAAAAGAAACAAGGTCAATAAACCTCCTTTTAGTCAATGTGAACCTATAAACTTCTTGAACACATGGAGACACCCATAACACACTTATGGACCAATATTTGATCTTACACACCTTTGGGAACCCATACATCCTATAACCCATTCTAGGCCTACTTGCCATTAAGCCAAACTAAGAAAGCTAATAGTACTAAAAATATCTAATTCGAATTCAACATATATTCATACCAAAAAAAACCTAGGACACATCAAAAATAAGTGCATAGACCTTTATGAGTACTAAAATACTATTTAATTTTCATCAATCTCATTATGCCACCTGGAAACACCCATTTTGACCCTGTACTATAGCTCCTTCACAAACCTCTAGAGTAAGCTCATGATTTTTTTCCCCCTTAACTAATGAACTTATAAGATCAACACAAGTATCTATATAAATAATAAATTTTGATGTTGAACAAATAAAATTACTTGTCCATAAGAAATATGTTTCCTAAGAATCATAGGAAGAGTCACCCTACTTCACAATGTCCTAAAATAGTGTGAAACCAAGAGTTTCCCATAACTCATCATATTCCTTCTCATCCTTGGTCATATGATACTTTTAGTTATTATTATTCTTCTTGGGATTAATATAATCAAAATTCTCATCTAATACAATATTATTCTCTATGATTGGATTGATAATACATGGAGATAACATAGATTTATGACATACCTTTTCATCTATATAATCTTCCTTACAGCTTGGAACCTCATCACTAGTCACAAACAATTGATGTTATTTGAATGAGACTTTCTCAACAATATCAAGATGTTTACTTATATCAATAATTACCTTAAAACTAGCCTCAACTAATCTTCTCTTTGAGATTGGTCTCTTCATTCACAACATGAGCAAACAATGACAGCCCTTAACACTCTTCAAATTTTATATCATTATATACCATATAAAATAGATTAATTGATCCTATAGTCTCATCATGACACATACTTACCATCTTTAGTTTCCATGAGTTAACTTGTATTCTTCTTTACCCTATAAGATCCTGACTAAACCTATTCTAATTTGTAGGCCTTTACTTGCAAAATCTAGCAATGTGACCTCTTTGTTCATAATTTTAGAAGATAATTATTCTTGAAGTGAACTCAAATTTCCCTACCTGATATGGAAAAATTCTTGTAAAGTGTCTTCTATCATAACAATTGAGACAAATTACTCCATTTTAAGAAGACTCGCCTTGCCTTATCTTAATTGGACAATGCTTATCAAAGTGTCCCTTATCAAGATAATTGAAACAATCAACCTTGCTCACACCTTTTGACTAATGATCCCCATAATATTCCCATGTAAACTCATTGCTAAAAGGTTTTATACATTCTCTAGCTTTATGACCAAACCGATTACAAGTATAGAAGCAACCATTTAAATTTCCATACCTCATGGGATTTTATTGTCTAGTCTGATTTGTCTTGATTTTGCCAACACCTTCATTCATTTTCTAATGATTTTTCTTCAAATTATTATTTTCCATTTTCACATTAATCTTCATTTTGTCTTGAGTTGCATTCACTAGTTCTTCTTTGTATCCAAGACCAATTATATCACTCATATGCTATTGATCATTCAAAATATTATCTAGATCACTTGAGCTCTTTTAAAATCTCAAAATTGCCTTCACCTTACTATATGTCTTCTCTAACTTAGATTTCAATGACTCATTTTCAATTACATACCTTAAACATTCATCTTCTTTAGCTTTCAACCTTGTAGATAGGATTTATAATTAACAACTAAGATGTTTGACTATATATTCATGATATTTGGTGTCTTCATTCATTCTTTCCTCATACACACCTAATTGATCCTCAAAGTCTTTGATTTTATATTTCATCTTCTTATTTATCTTCTTCTCAAGCTTTAGTTCTTCAAGTGAATTCATCAATTCAATCTCACAGTCCATCTCATCTTTATCATCATCTGAATCACTCCAAGTAGACTTTGTTTGATGTGAAAAACTACCTTCTTTAGCCATGAATAGGGATTCATCATCAATAGGACCATCATCTTCATGATCATACTTTGAGTCACTAAATTCACTCTCATCTAATGAGTTACAATCTTCTTTGGTGTAAAGACTCTTCTTATCCTTGAAGTACTTCTTGTTGTTGTCAAAACTTCTAAATCCCTTTTTAATTTTATCAAACTTGAATGATCTCTTTTCATCATCATGATCTTGATCATGCTCTTCATCATCATTATTCTTATACTTATGAGGGCACTTATTATCAAAATGTCCTACCTCTCCACAATAGAAGCATTTAAGGGGTAGTTTACCCTTATACTTTCTTGAACCTATTTTTAATTTCCTTGAAATCAAAGAAATTAGTTCATTCTCATTTATATCAAAAATTTCATCCTCCTTGGTTTTATTACCTTGGAACTTCTTCTTTGGCTTCATTTTAGTCTTGAAAGTTACTTCCTTCTTTGGTGTTATATCATCATTTACACTCATCTCATAGGCAATAAGGGTGCCATGTAAATGATTGATATTTAATTAAGATCATGACTTTATTTTACAGTAGATTATTTTGGATCAAACTTGAGGGATAGATAACTTAAGACCTTTTGAACTATAGTAGATTATTTAAGGTTCTCTCTAAGACCTCTAATGATGTTCACAATCTTATCAAATCTCTACAAAAAAGATGCCATAGAATCTTCTTCCATCATTTAGAGAATTTCAAATTGCCTTCTATGAGTCTACAACTTAGCAAGATTGACCTTTGAATCTCCTTCTTAAATGATCTGCATTTTGTCCCATGTCTCTTTAGTCAATTTACAATGGATTACCTTGATGAACTCAATATTTGTAAGACCATAAGTGATGGCATTCATTGCCTTAGAATTATTCTCAAACGACTTCTTATTTATATCAATATATGGAATAATATGAGTAACATAACCATCCACAATATATTTCCATACATCAAACCCTAGGGATATAATGTATGTCCCAATTCTTGCAGTTCAAAAAATATAATTGGATCCATTAAACATCAATGTTTGCTTAGTAGATAAACCTCCTTGATGACTACCCATATTGTACCTTGGATCACCTTCAAGATATCAAGACTTTACCAAAGGACCTACTTTGAAACCAATTGTTAGAGGTACAATCATTGGGATCAGAGTGAATTAGTGATCCTAGATATTTCAATTTTAATTAAAATCCTTTCAAGTTATTAAACAATCAACATATATCAACATGATCAAATGACATTAATAAGAGATCTCATTCATTCAATGCATACACAAAATCAAACACACAACACATAGTTCATGTGGGAAACCCTCGTGGGGAATAAAACACACTCTCAAGCCTACAACACATGAAATACTTGTCCTATAAAATATTCCAAACAAGAAACCAATCAATTTTTTCTAAATAGGATTTAATGAAACATAAATTTCATAAGGATCCCTAACCCTAAGATGATCAAATACTTCTATCCACCTTTTGGTCAAGTCTTTATAACCTAATTCCTTTAGTGAAACATCTATTTCACAAGGAGCAAGTGCCCTTAAGGAAGATAAAGCCCTTTAGACCCTCTTTTGAATTGATCACCTCCACCTTAGAATTGGTGTCTTTAACACCTAATGATGGAATTTTGATTTTCTAACCCTTTCACAAACTCCATCTCTATTTCATATAGGCCTCTCACATAGGCATGCCATAATCTCTCTCCTTCTTCACATAAACTATCCTCATATACACATTCATACATCTTCCCACAACATCAATATTAAAATATACAATAGAACTTTTTTGTCATAAAAAAATTGACCTATAGGTCATACACATAGTATACAAACTATTGTTCTCATCAACCCATCCAACATTCACACTACCTATCCTCTCTTCTTCACTTCAACACATACTCCTCTCACACAAGCCTCTCTCAAGTCTAAAAACCATCTCTTTTGGTTTCACTATATATAAAGTATTTATTATTATCAAGTCCACAATTTTTCATTTATAACCAAAATACATGCCTTTACCCTTAAGGAGTCTAACATGGGTCACACTTAAGCACAACTCTCTTTCAAATAAGCCAAAATCACCTTTTAGGTCCTATGATGACCCATTCCCCTCTTTGACATTTATTTGATAAAAATAATAACAAAAGAACACTTTAAAACTAATGAACCCAAACCAAATTATTTATAGGTCCCCCTTATGTTCTAACAACCATCACAAGACCTTTCTGCTTAAGCACAATTTCCTCAAAAAACATTTTGTATAATAACCATAATGAATGAGCACACAATTAGTTTCTAAACATTTTTTCATACTATATATGATTGTTCAAACCATAATAATGAACATGTAACATCTTCATGAAGTCTAAAACATACTTTGATCAATAGTTCATATGAAAACATCAAATTACCAATAAACACAACTCAAATAACCTTCTCAAATTACTTGTAGAACATGCATAAACATGTATTCAACTTTAGACATCAATATATTTGACTGTATACACTTTAAGATATTAATACACACACACACACACACACACACACACACACACACACACACACACACACACACACACACACACACACACACACACACACACACACACACACACACACACACACACACATCCCTTTTAATCCTATACAAATGTGATTTTTACACCATGAAAAATTATAAATAGATCAAAAGATATAGTATAACAACTAAGCATTGGTTTTCTTTGACAAATTTGAATTTTTAAATCCAAATGGTCACAATTAAACCTTAGTTACTTAAAATGCATTTAATATCCCTAATGATAGATCACATACACACCATAAATATTATTAAAACTTTAACTAATATTGAACCAGTACCCATACATTAAACTTTAAATATTTTACCTCATCTTGTGCAATCTTGCAATCTTAACCACACACGCTCCATCGATCTCTTTGAGATTGTCTTTGCTTTGACAATGTTAGACAACTATCACTTTGACCAATTGAATTTAATATGAATCATTGATATTGATAATTATTAACACCCACTCACTATTTATCCTTGGAAAAAACTTTATCTTTATCTCTTGTCAACATTAAACATCAAACCCTTAGAACCATCTCACTGCACCCTGACATCTTGGAATAAACATGCTCTATCAATATTTTATACATATATCAATATGTATATATGTTAAAATTTGAAAAAAATGAAATAATATAACTCAATAGACACCATTATATAAATATTTATGATCACCCATGAAATATTGGATCTTAATTTGGTCTTGATCTTTATCTCTTGCAAAATCAACCAAGTATGGGAACCATTACAATTTACTTGGAAGGCTAATTTGGACCTCAATAACTTTTGTTGTTCTTAGACACATGATATAAAATTTATATAATATTATTTATTTGCATATTAGAATATAAAAATATCAATTACATCTTGAAACCTTCACGTGTAAGATATAATGCCATTAATCTGCTCACTCAGATTTATTTTGCTATAAAGCCAACTATGCCTAAAATTGCCTAGAAGGCCAAATTTGTACATGTATAAATTTTGATTCATTTCATAATATAAAATTAAATTTATTACATATAAAATAATAATAAAATTAAAAAAAAACCCATATGATCAACTCTACCTAACTCATTTACATGTGGTAATGGTGATGTCATCAAATTGCCTACTCAAATTTTCTGCCATTGGACCCAAAAGGTCTAAATGAAAACTATGGACTACTAGATGAATTATAATCATGGACATAATAAATAAAATTCTTATTGAATTATTGTATAACCCCTTACACATTCTCAATAATTTAAACTCATCCATAAAAATATTTAAATAGACAAACTCTGAATTACAACAAAGCCTTCTTCAAGCATAGTAGGACAAGCACATTGCACACTTTGTAATTGTTGCTTAGACTAACAAGGCACTTCATCGACTCCACTAGACACCAAAATGAAATCACCATGACATAATTGACAACTCTCAAACCCTAATGGACATTTATTCCGAGTTTGATTCATAAATAAGTAATAAAATTGATCATCTTGGCTAAGGAGTTTCAAACAATGCTTGAAAAGCTTATTTTCCACCTTGAGATGAATTATCACATGCCCACCATATTTCATAAATTTTTCATGGTAATATTAGGTCTTTGGGGAAGTTAAATTGCCTAAAAAATTAAAATTTTGTGGCATTGGTTCATATTTTCATGCCCTAGGATTTATGAACGATCATTAAGAGTCCAAAGCACTTATAAACCCTGACAAACCCCACTAACATACCTATTTGTAGAGATATTAAGAATTATTAAATAAAAATACTTGAAAACTCCTTAATATCACTTGGTTAATGAATTATAATCTCTAATATTCGTGACCATGGTTAGTTCTTGTATAGAACTATACAAATGATGGTAAAAAACAAGTTTTTTATAGAAAATGTTCAAAAGGAAGAGGTGCAAGGTATTCCAATGAAATAAAATAAATTTAGGGTGAATATTGAGACTTATTATTCATCCTAAAATCATTATATGATAAAAAATATATTCCTATAATTTCCATTATTAGATCATTCAAAATAACCACTTTGTAGGAAATTCAAGCATTTTGACTTAGTCAACTAGTTTAACTAAGTTCTAAGTGTTTCTTCATCAAAAGGACTTATCTAATGATATGAGGAGTTGTTTCAATCTTAAATTTAATTTAATTTTTAGGTTTCATGTTTTTCATTTATTTTCCAATGGTATTCAAGTGGAATAAGTATGCAACTAGGCATATTTGGCCTAGTAGGCCTATTTGGTCAAATAAGTAAAGAAGAAATTGGCATTGGAAGTCTATCTATTTCAATGAATTTCTTATTTATTATGGGAAAAAAGGAAAATAAGAAACTAAGAATGGTTATTGTTTTAAAACTTGATTAATAATGCACATGCTGAAATCAAAAGACTATGAAGATCTCCTCTTTGGCTTAGGAGGATGACCTACAGATAAGAAAACACTAAAGAAAACTTGTTTGTTAGAAAAATAGTTGAGTGGATTGCCTAGAGATAGCTAGATCCTAGAAGCAAGATCTTCTTTAGTGGTTATCAATCCACACATTTTAAATAATTAAGTTTATAAATAGAAAGGAAAGGTACTTACATCAATGAATCGAAAGGTACTAAAATTGAATACAAGAGTGCCTACTAATAAATATGTTAGAAATGATTAAATTAGAAATAAACTAATAAATATTAGTGATAGAGGGTTAGGGTGTGATTAAAAAAATTAGAAAGGGTTCTTTGAACAAGAAATAACATAGAATATCAAGTTTGATTGGATGTAGGTAAGTGAAACTAGCTTTTTGGTTTATGGTGCCATGGTGACCGTCAGTAGTTCATATGACCATCAAAGGTTAAGGTGACTATCAGTGATAAATATAACCATCGATGATTGGGAAGACCATTAGTCGTTGAGTCAAGCATCAATGGTTATTATGTGAGGATCTGGGTTGGTAATTTTGTTGATTAACAATATCTAAGAGATAGATTCTGAGAGATGGGTAAGAACTAGGTTGATTTTAAAATGGAAATAAAGTATATGAATTCTAATAATCAATTACTTATCTTAATATAAGTCAATTGGGTGGATGGTTGAGGTAGTTGGTATGTTTATGGAATCTAGCTCAATTTCAATAGAGTAACGGTACCTAGAGGCTTGATGGAGAGGTAGTGGTAAATTGGTTCTTTGCTATGATTAATGAATTATTGGATTTTTTATAGCAATTGAATTATGAGAAATAAACTCCTATATGAATAATCTCTTTATGATAATTATAGATAGATTTCACCTTCATGATCCTCTCTTCTTATAAGGAAAGAGGAAGAGTTTTAATAGTACATGAATTGGGCCTTCTAAAATTAACTCATCTATGTAATGGGTCACAACTATAATTAGATGGGATATTTCTAGAAAATCAAGGTGGGTATTTTACATGCTTTTAGTTGGGGAAGTAAAACCTAACCATTGATGGTCAAGGTGACTATTGATGGTGACCTTCACCATTGGTGGTTGAGAGCTGAGGGGTAAAAAGGGATAAAAGGCATGTTTAAGTTAGTTGAGTTCAACTAAATATGAGCAAGGTTGATTAAGGGTCAGAAGGTGGTATTGGCCCCAAAGGGGTCCTAGGATAGTCTAAGGGGTATTTTGATATTTGAAATCATGGTGTGTAGGTTTTTGGTGTCTACATTTTGCTCCTTTTTATTATGTATCTTTAAATTAACAAGCCACAAAACAAAAAATAGAGTTGGTAAAATTTTTGAGGATTTCCCTGAGTATGGGAGGATGTACTCCCCCTTATTGAGATTTGATAAGCTAAAATCAAAATCAAGTTGGGGTTTGATAAGTAGTTCATGGTAAGGCACTATGTGGTGATAAAAGGTGATTGGGCATTCAAGATGAAAACATGTGCATAAAATCTGACTAAGTGCAATATCCAAGATCACACATAGACCAATATTAAAAATATTAGTAAAAATAAAGTCATTTCTAAAAGGACTAGTGATGGGGTAACCAAGCCATAGTGTTGGTAATAGCTAATCAGGTTACTCTATCAAGTATTCTAAATAGGGTTGGTGTTCTCATAGGTATCTAAAGTGAGAATTTCTCCCTTTAAAAATACAAATTATCTATTTGTGCACAAGGTGGGGCAATTTCAAATGGTCGACATGGAGAAAATGGTCATTTTAGTTAAAAAGACCAAGCAGGGTCATCACAAGAACATGCGATAGTGTGGGTCAAAAATGGCCAACATCAAGGTGGATGTGGTCTAATGGTTGTTTGGAGAAAGTTAATCTCCAAAATGTTGAAATTTGGTATGGGGGAGATGAGTTGATCTCTAAAATTTTGCATTTAGGTATAAGTGCCTAAAATTAAAAAGAGTAGATTCTTGATCATTGATGGTCAGGGGTTCTAGGGTTAACCAACGATGATCACATCAAATATCAAAGGTTAGGGTAAATCTTAACAAACAAAAATATAACAAGTGAAAATTAAATTTAATTTTCAATTTTGATGAATTAACTCTAAGCTTTTTGTGCACTAGTGATTTGGTACTTTGGCATTTAGTTGGTTAACTATTTGACTAGGTGGGTGGCTGAGGTGCCAAGGATATAGACTAGTTCAAAGATGCTTTAGAGGGTCTAGTAGTAAGTGATATGGTGTGGAGGCAATATGTGGGATAGCCTAGATGGGCCTAGTATAGTTATCACATGCTATCACTATCAAACTGATTATGGATATACAAGTGGTGAGAAGGGGAGATAGAGCTTATCCCTTTTGATCAAGTTCAATAGTATTTTAGTCTTATGTAGGGGATTATAAATCCTCCTCATATGTACATTAGAGAATATGTATATTTGTTTACTTTTAGAGCTATAGTCATAGGATGTAGTACTAGATCATGAGGAGCTACTAGCCAGAGCATCTATAGAAGATACTAGTTTTGTTGATGGATATGTGACATAGTACCAGGCCCTTTATATAGTAGTCAATTTTGGGTGGGGTGGTGGAGGTCATTAGCCCATGGATGTGGATCCAATAGGTGCATAGGTGTAGGGTAGAGGTTAGGATAGACATGCATAGATAGCATTGGTAGTGGGATAAGCCTACACCATAGGATTATATGGATATGTAGCTACATTATAAGGCTATGTTATCACATTACAAGGTCAAGTTTCCACTATTATAGCTAAAAGAGATTATGTGAGGACCACCCTTGGTTTAGTTACTTTGGAGAGGGAAACCCTAAGGTAGTAGGTAGGGGTAATGGTAGGACAAGTAGTACCACTAGGTTTTACTCCTATAGATTGATACCTAGCTATAGTAAAGGAGCTACAATACTCATGATACATGGTAATGGTAATGGTAGTTGAGTAGGAGGGGAAAATGGTAGCATACCCCAAGGGTATCATACATGACATGATATATGTTCATGTTTTAATTTTTGATACCAATTGGCATGCTGATGATGTGAGATGTACATGAGAGAGAGAGAGAGAGAGAGAGAGAGAGAGAGAGAGAGAGAGATGACATATATTTATTACATGTATCATGTATGTGGACAAACTATGATGTTTATTAGACTCACAATCTTTATATATATATATATGATATTTTTTATTGCTCATAGTTATTATGGTTTGATTTTTAGGCTTATTTCTCATGGTTTGATTTTCACATTGCTTATGGATTGTGCTTATGCCATGGTTGTTTAACATAGGTATGATATGGATTAAATTTATGGTTATGCTAATGACATGTTAAATTTTAATGTGTATACACTAAATTGGTAGACTTTAGACATGTGGTAGGAAATGGTTGATATCTTTATATGCTTATGGATGTTATTAATTTATGATGTTGGTCATGTTTATGGTTGTTGTTATGATTATTCTAAAATGCATAAGGTATGTTAATTAAAAACACTGGATGGCGGAATAAATAATATAATCAAAAAATAAAAAACCATAATGAAAATATCAACTAGTCATGAGAGGATAAGCAAAGAGCACAATGCTTCTTTATTGACAAGGACTAAAAATAGACCCAAATTTGGATTAGCTTAATGAACATACGCCCTTTGAATGCTTCACACGGGTGATCGTTAGTTGATTAAAAAGGTGTCTTATCCATGTACTATTAAGTAAGCTCAAAATCCCATATTTATAGGAGAAATGGGTTAAAATGAAACCTTCACATGAGGCTAGCATGCCTCTCCATAGGTGTCCAAAGAGTCGGTATAAACAAGTCTATGTAAAGCTATATAGAATGATCAATGCAGGAAGTCTACTTTTAAATTTTGATTATGGATTCCACCTTACGTTATTATTTAAGATCTGATTGTAGCTTGTAAGATTAGTTTTATATTGTTTTTGATAATGATAATAGATCTTTTGTTGATTGTTGTAAATGGGAAGCTGATTGATGTAGGAAGCTTCCAAGAGATTGCTATACATTTGAAAAATGCTTTACTCAGCCATATTTCAAGGGAGTGGTCTAAGTTTATATTATTTGTTTGGTGATTGTGGTATATATCCTTTAAGGAGTAGTCTACCTTATTTTAGTAATTTTTAAAATAAAATTTCAATAGTTGTCCTTCAAAGGAGTGGTTTGTGAATGTTAAGATTGACCCATGATTCCTAGTGATAGGGATTTTGTTATTTTGGTTTGATTTTACTTGACATAGACTTGCTTAGGTTGGCTTAGTGATTCACCTTTATGGAGGGAAAACCAAAAGCACAACAAGGTTGATTAGATGTAAAGAGTTTTAGGTGACAATGATCATGGGGATCCATATTGGAAAGGGGTGGAAAGTACAATGAGAACCATGTCATGGGTAGAGCTATGGTACCCATTATTCAATATTAGGTTATGATTGTGACAAATAATCACATGATTCATGTTTAATAAATTACCCCTAAACTAAGGAGATGAATGTGGGTAGATAACAAGGGATGAGCTTAAGTTAAATAAAAGGTATACTCAATCCTTTTTAACAAAAGAATGGGCATAAATGTAAAGCATTGAAGGGCTCAAGATCTAGGTTGCCTTTGCAAGAAGATAACTAGTAAGCTATTTATCCATAATTTTGGGTTATGATATAAGGTCCAAGCTAATTGAAATCAAAACTTCCCCATTTTCTTTTCTCCATATTAGTGACATGTTGATTTTCCTTTAGAACAAGATCCCTGATATTGAATTATTGCACTTTAAGGTGTTTGTTATAAGAATGCTTAATATGATCTTGGTAGACATGGAGATGGGTAAGGGTTTCTAGTTGATTCTCATCAAGTATCTTGGGCTGGGCTAAATGATGCTGGCAATAATCATCTTCTAAAATAAGCTCTTTTAGAGATATGTAAAGAGAAGGGATTTGTACTTCCAAAGGCAAGACCACCTTTACTCCAAATATAAGAGAAAATGGGGTAACACCAATAGAGGTTCTAATGATAGTATGATATGCCGATAAGGTGAATGGAATGTTCAAATGATAATCCTAACCAAATGTATTAACCATTTTAGTTAGCATGTTATTAAGAGTTTTGTTAGAGGGTTTTGCCTGTCCATTAGCTTGAGGGTGATAGGGTGAAGAGAAGCTTGAATTAATACCAAATGCATCACATAGACCCTAGACTTGTTTGTTTTTAAAGGACTTACCATTATTAATGATAACTTATGAGGAACACCAAAGTAGCAAATGATGTGATGGTTGATAAAGTTGACAATCTTCTCCACTTTAGTTTAGATTAGAGGAATAGCCTCTACCCACTTGGTAAAGTACTCAGTTGTAATGATAATAAAATGGTGCCACTATGAGGAATGGAGATTAATTTCACCAATAAGGTCTAAACCCCATTATGAAAAAGGCTAAAAATTGGTAGAAACTCAAAGGTTATGGCTAGGTGTAGGAAGAAAATTAGCATGTTGTTGACATTTGACACACTTTTTCACATAATCACAATAGTATTGGTTAAGGGTAGGCCAAAAATAGCCAAGATGGAGGATGGACTTAGCTATAGCAAGGACACTAAAGTGTCTCCCATAGATATCATTATTCATTTCTTTGATAGTGTGAGAGGCTTCTTGACTACATAGATAGTGGAAGATGAAGCCATCAAATCCGTGCTTATAAATAATTCATCCCATAATGGTATAACATGAGGTACTCTAAATAAATTTTCTTTAAGCATTCCTAGAGAGGCTAGAGGAAACAATGTCAAGGTTGAGATAGTCAAAGGTTTGTTGATACTAAAGTTTAGGTCGGGTTTCCTTGACATTAAAAATGATAAGAGAATCTAGTTTGACATCGGATGGTTGGGTAAGCTTGTGGATAATGGAAATAATCTTAGAATCGAAGAGTGTGGATGGTATATGAGAGGCAAGGGAAGCCATGTTGTTGGTTAACTTAATGGTAGATCATGGGGTTGATTAGATACGGTAGTGCTCAAATGATGCTATGAGTTTGTCAACTAGTTATTTATACTATTGTAGAACACCATTATTACACTAGTAAGAGCCATTGATTTTAATGACCATAAGTTGGGATTCACCAAAGATATTGATTATTTTGACTCCTAGGGCTAAGGCAATTTGAAGTCCTATTACTAGGGCCTCATACTTAGCCATATTATTGGTACACTCAAAATCAAGCTTAAAGGACAAAGGGAGAGGTTAACTAGCAAATGGGATAAGGATGATACCTGCTCCCCCACCACATTGACATTTTGATCTAGTGAAGAACATGGTGACTTGATAGGTGAAATATACCTGAGATAGGGCCATAATGGACTCATCAAGGAACTCAAAAGAAGGATGTTGCTTATCTACTAATGATGTCTTAGCTAATTGGTCAGTAATGACTTGTCCTTTAATTAACTTATGCTAGAGGAACTCAAGGTTAGACTCTATTAAGATCATGAGCCAATTGGCCATACACTAATTTTGATATGGCTTGGAGTGCATGCACTTAAGTAGTTTGGTGTTGGGTATGACATAAGTTTTATGATTAAGAAGGTAATGGTGAATTTTGGTGGCCATGAAGATTAAAGCTAAGCATAGTTTCTTAGTATAGGTATATTGAGTCTAGTATTCCACAATCATGTGACTAATATAGTATACGACTTTCTCTCTATGTTGTTCATCTTGGTAAACTAATATTTCCCCTAACGAGTGATCGGTGGTAGAGATATATAGGTATAAAGTTTAGTCATCCTTGGAAGGGGTAAGGATAGTGGTGACAAAAGGTACTCTTTGAGTGAATCAAAGGCCTTTTGATAATTATTATTCCACTTGAAAGAGACATCCTTCTTTAGGAGGTGGTGAAAGGTTGGCATTGATTCAAAATCTAGGAAATGAAATTATGGATGGACTAAATCTTCCCTTACAAGATATTGAGTTGATTGAGGTTAGATGGAGGAAATATGTCTAGGATTTCTTTGATTTTGGTGGGGTTGACTATGATTCCATAAAAGGAGATAATAAAACCTATAAGCTTTCTTGACGAGACCCCAAAGATGCACTTTTTGGGGTTAAGGTGAACATGATAGTGGATAAGATGCTCAAAGATGATCTTAAGAACAAACAAGTGATCCTTTCAAAGTTTGGATTTTCCAAGAAGGTCATCCAAATAGTCATATATGATTTTATGGATAAGGCCATGAAAAATGCAGGTCATGGCATGCTTGTAGGTTACAACAACATTGTTTAACTTGAAAGTAATGACTCTATAGTAGAAGGTTTACCAAGGGGTAGTTAAGGTATTTTTATGATGATCTTTAGGAGCAATTAAGATCTGATTAGAGCTAAAGAACCTATCCATGAAAGATAAAATCTCATGTCTGATTGTAAGATCCAAAATTTGGTCAATGATGGGTAGAGGAAAGTCATCCTTAGGGTAGTTGAGGTTGAGGTAATGAAAGTCAATGAAAATGTGTAGTCCCCCTATGGATTTCGTGATAGGTATGACATTTGAGACCCATTTAGGGTAGTTAAAAGGTTGAATGAAGTTAACAAATACAAGATGGTAGATATATTCTTTGATGAGAATGGCTATGAGAGGATGCACGCATTACAGCTTTTTTTATAGGTTTGGTGTCATGATGAGTGGCTATGTTGTGGGTAGAAATGGTGGGGTCAATTCTAGGCATATCATTATAAGACTAAGTGAATTCTATGCTATGGTCTTGGAGGTAAGAGGGTAAGTCCCAAAGTGCCTTAGTATTTAATGATTGGCCTACTTGAGGATGAATGGGCTATATAGAGTGCCCAAGTTGATATCCATGGTGGATTCATTTAACATGTTTGAGGTCTTAGGAGGAAGAGATTTATGGATCAAATAATCTAGGGTACTAAGGTAGGTGAGGATAGAATCATCATCCTAACACTAAATAGTGTTAATGGTAGGAGACTCCTCTATTATCATCTCAAGATGGGTTAAAAGGATGGTCATGGTCACCCTCTCCTTATGATAAGTTAGGGATTTTATGTTGATCATGTTAATGAAAAAAGGTTAGGTGGGATGATGTCATCATCCTCATATGTAAGTGAAGGCAAGGTCGATAAGGGAGGGACACCCTCCTTAATAATGGTAGTGGTAGGTTATTTGGTTTTCTCCTTATTAGGTAAGATGAAACAAAGTTCATGACTTTCATGTGGATTTTGGGCTTTGATGGTGACTAATTCATATGGGCCATACTCATATCATCTAAGATAAAAACCTTTCCAAGCACATCCATGGAGGTATGTCTTGGAGAAACTTGGATTATAATGGTAAAAACAATTGGTAGTGAATGTTCAAGGTAGAAGACAGGTAGTAAAAGCACCAAAGGATTTGCCAAGTCTTCCATAAACAAAATGGGTTTGATGGTGTTGAGGTCTAAAGGGAAGGATAGTTCTGATATTGGGGTCATATCTTGGTTGGTTGGATAGCTTCATGTACTCATAAAGAGTAGGGAAAGAATCAAGGGAAATAAGGAAATAGTCTCCAAGTGAAAGGTGGTGGAACATTGACTCTAAAGGGTCTATCATAGGAATTTGGTATGAAGGTAGAGAGGAGCTAATCGATGCCTCATCAATAGAAGGGGATATGCTATCTAATTTGGTGGTTGAAGGTTGGATTTTATATATGGAGGTTGTGTTAAATGGGGGTATGAGGTCATAATTAGGATGGTGGGTCAGCTTGGATGGTGATGACCTAACCTTCATGTTAAAATTTAATACAATGGTGGAGGGTAAAGGGAATGTAACCCATGGAGTGAATCCAAGGTCATCACAATAAGATGTTATATTAGAATTCACCTTATACAATATAGAATAGTTTAGGGAGTGTGCAGGGTCCTATATAGATATGAAGGATGACATTTCCTAAGGTAGTGACCATAGTATCATTGAAGGAGTGAAGGATGATCGAGGATCTGAGAATGACATTATCTGATAAGTTGAGTTGGTTATAGGTGTGAGAGGAGATAATGTTTATGCTAGTTCCCCAATCAATCATGACCTATTTTACATGGGTTTGGTTGATTTATGTAGTGATAAAGAGAGGAATATCTAGGTATTTTAGGTGGATGGAAGGTATTTCCCAATCCTTGAAGGTAATGAGGTTAGAAATTTTAAGGACAATGACAAAAGTGGCTAGAGGTTGAAGGTATTTAAGTTAGACATTAATATATTACAAAGCCTATATTAGTGCTTGGTGGTGGTGGGGAGATGAAGAGATTAACTCATACAAGCTCATCTTCAGTGCGATATGATGAAGTTGTTTGAGGATAACTCTCCTAATGTATTCTAAAGGGTTAGATTAGGAGGCACCTAAGATAGACACCTTGGTTTTGGTTGAATATGAAGAAGGTTGAGTGAAGGTTTGTGGGGATTTTAAAGAGAAGTATGTGTAAGGAATAGACCCCTTAGCCTTCCCCTTATCTTTCTATTGCACTCTAGTGTCCATGTTGATAGTATGGATAAAATTAGAGGTTGAGATAGAGGATTGGTTAGATTTGTCTTCACTCTGAGGTGAGAGTGGAGGAGTGGGTGAGAATTAGGTAAGCATGGTAGGTGGTTGGATTGTTATGAGGCTTATAAGATTTTCATCTATTAATAGATCATCCTCATCATAAAACTAATGGATGATGGCTTGGAGAGATTTGTAGTTCTCCATGTCCTAACCCAATGTCTTATGATAAGAACACACTTGGTGATCATTATACTAGGTGTGTTTTGAAGATAAATGGTCAAAGGGTCTCATGGGAGGTAGGATTAAAGAAGAAGTTTATAATAACCTATGGAGAATGGTTGAATAAGATTTATCTAGGGATGGTAAAGTTTTAGTGGTTTTTGTTATGGGGGTTGAGGTAGGAGGTTATTTAGAAATAGGTTTTTTATAGTGGGTACCTTGGGTAAGGTAGTACATTTGGTTGATGGATTCAGTCTAAGAAAGGCGGTTGATGAGCTAGAGGTGGAATATCACAAGGTAGGTAGCTTAGTTATTATTGGCATGGTGAAAATAGGTGCATCAGAAAGCAACTACGAAGGCATAACTAAAAGAGGTGGTAAGGTTTTGGTAGAGATAATTGAATTCCTACTCAAGGCACAAGGATGAGACCCCAGAATGGATGTCAAGGTTGAGGGAGGTAAAATTTAGGCCTTCTAGCCTGTGTGTGGCTTCACATTTTTAGTTGCTTTGGTCTCATGTTTGGTTGGTGGGATTGAAGGGGTTAGTTCTACTTTGATAGATGGGTCAGTAAGGCTCAATGAAGGTAAATACTAAGATTCTTGGTAGACCCAGTTGGGATGATAGGATAAGGCTTGGACACTTTTCTCTTGGTTAGATTAAGTGGTTAGGGGTTGTTTGGTTTGGTATAAAGTTTAGTTCGTTGGTTAGAAAGTTTGGTTGTTTGGGTAGATATGGTAATATTTTGGTTAATATAAGTGGCAAGTTAGTTTGATAAAGAAAGGGTTTGATGACCTCGTCAGTAATATAAGTTACTCTTAATTATTATTAGAAGGTGTCTCAATCTATGTCAAGGTTGGAGATAAACTATAATTTTTTCACTATCCTAGAGAAGAGTTTATAGGTTGGTTTGGTTCCAAAAATGATGGATATAAAATATAACCCCGTAGGTGGAGGCATAGGGATGGTAACCTCATCTTTGGGAGGAGTAGACATGAGGGTTTCATCCTCAAGAATGATCTCTGATGAGGGGTTGGTTTGTTTGGTAGCTAAAGGTGAGGGTGAGATGGTGACAATTGGTTGTTATGATATATCAATGAAAAGGATGCCTAGTGGATCTACTACCTCAATAAGTGGACGAGGATAAGGTGGTGTTTCCTTAATTTTATTGTTTGAAGGAAGGCAAGTTAAGTCCACTATCTCAATATACTATGGAGAATCAAAATATTAGGTACTAGGTGGTTTGGAAATGGGTGCATCAAGGACCATGTTAACCATTTAGGTATTATGAGAGCATTTGATGTTGTTTCTCTCATTATTAGTAAGAGTATGGTTTGGGAAGGGTTTCTTGAATATATCAAGGGCTTGGTTTGATGGTGCATTTGGGTTGTCTAATGTGATATCCCCATTTCCAATGAGGGATTACACAAGGATCTTGAAGGTGTTTTACCTACTAACATCATGTCCTATCACTTAGTGAAAGGCACATAAATCATTCCCATTATACCAACTAGGTGTGAGGCAAGAGCATTAAAATTATATGGGTGGATCGATAGGAGGAAGTTGAATGATAATGGCTTTCAATAACTTTTCCAAGATTGAATCATAAGATTCTCCAAGTAGATTAAATTGATTTTAGTTGTTCTTGGTTTGGTTCCATGGGTTTTATTTTGAGGAACTAGAGGAAATAGATTGGTTAACAAAATTTAGAGGAGTAGACTTTAGGATAACCACATTCATGGTCCCTTTTTTCTTGGTATTGGTATTGGGCTAGTTACTTGATTTGGAAGAAGAAACCTCATTGGTTTTATAAGTTGAGTTATTGTTTTTGAGATTAAGATTTCCTTCATAAATGGCTCAGTTATCCAACTTACATGCCATGGTGAAAGCTTCAACAAAGGTTTAGGAGCTTTGTACACATAGTGTTGAGGAGATATGTTTGGCACAAGCCTGAACAATGAGCTATATGAGTTTAAGTTGAGGTAAAGAAAAATATGGTTAATTAGTCTCCTCTAATGAGCCATAAAATATATAATAGATTCATCCTCAAACTACTAAATAGAGTAGAGGCCACTGATAGACACATTTTTGGAGATATTGATTGAAAAATGGTCCAAAAAAAAATGAATCTATTTGGGTGAGGGAGAAGATAGAATTTTTGGGTAAGGCACAATACCAATCTAAGTCCAAGATAACTAGAGACATGGGGAAGGTGTGGAGGAGAAGGAAATCATCATAAGTGATGAGATACCAAGCATGTCTTAATACACTAAAGTGTTGTTTTGGATCCTCCTTACTTTAAAATTTAGAGAACTTGGGAAGTTCCCATTGGAGAGGATATAGCTTGATAGGTACTGATGGATGGATAGGCTCATTAAAAATTTGATCATATGATAAGATGTTGTGAGCACCAGAGATGGATGAATCTAAGGTGGTCATTTTATCCATACAAATATTTATTAAGTTTTTTTTGGGTTGTGTACCCAAATGGTTATAAGATTCATATTCCTGAGGTGTTTGAGGGACATACAGATAGAGGGTAGAAGGTTGGAATATTGTTACATATGAGCAAGTGGATGTCAATGGTTTTTTAGAATATGCATAAGGGTACATAGAGTCAGGTGGTTTGTTAGTGGTTACATACCCTTATATATTAGGGATGTAGCCAAAGGTTCATCTGAGGGATGGTTATTGGATAGGAATAGTAGTTAGGTTAGTGACATATGGAAGGGTGGTAACCCTTGTAATAATCAGTGGCAAGGTAAAGGGTATGGACACCATAAGGATTTGAATTAGAGTGGCAGTTAACTAGTTGAAGGTAGCTAGAGGAAGGTAGGTAGTGCTAGAAGTAGGTAATCCTAGAGTAGAGTTGTTGTTAGGAGTAGAAGGTATAAGGGAAATGGTATTTTAGGTTTGTTGGCTTAAATTGGTAGCCTCAAATGGGTTATTGGTTGATGAGGAGGTTTGGGTAGTTAATGGTTGAGTAGTAACCATGGCAATAGATGTACTCACCATGAGGTGGAAAGGCATGCCATAAAATAGATCTAAAAAAAGGGTCAAACCTCGGATACAGTAAGATGTGGTTATAAGATATTGTTGCAAGGCCATGAGATTGTTTTCTAGAAAAGAGACAAAATCCACATCTCCTTGAGAGACCTCCCAAGGGAAGGTAGGACTTCTTGAGGGGTGAGGGGAGTCTACTAGTTTAGAGGTATAGTCTATGGATGAAGAGGTATAAGAAGTAGGTTGGCTTGGTTATAGGTTTTGATCTACAAGGCCTCTTCACTACTAGTGAGTGAGAACCATATAAGATATGAGAGATAGAAAACAAAAACAACATCACTACTTAAACAAAGAGAAGATAAAAAAAATCAAAAAAGTCAAATCACACTCTAAAAGATGTGTTAAACCCTAGAGTATTAAATAATCTCACTTTTGGCATATGACTTAAGAATACATGTCACTAAAATTATTTTGTAGATCAAGTACTAAAGAGAAAATATAAGGTTGGTTTCAGGTTGTGTCTAGGTGATCAAGAGAGTTGTATATTTGAATCAATATGTGGATTGGTATTGAGGTCTACCCCATCACTTCACACACCATAATGATAAGGGTGTCAAGTGCTTAGCCAAAATATATTGATATCCAAAGATTATACTCAACCAAAGAGTTGAGTTGGTCCTCCCTTTGGTAATGACCTCTAAGTAGGATCATCATAAAAGAGTAAGGTTACCACTAGGTGATGAAATCCTATTCAGTCCTTGTATCAAGTTTGTTTTATGTTCAATTGGTGAAAGTGGTTTGGTTTAATGTGTGAAATAAGAGTGAAGCTATGATATATTAGTTTGCATTTAAATTAAGTTATGTGAACTAAACTTTCAAGTAGTTGATGTATGAACTTAAGTTTAAGCCTAAAATAAACATTTGATTTTGTTAATGAACAAACAATAGGGAAAGAATGCAAACAAACAAGAACCCAAGTAGAGACACAATGTTCCGATTAGGAATGTTAAAATTTTTCAATCAATCTCTTGCTTATTATGGGAAAAAAGGAAAAGAATAAACTAAGTATGTGCATGGTTAAAACCCATAATTGATAGTGCACACATCGAAATCAGTAGATTGTGAAGAGCTTCTTTTTAGCTTAGGAGGATGACCTATAGATAAGAAAACACTAAAGAAAACTTATTAATTATATATAGATGAGTATATTTCTTATAAGTGCATAGATCCCAAAAGCAAGAGCTTCCTTAGGCATTATCAATCAACACGTTTTAAATAATTAAGTTTATAAATAGAAAGGAAAGGTAGATGTATTACTAAATAGAAAGGTACTTGATGGGTGTCATTATTTCCTTCATCTAATCAACTCTCTTTTGATGTCATATTCAACTAGGGGTGTGTCTAAAGCTATATGCAACAAGAAGAATCTTAGCGATTTTGTAATTTATTGTAGGTATTTGTATGTATTTTTTGTTTTGGGGGATCTTTAATGTCTTAAGGACTTCTTGGTTAAAACTTTATTGGAATCAAACTATGAAAATATGCTAGAAGTAAATACACATTACAAAAATAAATTTCTAGAAATAAGCACACTTTACATAAATGAATTTGATGGAAATAAACACACTTTACAGAATTAAACACACAATTTAGAATTCTTGGAAAATGATTGCAAAGAAATGAGAACTTAATCTAGAATCCCTGCAGGGACAAATCTACAACAAATTTGAACTTAAGGTATTGAAAGAATTTATAAATTTAATAGATATACCTATTTTCTTTTTAAAACAAAATATAAATACCAACCAAAAATGAATATCCTAGTTCTTGGAGTAGTGGACCCTTGCTCTACCTAGAAATAAGATTGAACAACTTAATTCTCTTTCAAAATAGAAATGGTTATTTTATTGATAAAATGTTCTATATTACAAAAATGTACTAATTTATCCTTATCCCTCTATTCTTCAATTATTACCATTATTCCTGTATTCTTTAGGTCTACACATATATTCTTCTTCTTGTGGTGCATTGATGGCCGTAACTATTTTATGGATACAATGGAACTGAATCATGCCCAAAATAGATGTTAAATTAAAATGTGGCTGGATGTCTAACTGTGTGATAAGTGTCTTGGATCTACAAGTATGGAAATCAAAAGTCTACTTTTGATTAATGGGATCATTGATTTCATAGATCACTAGCTATTTGGAATAGATCTTTATTAGTTCTAAAACTTTAGAAGAGTTCTAAAACTAAAGGAAATCATTCCATGTCTAACCATGAAAGTTTTGGAGCTTATCTATAGGAGTACCATAACTAATTTAGATAATTTCAAAACTAAATATAGAGTTTTGAAACTAAGTCTAAAAATGTGATAGAACTTGTAATAGCATGGTCGAGTTCCATAACTAAGATATATTAATTCTAATGCTTCCAAAAACATGTAATCTGCTTCATATTTGTTCTTCAGCCTGATGATGACCAATTTTATTACAAAACTTTGAATTTTCCAAAACACTTGTTAGGAATTATAGACCTTTTAAACATTAGAATCACAATCAACAAAAGATGGAGAATTACATCTTAACAAATATCAGATCAAAATAAAAGTCACAAAATGTAGTCAAACTTAATAAAAAGAGAAAGTAAGATGAGGTCATTTATTGTAAATTTAATGGGCATATCCTAGCCTCATCATTTCCCCCATACTTACTTGTCTGTAAGTCCCTTTATAAACTTTACTCTTCAAATTTAGGATTTTATATTCTACACTCCATTTGATTGTTTAGATCAAATGGCTAGAACTGAATATCCCAATGCTTTGATTCAGAGATACTATACTTTGCTCTTGCTTCTATTTTTATTTTCCATTCCTCAAATTGATTTGGATATTGAGGTTATTTATTTTGCCAAGGAGATATGGGGGTGAGAAGTAGAGGTGGCCTTGTCTGCATTCCTATCCATATGCACATGGGAGTTTCATTGAACTGAGGAATTATTATGCATAAAGATCTTGCCTTTCTAGACTCCAAATCAATTTTGAAGGGGATATTACTTCCCTTATTTTCAATGCCACTAGGAGAAATTCCCATATTTTCAAACATGCATCACAGATATTATCAAAAAAAAATCATAAGAGGTGAAGTCATTAATGTTTTTCTATAAATTGGCAAGATAAGGTTCCTTAAACCTTCCATTAAATCCATGGGATTGGAAACATGAGTCAAAGGTGAATGGGTTACCATAATTAATTCTCATACAAAGATGACATGAACTAACCTTTAACATATGCTCTGACTCCCTCTCTTTCCATGTAATCTAATTTTGAAGAATAGAGACAAATGAATTAAGCTGGCTTTCCCCTACATAAAAATTGATCATAAAACATGAATTCTTTTCCAACATGAAATTGCAGAGGTAAAATTCATAGAGAAGATTTTTTTTATCTACATTAGCTATGGAGTAGGCTATCAAGAAATTAGCTTCATCTTTTATTTCATGTAGAAGGCCACATGCTATCCTTATCAACTGCCAGCGAATGAATTGTTCCTCTAAAAACATACTATATGCAAGAGAAGGTCTTCTGCATGCAAGCAGTTTCTCACTCATCATGCAAACTATTTGTATTTTTACAAGATATTTATATTTATCTTTTTCCTCCTTGTAAAATTTTTCTTCCCATTCCTTCCTTCCTTTCTTTTATTCCTCCATTTTTCTTTTTAAGTCCTTATTAGATGTCTTGACTACATTGATTTCTCTACATGTATCATCCCATAAATTCTTGAGTGGTAGATAAGTCAATTCAGTCTATGTAGAGACTATTGACATAGTGTTCTATCTCCTAGAATTTTTACATTTTTCCTCTTTCTCCATTAGCTACCTTTTAATCTCTGTTAATTCCTCAATCTTGGCTATGAACTAGTTTGTTAAATTTTTAAGGACCATTTCTCTCTATTCTAATTTGAGTTTGAGGAAATTAAATTCCTCATCCTTTTCCTTGATAATGAGATCTACTCTAGACAATAATAGACCCTGTTTAACCTACTAATTTTTTTTCTTTTTCTAAAATTTCTGAGGGCGTTAAGCATTCTTCTTCCACCAAAATGGATTTCCCTTTCCTTTTCTAAGATGTTTGTTCATCTTTTACAAGTGATGGTGTTGTTATCTCACCCATTTCTTAGAAAAATTGCTCCTCAAATCTTTCATCTTCTTTTATTTTTTGTTTGGCTTGGTCCAGGAGGAGTCATGGCCATGCTGCCCAAAAATATCAGTAGCTTTAGTTTCCAGCCCTTCTTGTTCTTTCATCTCCTCTAGAATTTTTTTTAGAAATTTTATGACTTCTCCTTCTATAAGGAGCCTCAAAATGTGCATAAATGTGTCTCCTCTTATAAATTCTTTTAATTTTCACCTTTTACGTAGGCCTAGGTGAACTGTCACTGTCAAAGACATGTATTAGTTATCCTATATCTTCTATAGAAGAAGGAATTTCTTGAGAAGGCATAGTAGGGTCTAAAATTTTAGCTTTTCTTCTAGATCTTCTTCTTTTTGGTATTTCCTCTTCCCCTAGTTCTTTCTTTTCCTCAGCAATGGTATCAGTTTCCAAATGAATCGAAGGGGCAGGAGGAGTTGTTATTGCTCTTCTAAAAATACCAAGGTTTTGCCCAAACTTGCCAAGAAAATTTTCCCACATTTCTTCCCCATTTTTCTTTGGAAGGCAATGGTGTTGGCATATTAAATGCACTAACCCATGATGTCTAATTGTTCCTACACCACAAGAATACCTCTGGACCATTAAATGGATGGAGTTAAAAATAAACCTTGAAGGTTTACTATATATTCTAGTTTTTTGGCTCCATATCTAAGGTATATGAGGATTTTTAGGACTTATTTTCCAACTAACCCAAATTGTACATCACAGGTTAATTAACTATCCAAAATTCTACTCTATCAAAGGGTTTGGGCAAGTTGGCCCTTCTCACTCCTTTGATGATTTTATTTGTGTTGTAAATATAATGGGGTTTGACTTCCCCCTCTTTTAGTAGGGTTTCAACTAGGTCTTTTAATGTCCCTTTGATAGGGTTTGGGACATGCACCATTGGTATTCTATATATCTCACTTATTACATTCACAAAAAAAGGAATGAAAACCTTCCTAATTTTTGTCCTTGTTTGCTCTAAATTGATAACAAATTCTCTTACCAATTCATCATTATATTTAGGAAATTTCCTCAAAAAATCTAGCCATCCTACTTGTTGAAAGATAGTTGCTAATTCTTCATCTGCAAGGATTTAGGTATCATCTTCTAGTTCTGACTTCTTTTTAATCCCCATTATTTTTTCTTCTTTAATATTACATAGGTTAGCTAAAGATCACTTCTCTTATTGGTGGAACTGATGACTTTGGTTGTAGAACTAGTGAATTCAGCTATAAAATTACTATACTCATCTATGGAACTGGCAAATTTGGCTGTAAAACTACTGTACTCAGCTATGGAACTAACAAATTTAATTTTGTGTATCTCTCTTAAAGTTTTTTTGTAGCTAGTTTTTAATTTGTCGATTCAATAATAATAATGATTCTTTATAACTATGTCACCAATTTATTCCATCATCAATATCCTTCTCATGATTTCTCATGTTTAATCATGATGTAAAATAGATGACTCATCATACTAATCTTTTTAAATCAAGTCTAATCAAACATGTGAAATTTCAATCTAACCTTTAACAAGTTAAAAACATAATTACCATCCTTAATGATGTAATCCCTCTGTCATGATGACTCATCATTCCTAAAAAGTAAAAATAAAAGGAAAATGGTTAGAAAATAGTTAGAATTCCAAAGAAGTTTTTATTTTGAATTAGCCATTTATTTGAGAAGATCAACCACTATCGCTGGTTTTCAATTGATTTTTGAGAGATTTTTTTTTTTGTTTTTTTGTTTTTTTGTTTTTTGGGGAAGAGAATGCATTTAATAGTTTTCATCCTCTTCCCTTTATTCTGGATCTATTCATATATTTATTTTATCAGTTTGGAAGAACTGAGTTCTTCCATATTATCAAATTATTTGTTTTCCTTAATCTGATTCAAGAATTCATCCTTAGTAGGAGGTTTCCTATAAAGTTTTAACCTATGTCTATTGACCAAGAGTATTCTTCTACTACCATCAATGGGAAGTAACTAGATAGAACCATTGTCAAATATCTACTCAATTTGATAAGGTCCCAACCATCTGGTTCTCATTTTGTCTTTGAATTGTTGGTATTTAGAATCAAATATCAATGCCGAGTCTCCTACTTTTAATTGCCTTTCCTTGATATGTGAATCATGCCATTGCTTCATTTGATCTTAGATTATCTCTATCTAGTGAAGTGCTTCTATTCTCAATTCATTCAACTCATTGAGTTGAAGGATTCTCTTATTTTGAGCTACATCCAAATCAATTCCCACCTTAGCTATTGTCCTCAATGTCTATAGTTCAAACTCAATAGGCAACAAGGGATTTTTATCATAGACTAACTCATATGGTGAAAACCTTTTTGTGGTTTTCCAAGTTGTATTGTAAGTCCACACAGCTTTAGGTAGTCTCTTTACCCATTCTCTTCTTTTTGCTTCAACTATTTTAGTGAGGATGTTTTCTAATTCTCTATTTGTTACTTCAACTTGTTAATTTGCTTGTGGGTGATAGGGAGATGACTTCCTATTATTGATCTGATAATACATTGTGAAATCCTGGATCATATTAGACATAAATTATGGTCCCTAGTCTAAAACTAAGCTTCTTGGTACTCCAAACGTTACCATAATTTTGTAACAAAGGAAATTAGCAACTGGTTCTTCAGTGGCAATTTTTAAAGCCTGCACTTTTACCCACTTTGTCACATAATCAATACACACAAGAATGTGTTCTTTTCCCTATGGAGGAGGATTAAACGGTCCAAAAAAATCCAATCCCCATCTCTTAAATGGTTCAATCACTACTTGAGGTTTTAGAGGCATTTCATTGGTAAAGGTTGGTTATCCCATCCTTTGAGAAGGATCACACCACCTGATATATGTCTTCACATCTTTGTACAGAGATGGTGAATAATAACCAATGTTAAGTATCTTGTGAGCTATTCTCTTCACTAAATAGTGTCCTCCACTTGGTTCATCATGACTTGCCTAGAGGATGTCAATGTTTTCCTCTTCTCTTACACACCTATGTAAAACCAAATCAGGACCACATTTAAATAGCATTCCATTTAACCATTTGAACTGTGCACTGGTTTTGATTAACTTCCTTATTTGTTCTTTAGTGAAATAAGGAGGAAACTTCCATGTTGTAACATAATTTTCCATGTCAGCAAACCTTGGTGTATCAGCTGAAATAACAAATAATTGTTCATTTGGAAAGTTGTCCTTGACTAGATCCTGCTCCCCTATAGTGGTCAATCTTGACAAGAAATCATCTACCATATTAGATTTACCTGGATTGTTCATAATGGTAATATCAAATTCTTATAAAAGTAATAACCATCTAATTATTCTACCTTTAACCACTATTTTGGTCATTAAAAATTTAATTTCTATGTGATTTGTATGTAAAAATATTTTGTACCCTATAATGTAATGTCTAAATTTATTAATTGCATAGATCACAGCCAAAAATTCTTTTTCAGTGGTAGTGTAATTTCTTTTAGTGGGAGTAAGATTTTTACTAAGATAGTAAATAACATACATTTTTTTCTTCATCTTTCTATCCCAAAACTGCACCAATTGAGTTATTTGAGGCATAAATTTGGATGTGAAAAGGTTTCTCCCAATTAGGTCCTCTCAATATTGGGGCAATCGTAATTTTTATTTAATTTCTTTAAAATCATGTTGACACTTTTCATCCCAAATAAAATCATAGTCCTTAGTAAGCAACTTAAACATGGGGGGTAACAATTTTAATAAAATCCTTGATAAAGTGCCTATAGTATCCAGCATGCCCTAAAAATGACTTGATATTTGTGGGGGTTTAAGGAGTAATCAAGTCTAAAATAATCTTTATTTTATTTTGATCAACTTAAATTCCTCTTTTTGAATTATGGTGTACTAATACAATCCCTTCATCAACCCTCATAAAACATTTCTCATAACTAAGAGACAAATGATGTTGTTCACATCTTGTTAATACTCAGTCCAAATTTTTCAAGGCATCATCAAATGTATCTCCATGCTCAGTAAAGTCATCCATGTATACCTCTACACAATCATTTGTTAGGTTTACAAAAATTGCTAATACAACTCTTAGAAAGGTTTTTGGAGCAGTACATAGTCCAAATGGCAATACCTTGTAAGCAATGGTACCCCATGGACAAGTAAATGTAATTTTGTCTTGATCCTCACTAGCAACTCTGATTTGATTGTATCCACTAAAGCCATCTAAGAAGGAAAAGTACTATTTACCTAAAAGGTTGTTTAAGACTTGATCTATGAATGGTAAAGAAAAATAATCTCTCAGGGTGGCTTTTTTCAGTTCCCTATAGTAAACATAAATTCTCCAATTTCCATTCTTTTTAGGGATAATTACAAGAGGAAACACCCACTAGTTTCTAAGATAGGGTAGATAAAACCTACTTGTAATAGTTTTTCAATTTCTTGTTTGACTATATCCCTTAAGGCTAGATTAATCCTTCTCTAATGTTTCTTAATTTGTCTAATGTTTTTAAGATAAATTTGATGGGTGCAGATACTTGGATGAATTCCCTTCATGTCTCTATAGTCCCAAGAAAAAGATTTAGTATGATCCTTCATAACATCAAATAGTTTGGCTTCTTCATCATTCTTTAATCAACTATTAATATTCAAAATTTTACCTAGTTGAATCTCAACATGTTTGATTCTAGTATTTGATGAACTGATTTGTTAAAAGGGTTCCATTTAGGTGTTTATTGGACATGCATGTGGTAACAACATATGATATGTAGAAACATCTCCAAAAGTTCCTTGAGATAGAATGCTAGACAAAGAATAGCAGGAAGAGTTATGATATTTATCTTGTTGTAGGTCAAACTCCTCATTATTATTATTTCACAAAAATTATTCATCATCTCCTGATATCTATAAAGCTAAATCTATAGATCCTTCCTTTCCCTAAGATATATCTCATTCCTCTAGAGCGAAATTAACTTCATTTGTAGGGAATTGTTGCTAGTGTGGTTCTCAAACTAACTATGATGTTTCTAGAATAGATTTTGTAGGTTCCAAAACTAATCCTGACTGCTTTAATGATAATTGGTTTACATAATTGGTTTACATTCAATGGAGGATTAACCATATCTTCTATTTCCCATACATGATCTTGCAATGTTATCATAGCCAAAGAAGATTGATTTTGCTCATTAATATCAGGATTATCAACCCATAATTTCTCTTGATTATCAATAAAAGGTTATGTAGAGGGATATAATGAAATTTTCCTAAAATTCTTACCATTTGAAATAGTCATATCACCTGACTTGCAAACAATTAAGGCAGTAACTATAGATAATCATGGTTTGTCCAAAATAATGGGATAACCAAGTGTTTTACCTTTTGGATATAATATAAGGAAGTCAACTAGATATTCCCATGACTCCACCATTACTGCCCCATCTTTAATAACTCCTTCTAGTTTTGTTATAGACTGATCTACCATCTATAATATGGTGTTAGTAGGTTGTATGCCTATTAATGGTAATGTTTTCAAAGTCTCCACTATCATTACATTGATAGCTTCTCTCAAATTAGTCAAAATGTTATGTATATCTTTATTCCCTATACAGACATAAATAACATGGTTTCTAAGATCTCCATAGTTGTGATGTAAGAGTTTTTCCGCTAATAAATCAGCAAGTTTCCCTTCTACCTTAATAG
The DNA here is from genome assembly GCA_037957365.1 of Torreya grandis. Classification (NCBI taxonomy): domain Eukaryota; kingdom Viridiplantae; phylum Streptophyta; class Pinopsida; order Cupressales; family Taxaceae; genus Torreya; species Torreya grandis. Next base: position 404,546 of record JARHVA010007034.1, read on the forward strand.
TCTCAAGGTACTACTTCTTTCTTCTAGGGTTTTTAAAACATAACAGTTTGATGAACTTGTTCAACTCTAGAATATCCTTAATTGCTTATAACAATGGTATTTCAATATTCAATCTTCTTAGTTCCTACAACAATTCAAGTTCCTTAATTTATAAGGCTTATTTAAATCTTTCTAGAAATGGAATCCCAGTAGGGTTTCTTTTTGGTTCCTTATCTTCTTCTTTTTCATCTTCTTTAAGTGTAACCAAACTAGGGATTATAGTTTCTTCTATCATCACAGTGATTATAACTAGTGGACTACTAACTATTTTGCTAGATCTAGTTTGAATGCTTTTATAATCCATTGCATTTAGATCAACTATTTTTTTGGTGATGTTTTGTACACAGGAGTTGTTTGTTTGTTTCTTGGGTTTACTACTGGTTATGATGACATTTGTGTTTAGATTACATTTTTAGACTATGGATTTTGTGTTAGAGATCCCATTATGTCTTGTTGGTTCTAATTTGGATATGTTTTCCCTTGCACATAATTAGTAAGGCCCCATCTAAGTTGTGGCCAAGCATAAGGATTTCCTTGACTAGCCCAAGGTTGTTGATGTCCCTGAGTATACCAAGATTGACTTGCCCAATCCTGAGGATACCATGTTGGTTGAGGGGCCTAGGGTGGTTGTCCCCAACTTTGTGGTACTATTTGAGCTACCCATGGCATCATCCAAGGATTAAGAAATGGTCTTGACATAAACTACCCTTGGTTGGGTTGTCTCTAAATAAAATTCAATTCTTCTGTGGTGGATGATGTACTAGTTTGTTTGAGTTGATTTTTTATGAGTGAAAGAAGAGAACAAGCATGAGTATCATGTTCTTTAGATTCATAGATAAGACATACTTATGTTTTATCTAAAGGACATTCCCTTATTGCATGCTTCTTCCTGCATCTAGGACAATGCATGGCTAATGGTTTAATTTGGGCATTTATTTTAGCTTGCAATCCATCCATGATGGAGGTTAATTGAACTAATATGTTTGTTTTAAATTTTTCCAATTCATTAATCAATTTTTTCATATCTAGATTCAAATTTTTAATCATTTTTCCCTTTCTAGGTCTAGCCCTTGTCTTTGAATAGTTTCTATAAATTTATATGATTTCATCCATTCTTAATTGAGCACTGTTTCCACTGCTAATTAAATCAAGGGTTTCCGTAGATTCGTCATCTAGACCTATGAGAAAAATGGTTCTACTTAATTCTTATTAAAGTAAAAATCCACATCTTTTACTCATAAAGAGGAATCTATCCAAATAATCTTCCATATTTTCATCCTCTTCTTGTTTTATTTTGAAAAATTCTTCCTTTCAATTTCTTCCTCTACAATAATCTTGATATTTTTCTAGGAAGATAGTTTCCATTTGTTCCTAATTGGTAAAATAATTAGATGTTAATCCCATAAACCACCTCATTATTGCATCTTTTAGGGTAGATGGAAACAACTTGAGTTTCTGATTATCTATCTTATAATCATAAGTTTGACATAGTACTTTAAACTCAAACAAAAATTGGTCAGGATCCTCAGATGACATTCCTCTAAATTTGGACAAGTGTGCAGGTGAAATGTTCTTCATAGTGGTTTCATCATCCTCTAACTGAATGGGATAGGTAAAGGTTCTCTTAGGTTCTCTTCCAGCCTCTCCTGCCATCTCTCTAGTATTTGCTATTCCCTTCTCCTAGTCAATGTGGTATGTAGTCTGCTTTGGGGATGGTGAAAAGTCAGGAGTAGGAGGTTGACTACTCAATTGAGAATCAAAACTTTCCCTTAATGGATCTTGAGAAATAATCCTCCTCCCTAAAGTTCTACTTACTTTTGGTGACTGATCTAAAAATTACAAACATGGCAACTCTGCTTCTTGTCTTGTAGGAGATAATGGTGCCTCTAATTCTTGGTCAACTTCCTTATTTAAACTAGAGGATTATGGAAATTCTTGTTCAAATATTTTTGGGATAAATATACCCTTAGAGTCTCTTGGTCTACTCATAAATTTTGTGATAACTTAGGGAATGTTTCATCAATTACTAAATGTATGATTGTTGCTCTTGTTGACACCTAATTAGAAAATTTTAAGTAGTGAGTCCCTAGCAACAGCACCAAAAATGATGGGTGTCATTATTTCCTTCATTTAATTAACTCTCTGTTGATTTCATATTCAACCAGGGGTGTGTCTAAAGCTATATGGAATAAGAAAAATCTTAGTGATTTAGTAAATGATTGTAGGTATTTATATATTTATTTTTTTCATTTTGGGGATCTTTAATGTCTTAAGGACATCTTGGTTAAAAATTTATTGGAATCAAACTATAAAAATATGCTAGAAGTAAACACACATTATAGAAATAAATTTTTGGAAATAAATACACTTTGTATAAATGAATTTTTTATAAATAAACACACGTTATAAAACTAAAAACACAATTTAGAATGCTTGGAAAATGATTGCAAAGAAATGATAACTTAATCTAGAACACCTGTAGGGACAAATCTACAATAAATTTTAACTTAATGTATTGAAAGCATTTATAAATTTAATAGATCTACCTATTTGATTTTGAAAATAAAATATAAATACCAACCAAAAATGAAGATCCTAGTTCTTGGAGTGGGCCCTTGCTCTGCCTAGAAATAGGATTGAATAACTTAATTCTCTTTCAAAACAGAAATGGCTATTTTATTGATAAAATGTTTTGTATTACAAGAATGTACTAATCTATCATTATCCCTCTATTATTCAATTATTACCATTATTCCTATATTCTTTAGGTCTATACATATATTCTTATTCTTGTGGTGCATTGATGGCCATAACTATTTTATGGATACGATGGAACTGAATCATGCCCATAATATATGTTAAATTAAAATGTGGCTTGATGTCTAGCTGTGTGATAAGTGTCTTAGATCTACAAGTATAGAAATTAGAAGTCTACTCTGAATTAATGGGATAATTTATTTGATAGATCACCGGCCGTTTGGAATAGATCTTTATCAGTTCCAAAACTTTAGAAGAGTTTTGAAACTAAAGGAAATCATTCCATGTCCAACCATGAAAGTTTTGGAGCTTATTTATAGGAGTATCAGAACTAATTTAGATAATTTTGGAACTAAATATAGATTTTTAAAACTAAGTCTGAAAATGTGACAAAACTTGTAATAGCGTGGTGGAGTTTTGGAACTAAGCTGTATTGATTCCAATGCTTCCAAAAACATGCAATCTACTTCATATTTATTCTTCAGCCTGATGATGACCTATTTTATTACAAAACTTTGAATTTTCCAAAACACTTTTTAAGAATTATAGAGCATTTATATGTTAAAATCACAATAAAAAAAAGATGGACAATTACATCCTAACTCATATCATATCAAAATAAAAGTTACAAAATACAGTTAAACTTAATAAAAAGAGAGAGTAAGATGAGGTCATTTATTGTACATTTAATGGGCATATCCTGGCGTCATCAGTACTAAAATTGAATACAAGAGTGCTTGTTAATAAAAATGTTATAAATAATTAAATTAAAAATAAACTAATCAATACTAGGTTTATAGGTTTGGGGTATGCTTTAGAAAATGAGAAAAGGTTATGTGAACAAGAAAAAACACAAAAGATCAAGTTTGATTGGGTGTAGGTAGGTGAAATTAGCTTGCTAGTTTCTAAAACCATAGTGACAGTCAGTAGTTGGGATGACTATTGGTGGTTAAGGTGACCATTAGCAGTCAAGCTAACCATCAATGGTTGGCAAGATTGTTAGTGGTTGAGTCAACTATTGATGGTTACTATGTAAGGATCTAGGTTGGTAATTTTTCTAATTGATGAGATCTAATAGATGGATTCTGAGAGATGGGTAATACCTTTGTTTATTATAAAATGGAAATAAAGTAGATGATTGCTTGGAATCAAGTACTTAACTTATCAAAATTTGATTGGGTGGATGGTTGAGGTAGTTAGTTTATTGATGAAATCTATGTTGGAAATATTGTCATTGATGTCAAATGTTTAGTATTATTGGTGATAAAGGCCCCATTGCATTTAATGTTATTTATCTTGGCTAATATGAGTTAATATTTATTTAATATTAATGAATATATTTTTGGTTGCATATGAGACAAAAGAAGAGCCCATGGAAAAGTCAAAGAGTCATGGGATAAAGACAAAAGAAGGATGGGATGAATATTCCCATGAAGAGTCATCTTGGGGAATACCAAGAGTCACCAAGTGAAGATAAAAGAGTAAAGGGCAAATTTATCATGAAGGAACACTTTGGGGAATATGAAAAGTCACCAAAGATAAGAACAAAAGTGGGAAAGACGTTTTTGGTCATGAAGGGTCGCCACATGACTTTTCAAATGCTTGGATATGAAGGGTCATTCAAGATTGGTGCCATTTTCCATGATGATTGAAAGGTCACAAAGGGGGAAGGACAAAGGTCATTTGGAAAACTATAAAGAAAGGCTTGAGTAGCCATTTGTAATGTGGAAGTGAGAGGCTAATTTGATATTGTAATATCTAGCTTAGAAGAGCAATTGTGATAGATGATTTGTATTTGTTATATCTAGCTTAGAAGAGCAAAAGTGAGAGAGAGGAAGAAGATGTTGTATTGATCTATCATTTATTGAGATAACAACATTGAGAGATAGGAGTGCGGTTTACACAAAGGGGTTGGTGCTTCTGTGAGTTGGTGCTCATGAATTCTTGCTAAGTTGGTGCTTGGCAAAGTGGTTGGTGCTCTTGTGGGTTGGTGCTCACAAATTGTTGTTGGGTTGGTGCTCGACAAAGGGGTTGGTGCTCATGAATAGGTGATGGGTTGGTGATCGACAAAGGGGTTTGAAGCTCCTGTGGGTTGGTGCTCATAAATTGAAGCTGAGGTTCGTACTTGGCAAAGGGGTATGGTGCTCTTATGGGGTTGTTTTCACGAATATATTTGAGATTGATTCTCTATGGTTTTTCCCACATTGGATTTCCACGTTATATCTGGTGTCTCTCTATGTCTTGTGTGATGTTTATTGTTTGAGTTTTATTGCATATCTTGAATGATTGATTAAGTGGAATTTGGTTAAAGGAAAGAGTTATAAAATATATAATATACTGATTCACCCCCCTCTCAGTATATTCTATGCTTAATAATTGGTATCAGAGCAGGTTCCTTTTTGAAAAGTTTTACAACTTGAAGGTAGATTGGGAAAGCATGATGGCTGGGTCACAAGAAGGATTTTCTACAAATAAGGCACCTTTGTTTGATGGGATGAATTATGCTTTTTGGAGCATGAGAATGAAGGTTTATTTGACAACCCTTGGATTCGACATATGGAAATCATTGGTGGAGGAATATGAAGAGCCACAACATCTACAATTACTCTAGCAGAAAAGAAGGCAAGTGAATGTAATGTTAAAGCTTTAAATGCTATTTTATGTGGTTTATGTGAATCTGAATTTGTTAAAGTTATGTAATGTAAATCTGCTCATAAAACTTTGGTAAAACTTGAGAATATTTACAAAGGTGATGGAAAGGTTCAACAAGCTAAGTTACAGGCTTTTAGAAGGTAGTTTGAAAGTTTGAAGATGGAAGAAGAACAAGATATAGCAAGTTATCTCTTACGAGTTGATCAGATAGTAAATCAGATTCAAGGTCTTGGAAAAACATTGGAAGAGTCAATAGTGGTGCAAAAGGTTTTGAGATCTCTACCAATGAGATATGATGCAAAGGTTTCAGAAATTAAGAAGATGAAGAATTTAGCCAAGCTGAAGATGGATGAGCTTCATGGTATTCTCACGGCATATGAGATGTGGACAGAACAAGATAAACCCTCAAAGAGAGAAGTGGCTTTCAAGACATCAAAGAAGGAGAAAGCTAAGACTCAAGAATCAAGTGATAGTTCTAGTGATGATGAAGATGACAATGAAGCACTTTTCATTCATAGGCCAAAAAGAGGAACAGGTAAATATCAAGGAAAATTACCTTTTAAATGTTTTAATTATGGAAAGATTGGAAATTTTTTAGCTAGATGCCCAGATAAGGTTAAAGATGAAGAAGAATAAAATCCTACATACAAGAAAAATTTCAAAGGCAAATCTAAGAAGGGATTCGAGAAGAAGAGCCTGTATTCTAAAGATCCTAGCTCAAGCAAAGATAATGGAGTCAATGATTCAGAAGAAGAAGAGATTCTATTCATGGCTATACATGAAGATGATCAAGAAGAAGAAGAGGAGGAAGCTGAAGTAGATATGGAAGGAGAACTCAATTGTGCCCTAGAAGAATTAGAAGCTATTCAGAAGAAGAATCGAAGGTTAAAGTGCCAAATCAATAAAAATGAACAAGAGTCAAAGGAAATGATTGAATATCTACAAGCACACTTTGAAGAATCCAAGAAGAATGAAGAAGACCTCACAGCACAGTTGGAAATAGCAAGAAAAGATTGTGAAAGATATTGGAAAGTCAAAAAACATATTCAGATAAGACATGGATCGATTTTGTAAAGAAAAAGAGCTATGTTGAAGCTCTGACATAAGAGGAAATAGAAAGGGGAGGAGTGAAGAATTCAGAGGACATTCTAAATAGAGAAGGTTGGAAGGAACAAAGCTATAAAAGGCAATTAGGTTAGAGATATACAGACAGGTCTTATTTTTAAGGCTATTATTTTTATTGTAATGGATATCGTCACAATAAAGTAGAATGTAGAAAAAGAGCTAACAATTTCAGAAGTAAGGAGAAGGAAAGTCAAGTAGAGTCAAGCACAAGCCACAATTCTTTTGCTCCTCTATCAAGCTTTAATGAAGAGACCATAGTATGCTATAAGTGCACCAACTTTGGACACATAGCTCAGTATTACAGAAGTGTGTTCAATTCAGTCAAAAGGATCAGAGGTTCAAAGCTCCATTCATCAAGAAAAGGATTAGAGTTTCAAAGATCCATTCATCAGGAAGAAGTATTAGACATGTACATGGCAGAAGAAACATGAATATTCTATGATGGTGCAAATAGCTCTGCATGTGGGAGGTAAAGATTAGCCATGGTTAATTGATAGCAGATGTTTAAGGCATATGACAGGAGATAAAAGTAAGTTCATTTCTCTAAAGAAGATTAATGGTGGTACAGTGAGCTTTGGAGATAAAACCACTACTAGGATAGCCAAAAAAGGTACTTTGAGTTTGGATTATGGTAGAACTAAGACTAAAAATGTTTTGTATGTAAAAGGTCTTAAGCATAATCTGTTGAGTGTTAGTCAAATTTGTGATCAAGGATACACATTAAGGTTTCATGTTGAAGGTTTTGAGATTAGAAGAAAATATTCAAATGAGTTGATTGTAGATGCTCAAAGGACAAGGGAAAATGTATATGTTTTGTTAGATATCTTCTCAAAGTAACGATCAAAGGATACATTTAAAGATCAACAAGAGGAGTTAGGAGTAATTTCTATTACTTCCTACCATTGATGTTCAACAACAAGTGAGGGGGAGCTAAGTGTTAGCTCTAAGTAGGCCCTTTAACATTGATGTCAAAGGGGGAGAATAATAGGTATAGGTATAGGTGCAAAAAATAGGTATAGGGAACAGGGATAGATTTCTACAATAAGGGGGAGTTACTGTATGTTTTTAGATGATGGTATGTGTAGGTGATAGGATGTGGCAGTTTTAGGATTGAGGTTGCCATCAATGACGAAGGGGGAGATTGTTGGAAATATTGTGATTGATGTCAAAGGTTTAGTATTATTAGTGATAAAGGCCCCATTGCATTTAATGTTATTTATCTTGGCTAATATGAGTTAATATTTATTTAATATTAATGATTATATTTTTGGTTGGATATGAGAAAAAAGAAGGGCCCATGGAAAAGTCAAAGAGTCACGGGGTAAAGACAAAAGAAGGATGGGATGCATTTTCCCATGAAGAGTCATCTTGGGGAATACCAAGAGTCACCAAGTGAAGACAAAAGAGTAAAGGGAGAATTTCTCATGAAGGAACACTTTGAGGAATATGAAAAGTCACCAAAGATAAGGACAAAAGTGGGAAAGACGTTTTTGGTCATGAAGGGTCACCACATGACTTTTCAAATGCTTGGATATGAAGGGCCATTCAAGATTGGCACCATTTTCCATGAGGATTGGAAGGTCACAAAGGGGGAAGGCCAAAGGTCATTTGGAAAGCTATAAATAAAGGTTTGAGTAGCCATTTGTAATGTGGAAGTGAGAGGTTGATTTGATATTGTAATATCTAGCTTAGAAGAGAAATTGTGAGAGATGATTTGTATTTGTTATATCTAGCTTAGAAGAGCAAAAGTGAGAGAGAGGAAGAAGATGTATTGATCTATCATTTATTGAGATAGCAACATTAAGAGATAGGTGTGTGGTTTACACAAAGGGGTTGGTGCTCCTGTGAGTTGGTGCTCATGAATTATTGCTAAGTTGGTGCTTGGCAATGGGGTTAGTGCTCTTGTGGGTAGGTGGTTGGCAAAGGGGTTGGTACTCATGAATAGGTGTTGGGTTGGTGCTTAACAAAGGGGTTTGAAGCTCCTGTGGGTTGGTGCTCATGAATTAAAGCTGAGGTTTGTACTTGGCAAAGGGGTATGGTGCTCATGTGGGGTTGTTCTCATGAATATATTTGAGATTGATTCTCTATGGTTTTTACCACATTGGGTTTCCATGTTATATCTGGTGTCTCTCTTTGTCTTGTGTGATGTTTATTATTTGAGTTTTATGGCATATATTTAATGAATGATTAAGTGGAATTTGGTTAAAGGAAAGAATTATAAGATATATAATATACTGATTCACCCCCCCACTCTCAGTATAATTTGATTGGGTGGATGGTTGAGGTAGTTTATTGATGAAATCTATCTTGATTTTATTAGAGTAATGGTACTTGAAGGCTTGATGGAGAGGTAAAAATAAATTGACTCTCTGATTTGATTTCTATATTGTTGAATTGTTGATGGTGATTGACCTATAAGAAATAAAATCCTATATGCACAATCTCTTGATGAAAATTACATATAGATTTCACCTTTAGAACCCTCTCTTCTTATTGGCAAAATAGGAGATTTGTAATAGCATTTGAACTAGGCCTTTTAAAATTAACTTGTCCATACAATGGATTACAAATGGAATTAGATGGGATATTTTTAGAAAAGAAATGTGGGTAGTTTTCATGAATTTTCTATGGTGGTACAACCTGTCCATCGATGATCAAGGTGACCATCGATAATTACCTTGACTGTCGATGGTCGATAGATAAGGGCTAAAAGGTAAGGTTAAGCTATTTGAGTTAAATTGATTGACAGTGAGGTTGATTAGGGGTTGCCCTAAGGGGGTCCCAGGGTAGTCTAGGGGGTATTTTAAGATTTAAAATCATAGTGTGTGGATTTTTGTTGTCTACACTATTAAAGGAGTTCATGTGGACTTGTCACACTATATAATTATCCTTCAAGTGGAGATTTCATACATATTTCAATACTCAAGTTCTAAGTCATGCAAGTAAGGTCTCAAGTGGGAGTTGATTATTATTAAGGACCAATCACTTTGAGTTAACTATTTGACTAATATCATGCATTTTCCTTGATCTTCATGCAAGAGTGGTCATTTAAAAACTTTGAACTCACTTCAATTGGATATTATCCACCAACTTATGGCATATAAAGTATAAAAGGAATTTTTACAAGTCAAAGATGGCCCACCTCTACTTTCCAATGCCAAATGGAGCTTCATGCAAGGATTTTCAAGATAAAGAAATTTCTTAATGACTTTTGATAACTATAATAAATTAAAATTGACTTGGAGTTAATTCTAGTTGACTTCTCCTTCTAACCTTTATGCCACTTTATCTAGATCTTATTTCATCTTCTATATATTCAAGATTTGAAGCTAATTTTTAGGATCCCTCTCTTGGGAATGATTAAACTCTACCGAAATTGAGCATTATAATTTTTGAGATGAATAAAATGATTATTTTTAGATTCTTATATTCTTGTATAGTGTGTTTATGTTAGTTTATTTACACGTGGTAGTATTTTCTCCCTTGGTAGGTCTTGATTTCACCTAGTTACTAGTATTTTATATTATATATATCATGTTTAGTGTTTGATGTCATTTTATTGAGCTAATAGTGGATATATTAGCTAGTCAGTACCTTGAATTAGGTATAATCCATCATTTCCTTGATGCTTTGGTCACTTGATGAAAACTCTATGTGAAATATTATTGTATAAGAATTATTTGGAGTTGTAGATTCAATTATTTGTTTATTTTATCAATGTTTTAGGGGCTCAAATAGAGTGGATGAACTAGTAATACAAGTACATCACCAATATTAAAATATGATTTACCTTTTTATTAATCTTTTTGACCATTTTCATCCTAAAAAACATAGTAGGTTTTAGTAAGTAGAGCATAAGTGATAAATCAGAGGAGCTAGAATCATCAAAACTAGAGTTATGGTCTGAGTTCTAGTGTCCCACACCTCAGATCATTCCAATGTTAGTATAGGTGTGAAGGAGATCCTTAGCAATCAACCTTCAAGCAAGGTGTTATCTAGGTTACTAACACCCATATCAAAGAATCATATTTATATTACAAATCTAAGTCTTCAACCAAAAAATAAAATGTTAAGCTTAAGTTCCACTAACGTCACTCAATAATGGATGTAATCTAAATAAACATGGTGACCCTTATCTCTACTTTCTATGGGGTGATGTGTCCCTCCCAATATATAGAGTTTTTTTGCTTTATATCTAAAATATAAACTCCCAATGCCAATCCCCCACCCCATATCTAAACTAATTATAGAATATATCATTATATATCTCTATCTTTATCTCTATCTCTATCTCTATCTCTATATCTATCTCTATCTCTATCTCTATCTTTATGTCTATCTCTATCTCTATCTCTATCTCTATCTCTATCTCTATCTCTATCTCTATCTCTATCTCTATATCTATCTCTATCTCTATCTCTATATATATCTCTATCTCTATCTCTATCTCTATCTCTATCTCTATCTCTATCTCTATCTCTATCTCTATCTCTATCTCTATCTATATATTATACTCAACTGACCCCTAGATAGTGGTGGCACCTTCCATATCAGGTCAGTCACTCTTTGGTTTTGAGTGACTTACCCTTACCTTCTAACGAGGCACCTCCTATCAAATATTCTCTCTTCCAGATCAGGTAGATACACCTATCCCACCATAGTAGCCTACTACCTACCACCTATTCCCTTTACTTTAGTAGATGAGGTGCACCTACCTACCATACAACATCAAGCCATACCACATCACCCCATACAACCTCTCCAAGCACACCACCTTCCATATAGTCTTACTAGGCACACCACCTATCCACTTATATAGGTAAGCATCCCACTAGCTATATATTTGAGGGAACACCCACTCAGGTCACATAGAGAATCAAGGGACCACCCTTCTCTCTACTCATCAAGGGGGATCACACTCATCTCACATACTTATCTTATATAGTGAGGGGGTTAGAGGCCTAGATAGTGGTGGGGTCCCCCTTTCGATAGATGACATTTGTCTATACTCTGTATAGAGAGGTTCAAGGGGGAAGAGTGACCATAACAAACCCCTAGACTATCTAAATCCCATATATATATATATACACACACAAACATATAGATATAGATATATATATGTATATACATATATATATGTATATTTATATATATATATGTATATATATATAGATATATATGTATATACATATATATATGTGTATATGTATATATATGTATATATATATATGTATATACATATATATATATGTATATATATATATATGTATATGTATATATATAAATATATATATATGTATATATATACATATATATACATATACATATATAAATATACATATACATATGTATATATGTATATATATATACATATACATATGTATATACATATACATATGTACATATATATATATACATATATATATGTATATACATATACATATATATATATATATGTATATACATATACATATACATATATATATACATATATATATATATATATGTATATACATACATACATATATATATATATATATGGCTAAGTCTAATTATTAATCTATGGGGTCCCCATAGACATAGATAATATAGACTATGCCCCTATATATCTTAGCTAACTATATACTATGGTGGTGGGGGAGGTTTAGGACATAGGCTATAATTTAATTGGCATAGTCTATAGTTGAGTTTAGATATTAAATCTCAATTTAAAATAAGATAATATAATATATATAGGGAGGGGGAGGGACAAAAAAACTCTATATTATGCCATGTCCTCTATCTCTATTTATCATAGTTAATATATACTATGGGGGGAATAATATAGAGATAGAGTAGATAGGGGGAATGTTTGACAAATAAAAATAGGTCCATAGGAACTCTCTAGGCGATCTCTATCTAGAAGTAGAACCCTGTCTCCCTTAGGCCAAACACAAGTACTGGATATAGTGATGAAGGGACAAATATACCCTCTCTAAGCATCAATTGAGTAATAACTTGGAAAATCACCCTCACCCTATGCAAAGCTCCTCCTCTCACTTTCAGTTATCAATACATGAGGTGGGAGAGTATCAAAATAAATGATTTAGAGAAGTTGTCTCATATTACAATGGAAATATCATTGCCTACTTAGTGGCATATTGCATATGCAAGAATGGATTTAGATATATTTCCCTCATCATGTTAAAAAAACATGTGTTATGCTGCTAAACATTTGGGAAAGTTATATGGTACACCTATCTCCATACTAGAGAGAAATTATGGCCAATGACTCCAAAACATCATTCCACTCTTTCTCTTTGACTGAGAGATGAGAAGTATATTTCATTAATTCCTTTGCCAATATCAATGAAATAATATATTTTAAGTATATATAGAAGGATAATGGGACCCTATAAATATAAAGGGGTTTCTTACCTTTCAAGGTATTTGATACTCATGCTTGTGTTAGTTCTCACTTCGAAGCTTAGGTTCAAAATGTGACTCATGTTAGATTTTAGTTAGTCAGTCAGTTAATTAATCACCATATGTAGATATACATACATACATATATATATATATATACATACATATATATATACATACATATATTTATATATATATATACATATATATATATACATATATATATACATATATATATATATAGTTGAGCACAAATAGAATAACTAGATATATAGAGGGAGTTGACAACCCTCCCCATAGAGAGTAGATAGGCTCTTAACCACATAGGTTGGTATGCACAATATCATAAATAGAGAGAGGTTACCCCTTCTATATCTATATCTATCTCACTATCTATATCTATAAATAAACCTACCATCTATTATATACTATATGTCAGATGACTACATCTATCTATCTATTTGGCCAGTTGAGATTATCTATTTTGCCCACTTAATCACTATCGAGAGGGGGTGAGTGAATATCTAGGGGAATATAGATATAATTAGGGGTTGTATCAAATATATAATCTATCTATTTACTTATCTAACTAGTTGAGATCATCTATTTTAGTATCCCACTCAATCAAATAGAATTAATAATCTATCTATAGGGTGCCACCCCCTCTATCTCTATCTCATAGTTAATCTGGACTGTGCCACCCCCTCATCTATATATCCCCCTATAACTATATGGGTGAATCCACTCTATCCATAGTTAATCTATACCATGCCAAGATAGGGTTTTTTTAGCCTCTATCCCTATCTATCATAGTTACTATACACTGAGCACCTCCCCATATCTAGATCTAAATATAAATCTATATATGGGGTGGGAGTGGGGGAATTGATAGTGGTACATATTCCTAGGATTGTCCACCAATCCCACCCCAGCAATCAATATTTAGTGGATCAAAGAATCAAGATGAAAGATTCTTTATTTCATACAGTGGGATGGTAGTAAATAATGAATGAGGGTGGGCCCCTATCTCACTCTATATGGGGGATGGGGGGTAATCCTATATATATGGGGGGATGGGGGTACCATGCCCTATATATAGATGGATATGGCCTACTATGGAATAGAGAAAGGCTATCAACACTCCCCTACCCCTAGACCTAGTTATAGAGATGGGGATCAAATATTACTATCATACTATGCACTTGACCCCCTCCCCCTTCTATTTATAGAGTGATATACCTATCGATTCTATAAGGGTAACCTCTAGATATAGAGGCCTCTAACTAGATGGGGTCGAGGAGGTCGAGCCCTATATATCTTGATTGATGTTTTAGGTAAAATAGAAGCTTCTATTTTATTCCTATTGAGCTTGAATATCCATTAAATTCTATCTATCATTATACTCCATATTTTTTTTAAATTATTTTTCCCCACTCCTATTCACATTCTACATGCCCATGTATCTCCCTTTAAAATTTGTGAGTACCTCATCTGTAATTCACATTAATCAATATTTCACTACCTTTATATACCATAAAATTTCAATTAAGAGATATGTATTCATCATGTCGACTACATGAAACCCTAAAAATCCCAATGTGGTGAGGTTAACTCCCTAAGTGATAAAAATAAAATAAACAAAACCTATTTCCTTTCATGACTATCAATTAACCAAATTTCATTATCTTTCCACTCCATGTGAATTTTCTAATAAAATAAACATTATATTAAAGTCATGAAATTCCTTTTAATTTATTATATTTTTGAGTAATCATAGCATCTTTTCAATATAAAATAGAAAAACTATAGTATGACCAATTCAAACAAGATCAATTAAGCAACCAATTTATAATAGCCATGTGGGGTCTAACTTAGAAATATGTATTTTTTTAATTAAACACATATAATACTAATAGATTAACCATGATAACATAATAAGTGATCATAAATATACTCTAAGTGATAACTTTAAATATGCATGTGAAATTTAACAATCATGGATCACTAACAACATATGAAACACATCATAATACAAATATATAGAATAATTATAATTAACCAACCATGTCTAGTACAACATACAACCATTTCTATCAATTCATGGTGAAAAGGTAATTAAAACTCTCCATGATTATGTTTCTAATAATAAATAAAATGTACATAAATAAAATACATGGCTCCCCAAATCACGAGTTCCCTAAACTCTCCATTATCTGTGGCAATATCAAGTGTCATCTCCAAGTAAGTAATATTGTGAAGAGGGAAAGCATCATCTGAGTGTTTTTTCACATTAACCATATACCAATTATCCCTCAAACTAATCCCATCATGGAATGGACCTCCCTTCATGGATTAGTAGATATCGATGGCATGGAAATTTAGAGAGACAAGCTAGTACTGTATTATATGATTTCTAAAACTAAACATGCAGTGTATCATAGAAAACCCATTTTTTTGAAATATATCTTGTATACATGTAAATCATACTCATGAAATTAAAATGTCTCACCAAACATATTTTGGCCCAAGTTTTCAAGAATAAAAAATAATAATAATCTATAGATTAGTCAAAATTAATACACACCACCCGATTAGATTGCCTTTATTTGGCATCATGATGCTAGTAATCCAGTGAAGGCTATTTCATTCCTTACTCAATATCATTAATGTGAGATTGTTTGATATAATATGACCAAAATATTTATACAATTTATATCTTACTATCAATCATATCACCTAACATGCTAAGCATAGGAGTAACCAAAAAGTATACATTTTTATCGTCAAATGTATGAATGAATATCATATTATTATCTATCTCATATTGTAAATAATGACTATAGTTAATAATACTTAGATAAAATACACATTTAACTATAGATTATAACTAGCACAATTAATTTCCAAACATACTACATCCTATGCTAACCCATATTACCATAGTCTAGTGTTTTTAAGCATAACTACTAAGTACCACAACTAGTATAATAAAGGTGGCATAAATACATGGAGACATAACACCCTATTTAAGTAAATAGATTAAAAAATCAAGTCTCAATTCACATGAACATAGAATATTCCATTCTAGCATTCTCTATACTCTCAGGAGTTATATACACACATGACTAGGATTTTATTTTACAAGAATCTATAATATATTTTAAACCACCTATTAAACTATAATTAGTAGTATGAACCTCTATGTACATGTATATTTTATTCATATAAATAAACAACACACATATATTTAGTCTATCAAACATATTAATGTATCTAAGCATATCAATTATAGTTTATACCATCAGAGTATAACATACATTTAAACTATAGTTCTAACTAAAATATTCTCTATGACATCCCATAATACCATATTTTACTACACATGAAAACACTTCTCAATTAAAAACCACTAATATTATAATTCAAAGAGTTAAATAACCCATATTCATAAATAATGACCAAGAAAGTACGGATTATACCACCTAAGTATACTCTACATTTTATTACATAATAGCATTCAAAATAAACAAAACTTATAGTTACAAATCATGATGCACTATTATATGTTATATATTTATAAACATCTATACATAACATACTCATAGTATGTACTCCACACAAGTTATTCATTAATGTATGTAAATATATTTCAACAAATTAGTCATGCTATTCTCAAAGAGTCAGATAACTCATAACTAATTTATTCCATAATTGTTTCATTTTAACAACTTAATTAGTTTTTTAGGAGACTATTTTCACAAGGTTATACTTTTGATCCCTTAGACATCTTATGACTCAATATAGCCATCCATTTAGCTATAAGCTTTGGCAAATACCCCAATACACATATATATGCAATTTTTTCATATAGTTTCTCAAGTACCTTAATAAATATGTTTACTATACAAAAATGATTGTAAAACATAACAAGTACCATATATAAGCATATAAATGATCCATATTAATACTATATCAATGGAAAAATATATTTTTAAGTCAATAAATCCGTATGATTTTAACAATCATTATACTTTCTTATTCACAAAATATAATGACGATCTTTATAAGATAAGGGGTTCAATAATCTAATACTCCATATATTTTATCCATACCTAAATAGATTTATATCTTAACATATCCAACGCATACATAATTATCTACTCAAGTTCCCAATACAATATATTCTTTTGTATCATGGTTTGCATAAAAGTATTCTACAATATTGAAATTGCTCTATATAATACACTAAAGAATCTATAAATATACATCCTACTAAAACCATGACATTATTATAGTTATAATATATACAAATTAGCACACATCCCAATGCATAAATACATGAAACTATGTATAAATACCCTATTCTATCTAGATATATGCATATATATGACATAAAACTCTATACAAAAGACACCAAAAAATCATAATAGAATATATGTGTCAGATTAAATTTATATAAGGGAAATACTCCCCCTACCAAGCTCTAAATTAGTTACCAACATGAAATATAATTCTATTTATAGTTGGATTTTTTTCACTTAGTATGGTTAAATATGTTTAACTTAGTGTCCATCCTTCTTAATGAATCCCGCCCTACTCATAACTATTCTAGTTTCAGTTATAATAAGATATCTTACTAGTTATGGTATAAGATTTACATTTAAATACTTTAATTTCCCATTCATAGATATGTAAAATAACATTTTCTAGTGACTCATTATTAACATTAATGTAGCTAATAGTTTGTCTCATCTTGCTAAAAAAACATATATTTTATAAAATTGTGCCCTTAGCTTTTCTTACCAATGAGATAGTTAACTTTTAGGAGCTTCAAACACACCTTTTAAAGTTTCAAATAGTTGAGTCACTTTACAATGCTTTTAGTGTGAGACTCAAACCTTCTAATAATAAATCAATAGGTGACTACTTTGCCAACTTAGTTCTACATGATGGATAAATAATATAACCAAAATAACCCAGAATATAAGTAATATACCCAAAATTGCATCCTAAAACTTTAGTTATAATTTATTTACATAGATTTTTAGTAATATACAAAGATCGTTGGTAATATGGGAGACTTTACTTAATCCAAATATTCACTAGTTATATTGTTATGAGTTAAATCTTATAGATTGCATCCTATAATCTTCTCTCAACCCACAATACAAAGATGGGTGACTTCACTATTGAAAAATAATTTATCTAGATTGTTGCAAAAATCTTTGAAGTTATGGATTATTCTAGATTATCTTCAAATATCATAATGCATGAAATAAAGTAATGAAAAGATTGTGACTAGGAAAAAATCTGGATTATTAAATAAATTAATTTAGAATATGTAATGATAAAGTAAATAAGGATTTGTAAATCTTAAATTTCCTATAATATTAAAAAAAAATCTATATATGTAAATTTATTGCTTTACTCCAATGGTATATAATTCCATATTGTGAAATTGGATAGAGAGTTAAAATATATTAGGTTGTAGTTTACTATGAATTGCTACAAATCATCATTGGATAGTTAACATATATCAAATATAACAAATTCATTGATATGAGTATAAGTTGATTGGAAGCATATCAATATTTAATAAATAATGTCATAGAAGACCATACTTACTTATGACTACATACATTACAATTTATGTGCTACACCATATAACACAGGGTCACAATAAACTATATAGATATATCCATCATACAAACAACTTATTAAAATTTAATAGTATTTGTGTGACCATATATGTCATCCATATTATTGATAACTAGTATTATCCAATATTTTCATTATTGTGTTATGCCATATAGATTATACCAATTTTAAGTATAAGTTGTTACAATGTTAATCAAGTCATTGTATATCATTATGAATTGTTTTCTATATTTAGGGGTCACTACATATCATTATCTATTTGTTATTTTCCATAAGATAAATATAGAGATATCTTACTATCTATTAGTCAACTAAATTTGAATGTTATCATAGTATTATACAGATGAAATTTTTAGATCAAATCCTATTTAAATTCCTTCTTAGATACATAGATACCAACTTATATCATGATCTAACAATATACATCAAAACCAATGCATCACTTACTTGGTAATAATCTCAATTATTCCTTATTCTTCTTTATAAATTTTGTGTCATTCCTTATGTTTCTCTCTTCTTGGTATGATATGCCTCTCTCCTCCTATTCTCAATTATGTCATTCTCTTTTTATATATTCTTTCCCTTATGGAAAGGGCATAGTTTTGGATTTTTTAAAGATTTTTCACTTTCTAATTTTTATTTGTTTTTGTTTTTATAGTTATTTTATTAATTATTTTTTATTTTCCCCTTATTTTTTTTATTCGTTTTTATTTACTTTTTCCACTTTTATTTATTTTTACATTTATTAAAACATATTTGCTGATATATATATATATATATATATATATATATATATATATATATATATATATATATATATATATATATATATATATATATATAAGTAAATAAAAGTGGAAAAAGTAAATAAAAATGAATTAAAAAATTAAGGGGAAAATAAAAAATAATTAATCAACAAATATGTTTTAATAATTGTAAAAATAAATAAAAGTGGAAAAAGTAAATAAAAATGAATAAAAACAAAAATAAGGGGAAAATAAAAAATAATTAATAAAATAACTATAAAAATAAAAACAAATAAAAATTGAAAAGTGTTTGCTGATTATATATATATCCTCTAACTAAATTATCCTATTAAAATAGTTTAATGGTAACTCAATTAATAAATTTAAATTAATAAATTAGATGTTAAGTAAACCAAACACAATCATACTTAACTACAACATTATCCCTTTTGTCCTATACAAAATATCAACTATGTAGTCACACATGATATATTCAACATAGCATAAATTGGAACTAAAACATTATTAATATGCAAAAACATAAAGAACATATTAAAGCATCAATTCAAGATATGCATAACATATACTATTTAATGTGGTGTGTGCAAGGTTCTAGCTAGTTTCTCTGTCATCTTCCAACATCTCAATCTATGTCACCCTCTCTGATGATGCTCGCCCTCTGTCATGCTCTGAGGGATGATTTCTCTTGTGTCATCCTAACAATAAATAGGTAGTTAAATAATTACATTATGATATACATACATCATAAAACAAAGATGAAATAAAAAATTAACATGTTTTTAATGTAAACACATACACTACATCTAACTTATAACAATATAAACATGTAACCTAAGAAATATCCTACTGTCCCATAACAACCTATATCTTACAACTTAGTTAAAAATAGTCAAATCCAAATTTTTCAAATATAAATATCTACAGATATTCAAAAAGTTTGATTAGTGAGAAATCAAGATGTAACATCCTTCCCCTTAAAGGTCATGATCATCATGGATGCCTCTTGTTCCTACATAAGTTTTAAATTAAAAACATTGTTCAACAAAGAATTAACATGGTATAAAGTATCAAATTAAACAAATTTATATTGAAATTACTTGTAGAACTCATTGTAGTTATCCCAAATAACATTATTCTCAAAGTATTGATCCCACAATACCTTGTACTATGACATCTCCGTATTATTCAGACAAAGTTTACAAGTGTTAGTTATTCTTATTAATTCTATCATGACCACCCCAAGATACAAAAATAGTAAGACAAACCTATATACTATATGACTAACCACTTCTCATACCTTGAAGGGTCCCATATATCTCAATGAAATTTTCATTATTTTTCAAAATACACATGAAATCATCATAAAAGCCAAAAATAAATGGCCAAATAAAGTTTCACAAAATCTTCCATCCCCTTTTATACATCTTTTTAACCTAAAGAGTGTTTTTATCATTTTAGTTAAGAACATTTAGGTTGATTGGTAGGATATATATATATATATATATATATATATATATATATATATATATATATATATATATATATATATATATATATATATCACTACTCTACATAGCTTTAGGAAAGTATAATATATCAATACTACCACTAGTCCACATAGCTTCTAGACAAGTATTATGATGAATATGAATTGGAAATACTACATTTCCAATGTATACGATATTTAAAATTAATGGATACATATTTAATAGTATACATGTGTATGGCTATATGATTAAATTTGACAAGTCCATCTACCAAATCCTAGATTCAACAAGCTCCCTCTTATTGGATCCTAACTCAATAAATTTGACAATTTCATCTATAAAATCCTAGATTCGATAATATCCCCTTGTCATATTCAAATTAAATAACTACAAAGTCAATGTGAGACTAAACTGGACCCACTCTCATCTCATGTTCCTAATTCACAACTTTTCCCTTAGGTTTCTATGACCTAATTATCTCTAAAATGTACACAGGGTTCAATGAATCATAATTATATACTAAATAATCATAGAAAGAAATAACATATGATAAATAATTGTAGATTTACCAACATATATAAAATAAAAATCATACAATCATTCTATAATTGTATTAGGTCGCCACTATACAAACATAACTAGTATCATATTTTGTAGTGTAACCTATAGTGTTATATAGTTAAGAGTAAATAATGTTAAAATTAACATAACATACAAAGGAAAAGGATCATACCATCCTCAAAACCCTATAAAGGAACAAGAAATATAATATCTCCCTATTTTTTTGGATTGTACATAAGAAGTTAAAAATTTATCTCAACCCTTTTAGACTACAAGATCTTTTGCATATCCTATACCCTTCTTGCTCCTAAGAAAAGGTACATAACTAACTCTTCAAAATAATATGATTTAAGAAAAAAGATAATAATATCAATCCAATCAAGGGTATATAATAATAATTAAAATCAACTTAGAAACCTTAATACAAAACCAATATAAATTTAAGGTTTGCCACTCCATGTGATCAAAGTTCACAAAATTAGATAAAGTAACACTGGAATGTATTACTCTAAAAGGTAAAAAGTGGAAAGTAGAAGACAAACATCTCAATAAAAAAACTCGTTAATACTGTCACATGGTATAAAAATAACATCACAACCCAATTTTCTATAATCACTACCTATTTACCAAACTAGTAAGAGTATAATCATGACCCACTTCTATAACTGGAAGGAAAATATTAACCAAAAAGATGCGATGTATCCTAAAACTTATCTCAACAATAAATAGAAGATACTATCCCATGAACTCAAGGGAATAAGGTAAAAATAACACCATGAAAATAAGAATCCTCTTAAGGTCTTATAATGATGTCAAAGGAAAGTGAGAGAGTGAAAACTCACCTCTATGCCCACAATGAGACATGACACATTTTCCCAAGTCCACATAAATATGTGGGGTGCCAATACACAACAAAATCCTAATATAGAGGAATTATTAACAATATAATTACACTTCACTATAATTAGAATTTCCACCACACTATGTGATACCAAATTAAAAATGGTATTATAATATTTTCCACTCCTAGGATTAGTCTATATAATACACAATAACTAAAGCGCATGTACTTAAGTAAGAATCATTCTATGCTTGTTAAACACTCATAAAAACAAACTTAAATGATAGAGGTGACTTGATTAGCAAGTAGGAATGTAATTATACTCAAGGTATTTGATCTAAGTGATCAAACTATGGTAGGAATCTCTTGTTCATGACTCAAGAACTATGTTACGCACTCACATACCAACATTGATTGCAAAAAACACCATCAAGGCACCCATTAATCCATCCCCTTAATAACTATAAGAGGGTACAAATGCTCCTAATGTACACACTCAATGTATCACACACATTTCACTATTATCCCTTCTAATAAATAAAAGGATATGAAACTTCTAATGGACTCATTAGGTCCTAGAGTTTGAGCCACAAATCTGATAACACATGTAACAACTTCATTGGATTCTAGCTTAGAAATATGTGATTTTTTTAATTAAACACACATACTATTAATACATTATGCAATGAGAATCTAAACAATGATAATAAAAAATAATCTAAGTGATAACTGTAAATACACACATGATATTTAACAATCACTAGTCACTAACAACATATGAAACACATCATAATATGAATATATAGAGTAATTATAATTATGCAACCATGATTGATAAAACATACAACCACTTCTATCAATCTACAATAAATAGGTAATTACAAATCTTCATGATAATGTTTCCAATAATAAATATAATATAATACAATGTGTATATATATATATATATATATATATATATATATATATATATATATATATATATATATATATATATATATAAGATACATGACCCCTTCAAGCATAAGTTCCCCAAATTCTCCATTATCTGTGGCAATCTCAAGTGTCATCTCCAAATAGGTATTACTATAAGGAGGGAGATAATAATTCAAGAGATTTTCCACAACAAACATGGTCCAATGATCCCCCATATTAATCCCATTAGGCAATGGCCCTCCCTTCATGTATGAGTATATAGTGATGGTATGTGAATCTAGAGAGGCAAGCTAGTACCGTGTGTTGTATGATTTTTAAAACTAAACATGTGTATCATAAACAACCCATTCTATTAAAAGATATCATACAAGCATTTAAATGATACTCATGAGATGAAAATGTATCACTAAACATACTTTATCCAAAGTTTTCAATAATAAAAAACAATACTGATTTATAGATCAGTCAAAATTCATACACACCACTTGACTGGATTGGCTTCATCTATAATTGTGATGTTAGTAAGCTAGTGAAGTTTGTCTCACTCCTTAATTAGTAATATAAATGTGAGATTGGTTAACATAATATAACCAAAATATTTATATAATTTACATCCTAACATAAATAATATCACCTGACATGCTAAAAATAGGAGAAACCAAAAAGCATACATTTATTCCATAAAAAATATGAATGAATCTCACATTATTATATATTATATACTAGATAGAATGGCTATAGTTAACCATTAGGGTAAAATACACATTTAACTATAGATTATAAATACCATAATTAGTTTTCAAACATACTACACCCTATGATAACCCATAGTACCATAGTCTAGTGTTATTAAAGTGTAACTACTATGTACCACAACTAGTCTAATAAAATAGTCATAAATACATGGAAACATAATCCTCTATTCAAGTAAATAGATTAAAGATGGAAGTCTCAATTCACATGAACATAAAATATTCCATTTTAGGATTCGCTATACTCTCAAGAGTTATATTCATGCATAACTAAGATTCTATTTTACAAGAATCTGTAATATAGTTTGAACCACCTATTGAACTATAATTAATAGTACACACCTCTATGTACATGTATATGTTACTCATAGAAATAACTAACATGCATAAATTTAGTCCATCAAATGTATGAATTTACTTGAGCATATCAATTATAAATTATACCACTTGGGTATAACATACATTTAGACTATATTTCTAATTGAAATATTCTCTAATACATCTCATAATATCATAGTTTATTACACATGATCACACTACTCAATTATGAACCACCACTCTTATACTTCCAAGAATTAAATAAAACATATTCATAAATAATAACTAGTCAAGTAAGGATTAGAAGACCCAAGTATACCCTATGTTTAATTGTATACTAGCATTCAAAATAAACACAACTTATAGGCACACATCATGATGCACTATTATATGATATATATGTCGAAACACCTATTCATAATATACTCATAATATGTACTCCAAACAAGTATTAATTATTGTATGTAAATATATTTCAATAGCTTAGTCATGTTATTCTCAGAGAATCAAATAACTAATAACTAATTTATTCCATAATATTTTCATTTTAACAACTTAATTCCTTTTCTAGGAGACTATTATCACACAGTTATAGTTTCAGTGCCTCAGACAACTTATGACTCAATATGACCATCCATTTAGATATAATCTTAGGCATATGACCTAATACACCTATATATGTAATATTTTCATATGGTTTCTTAAGTCCATAAATAAATATGTTTTCTATATATGAATGATTATACAACATAATAACTACCATATATAAGCATACACATGATCTATACTCATACTATATTAATGGAAAAATATATTTCTAAGTCAACAATTCCATATGAATTTAAAAATCATTATACTTTCTTGTTCATGAAATATAGTGATGATATTTACAAGAGAAGGGGTTCAATAATCTAATACTCCTTCATAGGTTTTATCCCTACCTAAATAGATTTCCAACTTGACATAT
Source organism: Torreya grandis (assembly GCA_037957365.1). Classification (NCBI taxonomy): domain Eukaryota; kingdom Viridiplantae; phylum Streptophyta; class Pinopsida; order Cupressales; family Taxaceae; genus Torreya; species Torreya grandis. Next base: position 429,811 of record JARHVA010007034.1, read on the forward strand.
CTAAAATGTACATAATTTCATTCCTAAGTTTTCAAGTCAATATAGTCTTTCACATCATGGTTTGCATAGAAGTATTCATTAATATAGAAATTGCTATTATATAATACACTAAAGCTTATATAAACATACTAAAACCATGACATTATTATAATCAAAATATATTCAAATGGACACATATCCCAATGCATAAATGTAAGTAACTATGCACAAATACCATGTACTATCTAGATATATGCATAGATATATGACACAAAACTCTATATATAAGATACCAAAAAATCATAATAGAATATATGTGTCAAATTCATTTTATATGAGTGAATTACACCTGATACTAGGATGTAAATTAGTTACCAACACAAAATACCATTGTATTTATAGTTTGATATGTTTCACTTACTATGGTTAATTATGTTTAAATTAGTGTCCATCCTTCGTAATGAATCCCACCCTACTCATAATTATTCTAGTGTTAGTTATAAAAATATATTTGACCAGTTATGGTAAAATATCTACATTTAAATACCTTAATTTCCCATTCAAATATATGTACAATCATATTTACCAGTGACTCATTATTAACATTAATGTAGCTAATTCTTCATTTTAGTTTCCTAAAAAAACATAGATTCTATAAAATTATGCCCTTTGTTTTTAACAATGAGACACTTTACATTGAAGAGCTTCTGACACACTTTTTAAATTTTTAGATATTTGTGGAACTTTATAATGCTTTTAGTGTGATACTTAAACCTGCTACCAGTGGCTCAATAGGTGACTTCTTTGCTAATTTAGATCTACATGATGGATAAACAATACAACTAAAGTAACCAACAATATAAATAATATAATCAAAATTAGATCCTAAAATTTTAGTTATAATTTTTTCACATAGATCATTGGTAATATACATAAATCACTAGTAATATGGGATACTTCACTTAATCCAAATATTCATTGGTACTATCATTATGAGTTAAATTTTAAATATTATGTCTTATAATCTTCTCTCAACCCAAAATACAAATATGGGTGACTTCATTACTTTAAAATAATTTGTCCACATCATTGCACAAATCTATCTAGTTATTCCATTTTATATTATTTTCACATACCATAACGCATGAAATAAAGTAATGAAAAGGTTATGACTAAAACTAAAACTAGATTATTAAATAAAGTGATCTAGAATATGTAATTATAAATTAAATATGTATTTGTAAATCTTAAATGTCCTATAATGTTAAAATAATTTATCTAGATGTGTAAAGTTATAGTTGTACTCCAGTGATATGTAATTCCATATTTTAAGATCAAATAGAGAGTTAATATACATTAGGATGTATTTTACTATGAATAATTATAGATTGCCTTTAGATAGTTAATATATATCAAACATAACAAATTTTATATTATGAGTATAATTTGCTTGGAAGGATATCAATATTTTATAAATATTGTCATGCAAGAGCATTCAAATTTATGACTAAATACATTACAATCTATGTATTATGCCATGTAACATAGGGTCACAATAAACTATATGGATATATCCATCATACAAATAACTTATTAAAATTTGATAGTATTTGTGTGACCCTATATCTAGTTCATATTATTGATAAGCTAGTACTATCCAATTTTTTCCTTATTGTGTTATGCAACATAGAATATACCAATTTTAAGAATAAGTTATTTCAATGTCAATCTAGTCATTGTATATCATTATTAATTGTTTCTTATATTCAAGGGTTGCTATATATCATTAAGTATTCATTATTTTCCATAAGAGAAATATGGATTGATCCTACTATCTATCAGTCAGCTATATCTATATATTATCATAGTATTGTACAGATTAAATTTGGAGATCAATCCATGTTTAAATTCCTTCTTAGATATAAAAATACCAACTTATAACTTGATCTAACAACATACATGAAAACCAATGTATTACCTACCTGAAAACAAGCTCAATTATTCATTCTTCTTATGCAAAAATTTTGCATCCTTCCTTATGATTATCTCTTCCCAATATGGTATGCCTCTCTCCTCCTATTTTCGTCTATGCCCTTCTCTTTTTATATAATATTTCCCTTATTTAAATGGCGTATCTTTAGTTTTTTTCTAAATTTCCCCTTTTTATTTTTCTAGTTATTTTATTAATGATTTTTTATTTTTCCCTTATTTTTTTATTCCTTTTAACCTCCTTTTTCTAATTTTGTTTATTTTTACATTTATTAAATCATATTTTATAATTAATAATAATTTATATATATTTATCCACTAACTAAATTAGCCTATTAAAATGGTTTAATGATAACTCAATTAATAAATATAAAATGATAAGTCAGATGTTATGTAAACAAAATGCAAACATACTTAACTTCAACATTATCCATTTTTACCTACACAAAATATCCACTATGTAGTCACACATGATATATTCAACATAGGCATAAATTAGAACTAACACATAACTAGTATGTAAAAATATAAATAACATACTAAACCATCCACTGAAGGCATGCATAACATATATTGTTTAATGTGGTGTGTGTAAGGTTCTAGCTGATTTATTTATCATCCCCTAACATATCAATCTATGTCAACCTCTCTGATAATGCTCTTCATATGTCACATTCTAAGAGATGAGTTATCCTATGTCAACATCATAATAAGCAAGTATTTAGATCATTACATACATCATAAAATAGTTCTAAAATAACAAATTAACCTATTTATAATATAAACACATACACTATAGCTAGCTCATAACAATGTAACCATGAAACCTAAGCAATATCTTATTGTCCCATAGCATTCATATATCTCTCAACTTAGTTAAAAATAGCCAAATCCTAGTTTATCAACATATATATTCAAATAATTTACTTAGTGAGGAATCAAAATGTGACACAATTATACCAATAACACTCATACCTCCATGAAATATAAAGTAGTGAAGATTATCCAATCACAGTAAGTTCTTATATAAATTTTAATAAATTGGGATAGTTAGCATAATATAGTGTTAATCATATCATCTAGTCAAATCACATACTTCATGTATCATTAAAATAATGACAAGTGATGTACCTAGTCAATCCAAACAAGAATTATATGTTGTCAATACAACCAATGCAAACAACATTCATTTCACTCAAGTAATTAAAATGTGGTACATGTAGGTTTTATGGAGTTATCTTAACCCCAAATTTTGGTATCTTCACCCCCTCTCCAATGATACGATCCCTATGAACTGCATGTGAGGAAAAGATAATCCTATAACCATGTCAATCAAACAAACATGTAGTTAGTCTAAGATCAAAATAATAATCAAGATATAAACATCAATAATATAATGTAATGTAAATAATATGTAATTAAAATAATAGTCAACATGATCATAAATCATAGTATAAACATACTCAAATGTTATCTAACATATCAATTGATCATGAAACAACAATGTGACTACCAACCATACAATATACATACTCATATTAGACATAAAAATTAGAACTACAAATCATTAGTTTCATAATCCACTATTAATACTTAAGTAGTTTTGTAGAGTGAAACTAAATATTACACAACTAGTGGTATTTTCCCACTCATACATATTTTTTGAGTCACTACACCCATTTCATCATTATGGAGGGGTGTTTTCACAAATTTATTTATGTGTTAGGCTCCTTTCTAGTCCCTGGTAAACCACCTTCTACTTCAATAACATGTTTATGATTTGTATATATTTTATGAATTATGGATTTGAACTTAACAAAGTTTTGATTGGCATTCTTAGCACCTGTTAGCTCTTATTTAGCATCTTTGGATCACTTTTTATCACCATATGTTTATTAATTTATATTCATTGAGTGTACTTTTATTTAATGGGATTCATCCCATTGAGTGCACCTATATCAACATTATGTATGAGCCTCAAGCCATGCTTCACTTTCATTATGGTGAACTAGTCAGTGTAACTCTTTTTTGCTAGTTTTGTGATCATTGATTTTTTTTTAGTGATCCTGGTATAAAGGACCAAATTCTATTTGACTTGGTAGTTATAGTTACTCAACATTCATGTATCTATGTAAGAAGGATTGGTTACCATAGGGACACTTAATATTTCATTGTAAATTTTTACATGGGTACTTAATCATAGATAGTTTGTAAAGACCCATTAGTCTCTTTGATTCTTCTTTTATCACTCCATGTTTTTCACCTAATGGAGGGTGTTGGAGTGTTCATGTTCACACTAGCTATATGTTTAATTTATTTCCTTACTAGCTAGACTATAGGTATATACACACTCACTTTAAGAGGTCACTTTGATTTTGGAGTTTGTTTTTTCATTGGAATTTATTAAAAATATTTGCATGTAAGTGTAAATATTATATTCTAATAATATTTTTTTTATTCAATAATTTATTATTTCACAAAACAAACTCTTGGGCCTATTTAAGAGGCACTCCCTTTATAATCAAAATATGTGCATTGGAAAAATTCATTTGAGGAAACAATATGGAAGATTTATTTTCATGATTATTATGTGTAATATGTATAAAATGGACTTCTTGGTGCTATGGAAATGGTGTGCAACAAAGATCCTATGGCCCAAGAAGCATTGACTTCTTCAATAATGTTTTTACTAAGGGCAGGTGAATGTGGGATACTTGAGTTTTTTGTCATCGTATTATGGTATTTTGTTAAAATTATATTTGAATTTTTATGTGTGATATTTAATTCAACATCTTATGTGAATATTCTCTTGTATAGATAGTAGAGATTTATAAGTCATAATTGATAAGCCATGACTGCATACTTATAGGATTCAAGGAGGATATGTATATAATTATTTATGAGTTAAATATTAATCAATATTTTATTGTGTTAATATGATTTTCATATCTAATATCTCAAATAATATTGTAATTTTTTACCATAATAGAAGCATTTTTTGTATCTAATATAACATCTATTATTTTTTGAGTTAAACAATTTATATTCTTGCATTATGACTTTTAATAGTTGGAAAACACAACCATTAATTTGTGGAACCATGTTGTTTGAATTTGATTAAAAACTCTATTGAAATTATCCAAAACTTTAAAAAAATTAAATAGATCCAAAAAAAATTCTAAACATTCAGTTTGAGAGAAGGAACAATTAAAAATGGTGTAATTTTTCTATTACTAGGAAACCTAGAAACATTTATTATATACCATAAAATGATATATTGTATTAAACCAAAAATGTAATGCACTTTGATTTAAACTAGCTAGGATAAAATTACTAATTTTCTCTTCAAACCCTAAGAGATCACCCTAATAGAAACACATCCATATATTTACTATGCCTGAAACCCTAAGAAATGTATAAGCTTGATATATAACAAAATGAAATGATCAGAGAAAAATTACTCTCCAAATTCCATCCAAAAAACCATTTTATATTTAAAAGCTATTAAGATCCTACAATCATTATTTAAAATATAACTGACTCGACAAGAAAATTGTATAGCTATATCAAGAAAAAGGGACTCATATACTTATTCCAAAAGAAATCATACTTCTAAACCAAACCATGTCATTATATGCATTAAAACATTAAAAAAAAAATTTAGATACTAAAATTAGATTCACATATTACATCAATATTGTACACTTTGCAAATATTTATCATGGATATATCTTTTATTTTAATACCTTCTTATTTCGAAAGTCTCACATTAGCTATTTCTTTGTGCTTAATTGATTTTGCCTTATCCCAACCCTTTGTTATTAAGATGACCCAAGCATTCTATGATATTAAAAATGATATAAAACTATATTTTTATGCTTCACTACCATATTTGGACATGCCCTTATTTTCTACCCATGCAAACACTTGCATCTCAAGTGGACACATGCATCAATGTATTGCCCATTTTTCCTACAAATGTCTAGTGCCCAAAAGTCATCTAATTTTCAAAATAAACATATTTAAAAGGTCACTCTAGGTGATTTAATATGGGATATATATAAGATGGATTGGTATATATACAATATCAATCTCCATTCATTCTCAAACTAGTAATCACATATAACTCACAAAATTATATACCAAGAATCACTCATTCAAGCATTTAAGAGAACACATATATCCTATTTGTCCTTATTTCCATGTCAATCATAATATTAATATTTATACATGTCTAAATCATTCAAAGAGTATCGCATGATCCATTTTTATAATTTAAAATCTAGGTAATTGCATGTCTTTTCTTATCACACATTGCACCCTTGTGTATACACAAGTAAACACATAAGGGAAAACTACATACTTTTCTTTGGAATAATGGATATGTAGGAAATACCCATTAACAAAGGGGTTTTTGGGATTATCTCAACACTATGAGTGAATAACCCATTTTTTTCACATACATTCCAAGGTTAAAAAGCTAGGGTTTAATCAATTGAAAAAGAGTGATAGCCTATGTGGATAATCTAAATACACTAGAAGAAAGGTTATAGTAAACATATAAGGATCTAGTTGGACACATCTAAATATTAAAAATATTTTTTATAAGACACCTATATTAGATTTATAAACTTGTGTCAACACAACTATCCATATTCGATGCAAGAATTTGAGGCCATTAAAATGATATTTATAGAATCGGATGACTATTCCAAGATCATCATCTAGTCCACTACTAGCATGTTCCTACTTAAACCTGTATGTGCATAGTAAACCAACTAGTTATAAGTATTTATAATGTATTGAAATATATATATACTTTACTATTTTTATCAATCTTATTTGTATAACTTTATAATATTATTTGTCTAAGCTTTTATATCAATTGGCTTGGTATATATTAGTTTATCACTCTTGTGTTACAAATGCTTATATATATCTTAACCCTAAGTCCCCCATATTTATAAATTTAGGGTTAAACATTTGGTGAACTTGATCTCTATATATTTCCATGCAACTCCTAGTGTGCTCTAGAGTTTTTATGATTTTTCTATTTTCTAATTTGTTAAATTTATTTCAATAATTAGATTTTTTTTAAAATCAAAAGAATACATTAACATATTAAATTTATCCCTAGAGTTTGTGTCCTCATTTTAGTATTTAAAACATTTAAAATGGATAATATGTAACTTATTCCTCTTCACAACCTTTAATAGGGTGATAGATACCATCCCTCTAACCAATTCCTTGTTATCACTCTTCCAAGGGGTAAGGTTTCCCATCATAAGCTTTGTGTTGATCAAATCCTTCTAGAATAACTTACCATCAATAAATAAGATCTCCAAGATAAAAAAAATAGTATTTGAGCTCAAATCACACACCACTATAAAATCATATTTTATTTATAAAAATTTAAAATGTGATATTAATACACATACCTTTGTATCTTCTATTAATGTTGTGCCCAACAAAGGATAATTTCTAAAAGAAGAGTTCAAAGAAAATATATTTAATGTAAATGATTTGCATAATATGAAAAAGGCTAATAAAATTCCAAGTGAGATTTTAAGGGTTTTGCTTAAACATAATTTGACAACATTACCTACTCTATAATCTATAATAAGAATGGAATACTATTTCAAATATCATAGAAATTATGGGCATCATAACAAACTTTTTTGTCTCTAAATAATAAATTTCACCACTTAATTGATGGTGGTTATCTTATAATCGATACAACTCCCTTTTGCTCATAAATATCCCAAAATATTCTATAAATATAAAAACATTTTAATTTTTCAAAAATACCAAAAATATTTAGAATGTTTGTAGTTTTACTATATCTTATATTGTTTTATTCATGTTAGTAAATAACATATCATTCCTTTCCATATATACACTTATATTTCATGTATCATTTGAGTGTGATATATGCATACCCAAATACATGATATATGTACATATAGACGTTTGACCTTCCCTCTACTCACACCATAAGTACATTGGAGGAATTTTATTATTTGATCATGATACACCCAGGTTATTGGGAGAAGAAATCAAATAGTAAGTTTCATAGGATATTTGTCTATATTCATGTGATATGTACTCAGTTTGTTGGATATATGTCTATTTTGTCCTATCTTCATGATTTGTAATAGGTTAAAGTATGAATAAAATACACTTTTGGCACCAAGTATGAAAAGAATATGAATATTCAGAGACTAAAAATGTCTATATATACTTGTACTTGTATGAATAATGGAGTTCCACCTTTGAAGAGATTAATAGAGACTATTTTGGTTATGGTTACCTATTGTGTTTCCTACTTTGTTCTTTGAATGCATTTTCATGTATACTGTTTAACTTATTTCTATTTGATTTAACCTAAATGGTGAATGTTAATGAAATACTAGTTATTCTTAATTCCTATATAAAACCCAGTAATTCATATTTTCTATTATTATATTTTCCAACCTTATGTATGAATACTATGCACTATCTTACTCACTAATGTTTAACCTAAGCTATCCTCATCTTTAACATGTTCTGATGCTTTAGGAAACTCTACTAATAATAGTGCATTGATCATGAAAAAACTCCTTCTAGAGGAAACTATGATAATATGGTTACCAAGGAAAAGAGACATTGAGACATGGTTAGACCAAAAAGTATGTAATTTTGTAGAAGAAGAATCTAAACAGACTATTCTAGCCACATAATGAATAATTAAAGAGCATATTTATAAAGAGATTTATGAAATATTTTGATGCGAGTTTCCTAAATTGCTAGATAATTGGTTAGCATGGTTTTAATACTATTAATTTAATCCATTAATTAAATAAATAATCATTTAGATATAAGAAAAGATAGATCGATTGCAAAAATTAGAAACTTACTGGACAATAGCAATATATTATTAGGTTACTACCAATATATATTGATACATCATTGAGTTAGTAGTAAAAGGATACATAGATTTATAATTTGGGTAAAACTTGTTTGTTAAATGAATTAGATGGAAATTTTTGTAGCAACTACCTATGATTTTGAAGATGTTGGTTGTGGAAAACAACATGGTGCCTAGTCCAGCCAATATGGAGTAGTCACTTTAGGCATATAGGGGTGTGTGTGACATGATATTGATTGATGATTAGATGAGTTGATAAGGATTGAACCTGGATCTAGAATGGATACATGAGGGAATAATAGTAAGAATAAAATTCTAGATTCAAGAAGTGAACTATGATACCATAACAAATGGAATAAATAGAATAATACCTAGGTAGCTACAAGTAGAGGTAGTAGTATTAGTAAACTAGATGATGAATGAGTAAAAAGACATGATGAGTGAGATGAAAGAGATGAAGAATTAAAAATGAAGAAAAAATATGATGAATTTTAGTAGATAGAAATAATTCATAAAGAATAAGATGAAGAAGATATGTTTGAAGAAGGCAAGAATAGTGTAGAAGTATAGTAGTTAGATGATAAATGTAGTGCATAGCTACAAGAATGGGTATTATTAGAAGAACATGAAGAAATTAGAAAAGAATTAGAAAATAGTCATAAATTAATAGTAGTTTCAAAAACAATAGAATAAGAAGTCATAGGAAAGAATCATTCACTAGAAGAGCACACATCTCCATAGCCTAATTTATTAGATTTTAGTAGAAATTTTTAGCTAGGAAAATAAGAAGATAATAGTTGGGAAGGTCTATTTTTAGGACAAGTGAATTATTAGAGTACAATTTTATTTTTTTTAAAAAAAACATCAATTTAAAAATATTTTAAGTTGAAACCAAGTAAGGAAAAGAATGAAACATAGAAAAATAAAGTCCACACATTGAGTCTCTTAGTGTATAAATAAATATTAGTAGTACATACGTAGGATTGCCTAGAATGGAGCCTCCTCTTGTAATAGATATGTTTTAGATCCCCTCAACACTAGTTTACATATTGGTTCATATAGGAGTATTTATAAATCTAACAATGTATGATGGGTGTACAGACCTTGAATAATACCTGCTAACCTCTAAAATGAGATGTCAAGCTAAAGGCATTACTGGTGAAGCTATCCAAAAGTGTGAGTTAGTAAGGAAACTAGCCAAAATCAAACTTGAGTTAATATAGTATAGATAAATTTAGTGGGTAACTCTAAAACATGTTAAGGAATGGCTTATCATAGATTTCAAAATAAATAAATATACAAGTCAGACTATTCAAGACTTGAAGGAGATAAGGTAGAAGTTGAGAGAATTATTATGTAACTATGATCATAGATTCTTTGATGTTATGCATAAGGTGTAATTTGATTTAATAGACAACGATAAAGTTTCATGGTTCATTGAATTACTATACCTCAAAATTAGATTTGACATTGTGTATACTCAATATGATACTAAAGTAGATGCTAGAATTGTTTCCCTCTGAGTAGAGAATATTGAAGACTATGGGGAAGATCTTGGCATAAACATCAAGATTGAAAACACATACTTTGATATTTCATGAAGAGAATAGAACAATATCATGAGGTAGATAAACCTATGTTTAATCTATGGTATATGGAGTGTGGGAAAGAAGGATATTATAGGAATTATTATCCTAAGATCAAGATAAATTTTACTGAAATCTATCAAGTAGTAAGATACACAACAATGCAGTGCCATATTTTACACAGTATGTTAAGAACCCATAGAATTTGTATTAATTTTTTTTAAGTCACACTATCATGATGAAAAAGACTATAGGGATTTTCAATATCTCAATGAAGATATCAACAAAAATGTATTTTCCATCACTATGTATAAAGTGTCCTTGGTGAAGGAAACAATTCCAAGTCTAGAGGTTGATAAATGTTGTGTGACCCAAGCATGTCCATAATAGATTCATAGTTCACCATAATACCAAAATCAAGGTCTAGCTAGTTGGACCCCTCTTTATCTGAGTTAGATAACATTATCACTACAATACCAATATATAACACCTTGGACCCTAGCCACGATGTAGCAATAGAAAATAAGTTGGACCTCACCAGTTGTGCAACAAAAATTCAAGATTGGAGATAATACCCAAAAAAATTAGAATTGTAACAAAACACAATAATATAGAGGGGATACAATAGGTTATCATTACAATATATTATTATCTAGAGGAAGATACATTGGAGGTTACCAACGTGGCAAAGGCAATAACTATTAATGGCTTCCTTTGAAATGCTACCTATGTGGAGAGTACAATCATGTGCAACAAAATTTCCCTTTGAATCCTCAAAGATAGTCTTATTGTGCATACTATAGAATATATGATGAGCAAAAGATGGAAGAATTTCCTATCTTCAAAAATTAAATAAAAAATAAGGCCATCAGGAATGTGAATATGGTGAATGTGCATCTTAAGGAGGATGCCTTCCAAAATGATTTCACATAACATTAACACACAAAAATAGGTTTGCCTCCTATGTAAATGCCTCAAGATTAGGGAATATAAAATGAAAAATAGGAGAAATAATTAAACCTAAATATAGAAAAGGGTATCATGTATGAAGCTACATAGATGTTGAAAAACATTTAACATCAAGACACTAGTAAAGGAGATGTTATAGTAATAGATGCCCAAATGTATGTCTAGATCATGCACATTATACATTAAGATGGATTTGTCAATATGTTTATAGATCTTATAAGATTATTAAGCACATTTTTCAATGAATACATCTCTTAGAACATCACAAACCTGCTACATAATCTACTAGAGTGTGTACAATGAGGACAATATATGATAGAAAAGCTTATTTGGTACATTGAAATAGAGAAGCCTTGGGATGTAGATGCATGAATTGACATTAAGGTTCTAGGTTATGAGATTCCAAATTATATCTTTGATTGAGGTAGCACAGTCAATATGATTCTTAGGTCTACATGGGAGACTATTATATGACCAGTTCTAAGTTACAACATCGTAACTCTAAGCATAACTGACTATGGAAGAATTGAGTCTATTGGTAGATTAGAATATATTGAGATCAAACTTTGGGTTAGTATTTAACCTATGAGGTGACTTTGAGTTCATTGATATGGTGAATGTGCATCTTAAGGAGGATGCCTTTCGAAATGATTTCACATAACATTAACACACAAAAATAGGTTTGCCTCTTATGTAAATGCCTCAAGATTAGGGAATATAAAATGAAAAATAGGAGAAATAATTAAACCTAAATATAGAAAAGGGGATCATGTATGAAGCTACATAGATGTTGAAAAACATTTAACGTCAAGATACTAGTAAAGGAGATGTTATAGTAATAGATGCCCAAATGTATGTCTAGATCATGCACATTATGCATTAAGATGGAGTTCTCAATATGTTTATAGACCTTATAAAATTATTAAGCACATTTTGCAATGAAGACATCTCTCAGAACATCACAAACTTGTCACATAATCTACTAGAGTGTGTATAATGAGGACAATATAAGATAAAAAAGCTTATTTAGTACATTGAAATAGAGAAGCCTTGGGATGTAGATGCATGAATTGACATTGAGGTTCTAGGTTATGAGATTCCAAATTATATCTTTCATTGAGGTAGCATAGTCAATATGATTCTTAGGTCTACATGGGAGGCTATTATATGACTAGTTATAAGCTACAACATCGTAACTCTGAGCATAACTAACTATGGAAGAATTGAGTCTATTGGTAGATTAGAATATATTGAGATCAAACTTTGGGTTAGTATTTGACCTATGAGGTGACTTTGAGTTCATTGATATGAAGATAATAATAACACATTACCCTACACTAATTAGCAAGAAATGGGCATATGATGGTTAGATGACCATCAACACCATGGAAAATCAATTAGAGGCACACCAAGGAAATAAGGCTCTCATCATTCCTATAAATAGGGTGTATAAAACTTACATCATTTTGGGTAAACCAAATTTTCTATATGTCATGCAAGAAACTATTTAGATGAAGGTAAACTCTAAGGAAAACCCAAAAGCTTTGTGTGTAGCTGAGTAAAACTTCTTGTATGAGTATACTAAAACTCATATATAATATTTTCTCACTCAGATAATGAAGTAATCTAAAGAAAGGAGGCCCAAACTAGTAGTTACTCAACTATTGGTAACCTAGTTTGTCATAGAAGATTGTGCATCTATGTTTTCTAAATCCCCTAGTCATTTAAAAGTTAACTTCTATCAAGTAGATGATCATATGCAAGATTATATAGAGCCAACTAGAGAAGGAAATTTTACTTGGTAAATAAATTAATCTATCAATGGATACTTAGACACACACCTACTCAATTGTGCTAGAGGTGATCATTAAATTTGATCTATGAGAATGGTCTTTACACATGAAAGATAACCTCCCATGTACAATGCAACTAAGGATATCAATTAGTTTCATTCTAAAACTATAATTTCATATACCTACCATCATATAGTGGGTTAGTGCTCTAAATTATGCTATGAAAGGAGTTGTAGTGACTTGATGGGTATTTCATAGAAATTATAGTTTGAGTGGTATGATGCTTTCAAACTAATGATTAGTAGGTTCTAACTATGAAAAATCATCAAAAGCAATTGGCCTTTCTTCTAAGAAGGTGATTGTCTTAAAATCTATATCATAAATGTATTTAAGTTTTAAATGAGGAACATGTGGCACCAACATATTAGGTTCACATATTCCATTATACACTTACTCCATTACCATCAGCATGGTATATGCATCAAGAGTTTAGTAGGGAGACAAAGCATTAGGCATAGATGTAAATTGATTTCATATAGACATTTGTTTTTGAAGATGAAAACCCTCTAGTTCAAAATGAACTTCAAAAAATAAAACATTTCCTATACCAAGTGTGTGAAGAATATTTAATCATCATGACAAAATCCACTATGTAGAAGAACACAACTTTTGATCTTAATTTGACATTACAAAGATATAAATTTTCCAAGAAATAAAAATAATATATTATGCAACCATGCCACTAAATAAAATATGAACAAGAGGACAATGAAGATTCCTATTTTGATGGTGATATAGATTTGAGTGATTTATTTGGTCTAGAATGGCCAGTAGAACTAGTACAGGACACTAGTGTAAAACCTGCTGAAGAAGACAAGATGCATAACATATAAATTCTAGAACAATAATGGAAACAAATTATATAAAAAAAATTAATGAGGAAAATCATAATATTTACCAACAACCCATTAAAAACTATGTATCAGACATCAAAATTAAGGAGGTTCCCAACTTGGTGTATATAGGTGATTATTGGACAAAAGCTGAAGTGTTTGAAGCTATACAACTCTTACAAGATTACCAAGATGTATTTCCCACTTATTTTTCAAAGGTATAAATAATTTATCCATATCTCAAGAAAATTCATATCAAACTCAAGGAGTGAACATGACCCTCCAAAAATGACTATATAAGCTAAATCCAAACATGAAGTTGAAAGTGAAGGCTAAAATTGATAGAATGCAAGATGCAAGTATAATTTATTCTATAGAAAAGGTAGATTGGGTAAGTCCCATGGTAGTGTATTCAAAGAAAATATGGGATATTATAATATGTGGTAATTATCAAAATTTTAATGATTCATTTTTCAATGATCCATTCATAATTCCCTTCACAGATGAAGTTTTGGAATCTATCTCAAGACATGAAGTCTAATCTTTCATGGATGGGTTCAATGGCTATCATGGAATACCCATTTTAGAATAAGATAGAGCCAATATGACTTTTTTTATGTAATGGGGATCCTTTGCATATAAGGTAATGCCTTTTGGCAATAAGAACACACATACAATTTTCTCTCACAAAGTGGTGACTATGTTCAAGGACTTCATTTATGACTTCCTACAAGTATATCTTGATGATTGGGTAGTTTTTTCCTTATTTATAGAAAACTTGTCTAATATTGCCTCATGTTATAATGATTTCAAGATATGTGCATTACTTTTAACTTAAATAAATGTCTCTTCTTGCACCTTTTAGTGTTTTATTAGGTCATATAACATGTAGTGAAGGCATTTTAGTAGACCAGGCCAAAATTGTAGTCATTATAAGTATGCCTCTACCAGTTATATCTATGTATTACAATATTTTCTTGGCTATATATGAAACTCTCTCAAGTTTATCAAAGGATATGAATCCATTTCATCTCCATTGGAATCCTTACTACACAAAAGTTTGAAGTTTGTTTGGATTTGAAAGTGCCAAGTAGCCTTCATCGAGTTGAAACAAAGATTGGTTATTATGCCCATCCTCATCTTTATAAATTGGAGAAAACCATTTTATTTGCACAATGATACTTTGGGTATCATACTTGGTGTTATGCTTACATATCCACGAGATGGTGGACTCGACCATTGCATTAATTTTACAAGTTGGAAACTATCTAAGATAAAAAATAACTACATAACCATTAAAAGAGAAGCATTGGGTATAGTTTTGACACTACAAAAATGTGGACACTATCTTCTTGCAACACCATTCAAATTTTTCACCAATCATCAATATCTACGATACCGTGTCAATAAGATGATGCTAAAAAGATGCATCTATAGGTGGTTGACATTATTTCAAGAGTTCCAATTTTGCATTAATGTCAAGCCAAACAAAGAAAACATGGGTTTTGATCACCTCAACCACATTCTTAATGGTATAAAACTAGAAGAATTATAGGAATAATTTCTTGATGCTCATCTCTTTCATGTATATATAATTCCTAAAATTTTTAAAGTAATATCCAACTTCCTAGAATAAGGATTATTCATTGCACACTTCCAAGAATGAGATAAGAAGTAGTTTGTAACTAGAGATTGATCATACAGCATCATCAATGGGATTTTGTATCATTTAAGAAATGATGAAGTACTATGTAGGGTTATTCTAAAACATGAATGACCTCAAATCTTGTATAATGCACATTAAAGAGAAGGAGGAGGACATTTTACTAGAGAATCCACTTTTAGGAAGTTGTTATATACTGGGTTATGGTGGCCAAATATTATTTAGGATACACAAATAATAGCACAACACTATGATGTATGTCAATACATTGGTAAACCACTATAAAAAGATGAAATGCCTTTGTAACCTTTATTAGTTGATCAGCATTTTTAAAAATGGCAAATTGACTTTGTCAAACCTATCACTTCACCAATTAAATTCAATAAAGTAAGGTAAATTATTATTTTGATTAACTAATTTACCAAATGGTTTGAAGCTATTGTGAAACCTAGCTATGGTGTAAAGGATGCATCAAAGTTTCTCTATGAGAACATTATTAAAATTTTCATATGCCCTATCAACCTCATTAGTGATAAAGGGATGCACTTCCTAAATAAAAAAATCAAGTATATTACTAAGAAATTTATGATTTCTCATCATAAAAATACTACATACCATCCACAAGCCAATGGCCAAGTCGAATCTTCCAACAAAGTGTTGGTAAAAATGTTTACATAGATCTATGACATCAAAAGGGATGATTGGGAAGATTGTGTTCTTGTGATTATATGGGCATATTACATACTATATAAGAGAGCCATATGTTTTAATCCATTATAATTGGTCTGTGGGTTTGAATTAGTTATGCCAATGGAATAATTATTACCTAGTCTATACATTGCAACAGTCATGAGACTAGGGGATCATGAGTTTCTCATGAATATAATTCTCAAATTGAATAGGATCGATAAGCATAGACACAGATCATTTCCATTTGTGAAGGTAGGATTTAAATAATGGGAGATAAGTATAGTTTTAGTGAATGAAACCAAAAATAAAATAAAACACACTAATTCTAACACCTTAAGCCTATGTCAAGAGGGAACATGGTGAAGAATACAAATGAAAAAATCACAACTAAAATTCAAGAATCTTACCTTTCTTACATTCCTTGATGCTCCAAGAGTCTTATCTGATTGTCTTGTGATAGATTTGGATCAATATATAGGCATAATAACACTACATCAAGATGTTTTTTTGAAGCTATTTGAGCATGGTAACTTTGGCTTAAAACAATTTAGAATTCAATAGGCAAGGCCTCCTATTTATAGATTTTGCAAAATGACCAAAATGAACCTAAACCATCCATATCAAGATGAAGATGTTTGGCTAAGGATCCATTAAATTTTTAAGGAAAAAATCAATAAATGAATTCAAATAGAGATTCATTAAAGAGGCATGGAAGGCATTGACAAGACATGGCAGGGCTTGATGAGATATTTAATGTATTTATGGCCTAGGGATGTCTTTCCAAGAAATGATGTAATTTGATGATGTAGTTAATCTATTACAATTTCTAACAATTAATTTCAACAATTTCCATAAAATTATTAATTAGTCTCTTGATTCAGATTAATGTGCCTTAAACATGATTAGTCAACTTTGATGCAAATCTTGGTAATTGGTGCAAAATTTATCAAATGTCATATTATTGGCTTAAGATTTGATTAGATTAGAATTAAAAGCCTATTTTATATGTGTTAGATCCATTATCCCATTTAGGATATTTTAAACACAAAATAAAGAAAGCACATGTCTCATGAAATAAATTTGGTAGAAAAGAGCAATCTAGAGTACCTAGGTGCAAAAATGGCATTCTGACTTGAAATGATCTGATCAAAGTTAGTTGCTTCATAGATTATATTAACTCACTTATTGATACCATGGCCAAAATATTTACTTGAATATGACAAATTCAACTCATTTAATGCTTTTGAGTGTTTTTAGGCCAAATTGTACATTTTGGTATAAATTGGTCAAAATCCTAGTTGGAGGTTATTGGTGAATAGTTTTAGGTGTCTACATTTAATACCTAGTCAGTACATTGCAATGGTCATGAGACTAGGGGATCATGAGTCTGTCACCAATAGACTTCTCAAATTGAAAAATTTGGATGAGTATATATGTAGAACATTATGGATGCAAGAAGTTCACAAATAGAGCTACAAAGCTTGGCATGATAGGAATTTCATAAAGTTTAACTAGTCTTATTATACAACAGTTATTTTAGAGCATTTTATATCAAGTTATAGATTCAATGGAAAGGGCCTTATATTATACATTAAATATCACAACAAGGAACCATAGTTTTTAGAGATCCTCAAGTAACTATTTTACTATGATAGGTAAATGGATGTAAGCTTAAGACCTACTACTAATAGTCAAATTGATCTCATTATACTAAGTGAGTAGGTGTTGAGTAGCACCAAGTAGATTAGGATTTCTAATATTTGCATGATTTTTTGTGTTTTTATTATTTTATGTGTGTTTATAAATGATCTCTTTAATACCATTTGATAACCAAGATACCAAGTATATCATATTCCAACCTTTTATACGATAATCCACATTTTCCATCATGGATGTCAACATGTGCAAACATAATCAATTAAGTCTAGGAAAGGTACAAACAAGTCACATCAACAAGATGTCCACTATGCAATGGTCATCCACCAAAAGTAAATACAAGATCCAAGGTTTGATTGACTTAATATTTAACAAATTGGTGGCACATCAACATCATCTGCTCATACCCCCATATAGATAGCAATGATCATAATGTCATATCTCCACACATGTGCTTATGATTAACTATCTTAATTGCCATATCAAGTAATATTTTCCACATCAACCATTTATGTTCATGTCGAATGGATATCTTAGCATGACATTCACATGGAAAATAATAAGCATTAAATAATAAAGGCCAAGTTTGAGAAACAAGTTAACATTTCATTCTTTCACATAGTTTTGCAACCTACAAATTCAAAAATCCAAGCTATTTCTATTGTGATGAGAGCCACCAGAGTTTCAAGTTCATCACTTAAAAAACATGGACACATAATGACTCATTAGGGGACTGGCCGATGCATAAAAATAAGTAATGGGCATCGATATGGATCTTAGGCAAAATAAGGTAAATTATCTAGATCTATTTAACCTCCTTTGAGTAGTAGAACAAAAGTTATTTCATCTAAACCATGTTGATGATATGCAACTCCTTGTTCTTGTATCCCTCCACCACTTCTATTACATAGATGTCACACACCTATTTTGAATGTCAACCTTTGGTGACTTGGGTGAGATTATACAAGTTTGTCTAGATCAATATAATTATGGTAATATTTATCTTGGCTCAAGCATTTCCATTATCATCAACATAAAATCCATGACCCCAACTTTGGCCATGCATATGTGAGGAGACTCCCTATCTTCATACAAGACAAGATCACTACCTATACTCTAAGATATTTAAGATTTGTATGTTTGGCTATCAATATGGATCTTAATTTATTAAATACATGATGAATCAATGTGCATCCTCATGGAGTGCATCATAAGAAGGTTCTGGTAGATAACCAAGTCTGTGAAACAAATCATAAAAGGAGTCATGGACATCACCCACTACATGATCCATAGGAATGATTAATTCAAATGGTTAGAGTAATTCATCCAACAACTAATCAAAAACATTGATAAGTGTTTCACCTCTCCAAAGTAGACATTTTAGTACCAATTCCTTATCTTCCTACTCTAATTCACATAATAGAAGTCCCTAAAGGGATATGTGTACCCTGACATAGATTATTAGCTAACACAATAATTCCCCAACCTCATCTAGATACCTAAGCATGGATCCCTAGTACATGATATAAAATTAAAATCATGTTGGGAGAAGTGTTTGGAAATGATCATTATACATCCCCAAGTGCCACCATATGTCATATAGTATTTGGTCCAACATTCATTTATAATTTTACTATAGAAGGGTGTACTCATACACATGAACAAGTTACTATGGTCACTCTTTGAATTACTTATAGTCTCTGTCACCATGGATATGACATAGGTAGAAGTCATCAAAAAACAAGATTTTGTAGCTAGACATGTGACTCCACTATAGGTCATACCACCTAGTGTAGTCATCCTTATAACATAACAACCATAGGAAGCCACTAGTTCATAAAAATAGAATGGAAAGTGAAAGCTTTATGTAAAATACCAATTTATATCTCATCCTTTACAATGCAAGACACAAAGCATGACAAATTGGTTAGATGATCTAAAGGTGCCTTAGATATTAAGCTCATTTGATCTTACATAAATGGGGATGGATAAACAAGAATTATACCAAGTAATGATTGTAAAAATGGCTTTATATTTTTATGACAAAGAGGAGGATAATTAATTGTTCTTTTCAAAGGTTATGCACATGGTTCAAGTGTGTAATTAGGTTCTTCCAGAACTATGGGTGGACTTCTCATCTTTCCTAGCAACCATTATCATTGATACCATATGAGAAGAAGTGGAGTATCTATAGTAACAAATTGACTTTTTCTATCCACAACCTTTTTTTACCTTTATAACAGAGGATATATTTTCACCCCTTATAGAAATCCCAACAGAATGACTCATGTGTAGACCTTGAACTAGGTGGGAGGTTAGGGTCTCCCCTATACTTGAAGAGTGCACATTAGGATGACTACCTATCATGTAGGAAGTACAACTTGCCCCTTCTTCTACTTCACTACCACCTAAACATAGACTAGTAAACCTTAGATACAAGAAGGCATAGGTTTTTAGTTTATAAGTTTGACCAAATGATTCACCACCATCACCACTTTCCCATGATATTGAAGAGATCACACTTGAGTAACCTTATATAGAATAACAATAGGCCTTAAAGGAGGAAGTAGCTCACATAGATAAATGATGAGTAAAGAAAGAGGATAATAAGTGATAAAAGGAGCAAGATCAACAACAACAAGCTAATTAATAAGATAAATAAACCAAGGCCAAAACAAATTCTAAGGATGAAAAGGTTTAATGGAAAAATCCATAGACATGGATAAGAAGGCTTAATAAACTATCGACATATCCAAACAAGCATAGGAGGTATATGCATAAAAGGAAAAATATGTTGAAATCATTGCCAAGGCTAAGGTAGAGGAAGAAGAATGACAGAAATATGATGCAGTGGCCCAAGCACAATAGGATATGGAAGCTACCAAGTGTGCATAATATCAAGTAGAGGAAGATGTGAAAAAAAATAAGGAAGAATAAGATGAATCCCTACACCAACAACAAGCATAAGAATAAGACACATAAGAATAAGCCAAGGCTAAGACCATGATCAAACATAAGAAATAACAAGAAGAATGTACATATAGGCTAGAGGTTGATGAGGAAAAATCAAAGTAGAAAGTTTCATATGAAGAACTGAAAAATAAAGTACAAGAGGAGGAGGTAGTAACAATAAATAAGGATGAAGACATTGCATAATAACTCAAGCTAGCAATAGAGGCCATGGCATAATAACAATAGGCACCAAAGTAGTCACAAGTAGAAGTAGATAAACTATCATAATAAGAAACACCAACTACAACTTAGATAGGTCTTCAACTCTTAAAATTGTCATTGGGAGGAGTTTGGCTTTGTGATGTCCCAATTGTAAGTGTTGAACACACCACTTTTTCTCTCCCACTTGACACAATTCCATTATCAGACCCTTCAGCAATTGAAAGAACATTAGCCATAGTCCCACTCAAACAAGAAGCCTCATTAGACATCTCTAGGCTCTCACTGAAGAAATAATTGGATGGCACAATTGCATTTGTGGAATTAATTATGTAGAAGACCACCTCTTTAGAGCTAAAGATGGATCAATCCAAGATGTAGAATGTATAATTGAAGGCTCACCTTTATGAAGATACAAAGATGATCTAGTACACATGCCCAGAGTTGGTCACTCAAAAAATTAAGGACCAAGTCATGTTTGACCAACACAAACTCAAAACTTTGGTCTTTATGTTGACTAAGGACTGGTGCGTAGTGTAAAAAATCTTCACAATTAGCACATTTTGCCATGATGTGAAGACCAAGGCTACCACACTAATGACCTTGCTAGAGGAGTACTAGGAGATGATAGACATTAATGCATTATAGGAATAATAGTTTATGCACACTTTGTTGGAGTGGAAATAGCAATTAGACAACTCTTTATCCAGTTATAACATATACTTCATTACATCCATAACCACTAAGATAATCATAGGTAGCCATACTAATTTTGTAGATGAAATTGATAGAGAAATCTAAGACTTGATCAATGATTGAAACAATGTGTATGACAACATTCTTAACTGGTAGAGTTTTTTTTTGTACATTTCCTTCATAGGTCTCCAAGCCCAATGCCATGTAGACAAATTGGAGTAGTTGAGTGGAAAAATATAGATAAGGGTCAATAAAATAAAAGAAACCATGAGCATCACTAATGACTTAGATCTCAAGAAAATAATTAGACAGCATGCACCATTATGTACCCTAATATGCATGGTTTAAGAATTCATGCTTGATTGGTATGCATACAAGATTGATCTATCTCAATTTTGTAGCAAGGTTGCCTAGATCCTCAACACACTAGTGTATAGGCTACAATCATAACTCTAGTAGCTCATCACTCAATGTAATGATGCATAGTCCAATACCAAAGACTCTTTTAACCATTCATCATCTACATCCATGTCACCTCCATCAAGCTATGTAATACATAGAATACTAATTTTGTCAAATTTTGTATACAATTTTATATCGGGGATGACTAGTAAGATAAGAGGGGATAGGAAGGCTAAAAACCCATAAAGGGCATCCATCTAGTTATGCCATCCTATTAAAAACCCAAAAATGTTATAGGATGGTATGTTACTTAGTTGAGAACCTAAAAGGGTGGCTAAGTAGTGTGTAGGAGGAGAAAATCAGAATGATGCCTTGAGTGATTATTATAACTCTTAATATTCTAACCAATTCTTTAGATTCTACCCTTTGATGAATTTTAGAAGATCCTATGAAATTTTATTGGGACAAGACAACATTTTAAGTCCAAGAAAGTGTTGGGATAATAAATAAAATAGTAAAGCTATGTAGGATATTTTGTATATTCATGCATTATGTACTCAGTTTGTCATATATATATATATATATATATATATATATATATATATATATCTTTTATGTCTTATTTCCATGACCTATATTAAGTCATAATATGAATAGACTCTACTTTTGGTTCTAAGTACAAGAAGAATATGAATAGTCAAAAACTTCAAACATCTATATATACTTGTACTTGTATGAATAATGGAGTTCCACCTTTGAAGAGATCAATAAAGACTATTTTGGTTATGGTTGTCTATTGTGTTTCTTAATTTATTCCTTACACAGATTCTAATGTATAATTTTTATCTTATTTATATATAATTTAATCCAAATTCTCTATAAATTTTAATGAAATAATAGTTGTTCCTAATTCCTACCTAATGCACAATAATCCATCTTCACTATGCTTATGTTTTTCAGCATTGTGTATGAATACTATGCACTATCCTATGCACTAAAGTATAACCTAAGTTATCCTCATCCTTATCATTTTATGATGCTTCAAAAACCTCTAATAACATAATTTATATTATTCCATGGTCACTTTCCATTACTATGTTTGAGTTCATACATTTACACATGCTTATACCTTTCACAAAGTAATTCATATGTTATGTACTTAACATATTTTTCAAACACATATTTGTAAGATCTAATATATTATGTTCATGTTGGTTTATTGTATTTCATGATTTCATTTATGCACTTCCTTTAGTGTGTTCCTTTCTTGTTATTATCTTGTATTGGATTGCCTATTAGATTATTTGAATATGATCAATTGGTTATGGACTTGTGCCTCTATTTTATTATTTGGACATTTGAATATGTCATTTTGATTATATGTACATTTTAATAATTCATACCCATTAGATTGTGTGGCATTTGAACATTCCCCTTCTATAATACATACTTGGACCATCTCCTTTTGATTTTATATTGATTTCTCTTATGTGTGTGTGCTTGATTTGAGTTTGTACTATCACTCTCTAGATGTTTCCATGATCTATATCATCCATATTAGGACTTGATTTAATCAAATACTATGTTCTTCAATGTTATATATACTTAAAAATGTTATTCCTATGTGTTATATGATCCATACACAACTTATACAGTTATCTTATCCTTTTGAGGTAAGGTAAATACCATATTCTATTTCCCCTCACCTCAAATTGGGGTCATATTAGTGGGATCATGTCATAGACTCATCAATTTCACATTTTAATAGTTTAAAACTATAGTCAAATCATGTTAAATAAACATGTTATCCACATTTTCACTAGTTATGAAATTCTCTAGATTTAGTTGGGACATGTCATAGAAACATGTTCTCCACACTTGCACTAGTTTTACAACTCTCTAGATTTAATAGTCATATTATTTGGATACACATTTGTGGAAACATATTATACATTAATATGGTTATTATACCCAAATTTTATCTTGAGACATATATGAGGTGTATATGCCATTCAAGGGGCACCTAAAATTGTAAAATCAAATCATTTACAAATTTCAAATACTATTATGGATTATTATCATACCTAGGATGGCCTATTATGGACTATTGTCGAGTTAATCTACTATAGTAGTTGGGTCACTTTTGGAAGGTTGAGTTGATTAAATCACTTCATCTTACAAAATTTATAAGTTAGATTTGATTAATTCATCTAAATTTTCCATATTTAGGTTATATTTGATTAAATCATCCAAATTCACCATATATAGTATGAGTTGAGTAAATCACTCATACGCACTAGGTTATGCACATATATGGGTTACACGATTGAGATGAAACAATATCAATGGTCATGTTTCAACTCACATTTACACCAATATTAGGGGAATTTTATCCTCATATGTGTGTGTGTACTTGTATGTTCATAATTCTCCTAATCTTGATTTTAATGCTTTATAATGAGGCATCCTTTCAAATAAAATTTACAAAAGGTAAGATGGTTGCATTAACACACAGGTGTACTCTAAACCTTGTGATTTTTACTTTCAAACATTTCAAGTTATTTAAATTTCAAATTTTACACATTGATTATATACTATACAGGGTAAATTTTAGTAGTGAATATTCATTAATTCACAAATATTCATATTTTTGAAATTTTGTGTTTGCAATTTTGGAGGGCCACTACATAAGTTTGATTTGCCTAAAAATTAGAAATGTAAGATATTTCATGGGTTAGATCACCAAATATTTACAATAATTTCATGATTATCCATCTAATTTTACTTATATATATAGTAAACATGGTGCCCTAGGTAACCATCAAATTCTACATTTAATAACTTGCCCACAATATCAAACAAGAAACCAACAGTGAGACCTCAGTGCCCCTATCAATAAATAAGAAAAATTGAATGATTACATTAGATAGTACACATTTAAAAATTAAAATGTTTAATCAATTCAAATAATGAAAATTAATATTGATGGTCAAAATAATGGAAAAGGGGAGTATGAATATGTGGAGGGTAGTAACCAAGGTAACTAGTCACATATGCTAGTAAAAGGTATCAAGTTTAGAGATTGCACTAGCTAGTATACCTAAAGCATGGACATCCCAGTTGCACTGAATACTATCATTTAGTTGAATTCCATTCATTGTACCCAACACAGAGATATTGGGATGAAAAATAACTCAAAAAAATAATTTCATTCTTTATCTAATCTCATAAATGCCTCTACAATTACCTTCATCTTAGCTAGTCAAAACTGGCATAGTGAATAAGTAAGTGGGATGGTGAAAAATTCAAGCAAGAGGAATTTTAAGGTTTGATTTAGGAATATAAGGGAATGAATTTTCTTAAAATTTTTCATAAACCCCATTTTATGTGTCAAATTGTAAAAATAAAGATAACTTTGGTGCCAAGTGGGAGAGGCGAGTGAAATAGGATTTATTTGGATTGCAACCAATGATAAATCATTTCCAAAATAATCGTGATGATTAAGGACACCTTAAATGCATATTGGATCATGTATAAAAACCATCCCTCTTATTTAAATCATCACATCTACCCCTATTTTTCTATGGATCATTCTAAGGAGGTCAAATGATGAAGACAATTTCTTATCATGCAAATGAGGAGTCCTATGCCACATTTTAGGAGTTTCATGGATTTGAGGGACATTTATCTTATGATAAATTTCATGGTATATTCAATATCCATTTTTATAACATGTGTAACTCCTTTTCTTAGCATTACAAATGTCTTAGTGACACTTATACTTCATTCTCTTCTCCCCTCTCTACAATTCTATAAGTAGTAGCCATTTTGTCCCTTGTAGACTAATACCACACCATGTATGGTGAATCCCTAATGGATTTATATTATATATATTTATTTAATAATAACTAAAATCTATTTTTAATTCATATATCATCTGATCAAAGTGTGTGAAGAGATGTATAGTGAATAGTTAAGAGATATTCACCTATCCTTGCTTTCCCTCAATCCTTCCATGTTTGATGTAAGTGATTCCACTCTATCAAGTCATATGAAGTGTTGTTAAGTGTATGGATTTGTTATAATGTGTAAAATGAGCCTTAATATCTACAACTGATATATTTTATCACTTACCTTAGATAGTCTTCATGCATGTCACCATCATATTAAAGTACGAATGATAGTGTATTTTAGGACTTTTAGACTAGTGTTGAAAGCCTTTTTTGTATTGACATAAATGTGATGGACTTATGGAAATCCTTTTGGTGTATCACCTCCTTATATTTTTCTCTTTTCATGTAAACTTCTATTCCTTTTACCATAAGAAAATAGTTAGCTAGGTGATAAGCACATCAAGGTATATTTAGGAAGCTAGCTCATAAACCTAGAGCTCTACTTTTTCTATAGGTAAACCCACATACCTATAAATATTTTGATGTTACCTAAACCTAGAGGAGGCTTGAAGACCCTCCTTTAGGGTAAAATATTTTGTGATAATAGTTATGTCATGTTTGGTGGGACCAAGGTCCAAGAGAGTGGAAATATTATTGGTGTGTTATTCCTCTATTTAGCATTTGGAAGTAAGCAAGATAGCACCAATGGTGACACTAAATAAAATATTATGGTTGTAAGTAGCCAAATTATCTCTTTTTTAATATTTTGATCAATTATCTTTTTTATTTAACCTATGAGGTTGATATGAATAGCTATGGTGAATATCCTTACTATTAAACTCATTATTAACCTTGTTATAAACCATATTACACCCCTCAATAGTCCTATAAAAATGGCTATCAATATTATAATCCATGGCATCCATATGGTCTTCCATTTCCCTCTCCATATAGACATCATGCTTTTTAATATCCTTATGAGTAAGGTTACCAAGAAACCTATCAAAAATTGCCTCCCTATCAATCCCAATATGATCCCTCATAATCATAACATGATGCCTATCAACCTGAAGAGGATTATTATGAGTCTTGTCATGATGAATCAGATAGTCCCATTGATTTTACAAAAAAGATATTACAAAAAAAGGTATAAAATCTTAAAAAATCAAATCCAACAACATATATTTGGCCTTAACCCCCATCATTACCCTCCTCCTCCATCACACTCATCTCACATCAAATACTTCTTAGAACTCCTACCAAAGCTACTACATAATGAAGATAATATAGGGAAATGGTATAATTAATTATGTGTACATACTAATAATCTCATGGGATGATTAAGAGGTATTTCCAAAAATTTTATGAATGTGATAAACATATTTGAAGGGAAAGAGGGAAATTGATGTGGTATCAAAGAACAACTACACTTGGAAAATAAGTGTATTTTATGATCAATAGATAAGATAAGGATGTGCCAAGAAAAAGAGGATAATAATGAACATGATATTAATGTAAAACCTCAAGGATTGTATTTTAAAGGTTCAAATTATATTTGTGTAAGTGTTTTTCCTTATAATCAATCCAAATTGTCACTTCCACATGAGCTTACTAGTGAAGTCCTCTTTCTTAAATCCATTCACAAACTCTCTACTACACCTCAAATTCCTTCTATATTTCATGATCCTATACATCAAACTTACACCCCACCCTTTATTTAAAGGAAGCAAATGAAGAGGAAAAATCTCAAGTCATGGCTGCTCAAGAAGATGTCATGAGTAACTATGAAGAGGAGATCACCATAGGGACTCCAATTGGTGAAGAAAACTTTAATTATACCTTATTGAATGAGGAGAAACATATTGAATATTATTTTTTATCTATCTATGAGTAATATGTCCAAGACTTAAAGGAGGAAGGGCTTAACAATGACCCTATATCTATTGTCCATGATAAAAAAGTTATTAAACATGACATTGATGAAGGAGAATACCTATGGAAAAAGTTTCATGACATAAACCAAGATCTTGCACAACTTGATTCAAATTCTCCTCCTAATTAATATACACCTAATCATGAGATTATTTATGATGATCTCAAACATGAGAATTAGTGTGTTATCAAGAATGAGAGTGAACTTCAAGTCATTCCTCAAGAAGTTGTAGTCCTAGAAAAGTCTCACAAGACCAAGGTAGAATATGTAGTCCTTTAAGATTAATATATAACTCACCCTGATTTTGGACCACCCTCAAATGCATTGGAGCATAAAGAAGATAATATTAATGACCTCATATATCAAGGAGATAAATTTTAAGAGGTAGTGGTTCTAGATAACAAAGAGAACAAGGATGATTGGTAGTAATAAATGAAACTCCTTCAAGAGATTGATGATATTTACCAAGTTAAGGGTCAAGTACTTGAGAAGGTGGATAAAGAGTTTTCCATGGAGGATAATGAACAAGATTGCGTAGATTATGTAGAGATCCTTTATGAGCTTTAAGAATTTGTAACTAAAAGGAGACTTAATTTTATTGAGAACACCATGGAGACCAAGAAGGTATGTCTTGTTGAACCATCATTGGTAGTTGTAGTTAAGGAGTCCCATGAGAAGTTTGAATTTTTTGAGATGTAATAGGAGTAAATATCCATATTTGACTTGGTTGTAGCTACTTTGTTTTGATTTAAAATCATGCCAATGAATTTGGTAAACATCATGAATAAGATGGAAGCATCAATACCAGGATAGATTTAAAACTAACCCTTTGATCCTAAGGGAACCATTTATTTTATATTATTTTATGTTTGAGTTAGTTTGATTTTTTGTATGTCTTTCATAAGTGCCCATGAAGCACAAGTGTCTGTTTACTTAGTTTCTTGTCTCGTGTGTTATTTCTTGTTTGGTTTTTGTTATTTGGCCTATTTTAAAAGGAAATTTTAGTGTCATATTTGTGAATATGTGACTCAATATCCCAATGGATAGGAAAAGGCTACTAGTCTTAGGCATAACAAGTATACCACCCCTACAAATCATCAAGAATATTGACTATTTCGACCACAAGTCAAAATAGGCCAACACCCTATAGTCAAAAACTTGAATAGTGTTATATTATAATGTCATATGGTGTGTCATAGTCAATTTGGTCTCATTTAATAGGTTTATATTCTTGGTAATGGTCACATTTAGTCCTTTTGTCATTTTGATTCCCCTTACAAGTCATAAATGAAGGTGGTATGGTTTTCTTAGGTATAAATGTATTATAATATCAATCTCAAAATAATTAATGTCATTACTTATCATACTTATTTTTAGTAATGTCATTACTAATAGAAACTTGTAGGTGTTAACTAAAAATCAAGAAAACAAGTGAAAAAATAGGACTTTGAAAGGTTATATGGCCTATGGGAGAGAGTGGCACGTGGTATAAGATTATGGAATGGATATTAAGATTAAATTATTAAATTTACATGATTTTTATGTGTTTTAAGTACAAAAAATGGGATAAAACCATTCTATCTCTCCATCACTCCATTATGCAAGCATACCTAGTCAGTAGGTTTCTTCTTGGTATGGCTAGTAGGAAGACTTTTAGATAAAATTCTATTAATAGTTTATATTAAAAGTTTTAAAATTAACATTAATGTTTGGAGTTAAATTATTGGCTTCTTAAGCTTTATTAACCACCCTTTATATGTTTATTAACTTTTTCTACATACTAATCTCCACAGCCTATAGGTTTTATTCTTATTTGAGCTAGTTTGTATAGCTTAATTGATGAATTTGCTTCCAAATAATGTTTAATTATTTATATCATGTTTCCCATGTTTGTTTTAATTATTGTAAGTGATTTTATGGATCAAATGATTCAAGTTTTAGGTTGATGTATGCTAGTGGACTTGTAGTCAATTTCAACACTTGCACAAGGGTTTTTTCTATATAGTGGTTTCATATGATTATGAGGTATGGTGTTACATTTTATCAATGCATTACTGATCCCATATCCTTCCAATAACAATATAAAAATCTAGCATAATTAAGTTTGTATCCTAAATATGATGCATATCAACTCCTAGCAAGTTTCCAGCTACAATCATGGTGTCTTAAATTGTGAAAATGTTCATGGAGGTTTTTGAAGAGTATAAAGGGTGTTGTACATATTATTTAAACATTATAAATCAAACTAAACCTATCCAAGTGATGTATTCCAAAATGTGATGAATATTTTCTATATATGCACAATAATACACCATAAATGTACACTTACATGTGCTCTCAAGAGAATGCCACATTGAGGTGGGGTATATAAAGTGGTTTCAAGCCTTGAAATGTTATTGAATAATATGTAAACACTTTTATATAATTTAAAGATAGAAAATAATTTCATACTCCATGTGCACTACCCATATTCATAATTACTAATTATAAATACAAATCTCCACCTATAGGTGGCCCCAAAGAGATCTAAAAGTGTTGTATGGTGGATTTTTAAAAATGTTTGAGACCTTAATCAGGTTTTGAAAATATGAATATGTTTTTATAACCATGTAAAAGGTCATATAACTTAAACATTTCACAAGTATTACATTCACTACCTTGTCTGTAACATCAAGGTAAAGCTATAGGTGTCCTACAGAGATAACTACATTAAGAAAAGGCATATATCTTATGTGAAGGCCTTCAAGGTGAAGATAATAAATTTGAGGTATTTTTAGAAGGATTTAGACTAGTTATAGGATCCTTCATCATGAATATTTTACACTTGTTATCCTCACTACCTATATAATTGTATGTACACATAAAGGTGGCTTATAAAGAGACATGAAGGTGTTATATAGAGAGTAATGGCATGATTTTAAACCTTATCAAGGTCTTATAAAGTGGGAAATACATTGAGAATAATGTTTGAATAAATATATTATAATGTAGGTTTTTTAGAATCACCTCAAGTTAAGGAAATGTGTTTAGTGACAAGTTCACTATAAAGCTCCAAAAAAAAGCCCTCAACACTTTGGATAATTCTATAAGATGGAAAAAAATGGAGACTAGACAAGTTTTGATGGATCTATATTATATAGCTATCTTATGGTAACATATTTAACAATAATTTGAGTGATTTGGGTAATAGGTTTCCATGAAAAGGGGCTTTCAAAGTCATGTTTTTGTTCACAACAACCTTTCAACAATGTCTACAAATTTTGAACCTTAAAATAAATTTAATATCCAAAGACGAAATGTAAGATCATATATATGTATAGAAAGTGGACCTATAAGGTAAGGAATACACCAATTATTAAAATTTCATCAACAAAGTTTGAAATTTAGGGTTTTGACCCCATCAACACCTATAGGTGCCTTTCCCTCAGATTATCCACTTATATCCTAATTGTAGTGCTCATAAAGCTCATAAAGTAAACCTTGGGGATATTAATCCTAAAAAACATACTTTTTAAGGTAATATATTTATAATAATCCAAAGGATCCAAGGGTGTGAAACATTATTTTTCAATAGTTCATCAACACCTATAGGATTCCCCTTTGGTCTAAGACAATCAACTATAGTTGACTAAGGTATATTAGTGACATATGAGCATGACTAATCTTTGTTGGAAATATTGTCATTGATGTCAAAGGTTTATAATTATTGGTGATAAAGGCCCCATTGCATTTAATTTTGTTTGTAATAAATATATCTTGGCTAATATGAGTTAATATTTATTTAATATTAATGAATATATTTTTGGTTGCATATGAGACAAAAGAAGTGCCCATGGAGAAGTCGAAGAGCCACAGGGTAAAGAAAAAAGAAGGATGGGATGCATTTTCCCATGAAGAGTCATCTTGGGGAATACCGAGAGTCACCAAGTGAAGACAAAAGAGTAAGCGTGCAATTTCTCATGAAGGGACACTTTGAGGAATATGAAAAGTCACCAAAGATAAAGACAAAAGTGGGAAGGACGTTTTTGTTCATGAAGGGTAGCCACATGACTTTTCAAAGGCTTGGATATGAATGGTCATCCAAGATTGGTGCCATTTTCCATGAGGATTGAAGGGTCACAAAGGGAGAAGGCCAAAGGTCATTTGGAAAGCTATAAATAAAGGCTTGAGAGGCCATTTGTAATATGAGAGATAGAGGTTGATTTGATATTGTAATATCTAGCTTAGAAGATCAATTGTGAGAGATGAATATGATTTGTATTTGTTATATCTAGCTTATAAGAGAAAAGGTGAGAGAGAGGAAAGAGATGTTGTATTGAACTATCATTTGTTGAGATAGCAACATTGAGAGATAGGTGTGTGGTATACACAAATGGGTTGGTGCTCCTATGGATTGGTTCTCATGAATTGTTGCTGGGTTGGTGCTTAGAAAAGGGGTTGGTGCTCCTATGGGTTGGTACTCATGAATAGTAGCTAGGTTTGTGCTCAGCAAAGGGGTTTGAAGCTCCTATGGGTTGGTGCTCACAAACTGTAGCTAAGGTTGGTACTCGGCAAAGGGGTATGGTGCTCTTGTGGGTTTGTTCTCATGAATATACTTGAGATTTTTCTCCATGGTTTTTCCCACATTGGGTTTCCACATTATATCTGGTGTCTCTCTATCTTGTGTGATGTTTATTGTTTGAGTTTTATTACATATCTTGAATGTTTGATTAAGTGGAATTTGATAAAGGGAAAGTTTTATAAGATATATAATATACTGATTCATCCCCCCTCTTAGTATATTCCATGCTTAACAATTGGTATAAGAGTAGGTTCCTTCAAAAAGGGTTTAATAGATTGAAGGTAGATCAAGGAAAAGCACAAGATGGCCAAGTAGCTAAAGAAGGAGAATCAAGAATTGAAATCTATGGTTGAAGCTCTTAAGTAAAAGGTGTGTATCTTGGATTGTAAGTTGGCTATAGAATTAAAAGAAAATAAGATATTTATTCAGGATCTTAAGAATCAATTAGAGGTTACAAATTCAATTTTAACATCAAAAGAAGAAGAGTGTAATCAGTTGAAGGATGACTTAGGTTCTTTAAAGGATAATCATGAGAAGCTTATAATCAAGGTTGAGAAAGATCATGAAATATTGGTCCAAGGAAAGAAGGATGCAACTTTTGCAGGCAAATCAAAGAAGTAAATTAGGCAGCCTAATGCTTTCAAGTTTTCAAATTATTTTCATGGCCATTGTTTTGTTTGTCATCATGTTAGTCATAGGGCAAGAGATTGTATGAGGAGAATTAATGAGTTGAAGGGAGATCTCAGTCACATTCAAGAAAAAGGTATGAGAAATATTGTTTGCTTTTGTTGTCATGAGGTAGGCCATATTGCTAGATTATGTCAAAATAAAGTAAAAATATATTCAAGGTATGTCAAAGGATATAGAGACCCTAAAAAATATGAGAAAAGACAAATTTAGGTTTGGAGACATAAAATAGTAAAGGTTGATCAGGTTGAGTTTAAGAATGAAAATGAATTACTTGCTATAGTAGATAAAGAATCAAATAAGAAGGATTGTGCATAATCTCTTATTATATTTGAGCATGAGCTTTGTCAAGATAAGATAGTTACAAAAGTTGAGGAAAAGAAAAACATTATAAATGATAAGGTTAGTAAGTCAAAAAGGTTAGACATGCTTAAATGGATTCTAAAAGAAAAACACAAGAAGATCAAGGAAGAAATAGAGATGTGGGAATCTCCTAAGATTTATTTCTAGAACCCTATTCTGTGGGGTGTCTCTTCTAGGCTTCAAGGAGACACTTTTTAAAATTGAAGCATGGTGGATGCTATTGGGTCTTGGTTATGTTACATGACAAGAAGGTGATTTGGAAAATTAATTTGTATATCTTTTAAGGGAATAGATTTTTGAATAAAATTTTGCATCAGTAATAAGGTCTGAGGCTATTAGAATGATTCTTGCATATGTAATGTTTTAAATTTTTAAAGTGTTTCAAATGATTATGGTCACAAGAAATTTGAAATTTGAAAAAGAGCTAACAGTTTTAGAAAGAAGGAGAAGGATATTCATGTAGATTCAATGAAGAAGGATCAAAGTTTCAAAGTTCCATTCATTAGGAAGAAGGTTTAGTTGTGTTCATGGTAGAAGAAACAACATGAAGATTCTATGTTGATGTAAATAGCTTTGCATGTAAGAAATAAAGATCAGCCATGGTTTGTTGATAGTAGATGTTCAAGGCATATGATAAGTGATAAAAGTAAGTTCATTACTCTAAAGAAGATCAATGGTGATACAATGAGATTCACAGATAAAACCACTGCTAGGATAGCATGAAAAGGTACTTTTAGTTTGGATTATGGTAGAACTAAGACTAAGAATGTCTTATATGTAAAAGGTTTTAAGCATAATCTATTAAGTGTTAGTCAAATATGTGATCAAGGATACACATTAAGGTTTCATGCTAAAGGTTGTGAGATTAGAAGAAAAGATTCAAATGAGTTGGTTGCAAATTCTCAAAAGGACAGGCAATGTTTTAATCAGATATCTTATCAAAGATCGGCGAGAGGAGTTGGGAGTAATTTATATTACTTCCTACCATTGATGTTTAGCATCAAGTGAGGGGGAACTAAGTGTTAGCTCTAGGTAGGCAGTTTGCCATTGATGTCAAAGTGGGAGAATAATAATTATAGGTACAAGAGCAAAAAATAGGTACAGGGAATAGGTACAGGTTGCTACAGTAAGGGGGAGTTACTGTATGTTTTTAGATGATGGTATGTGTAGGTGATAAGATGTGGTAGTTTCAAGATTGAGGTTGCCATCAATGACAAATGGGAAGATTGTTTAAAATATTATCATTGATGTCAAAGGTTTAACATTATTGGTGATAAAGGCCCCATTGCATTTAATGTTGTTTGTAATAAATATATCTTGGCTAATATGAGTTAATATTTATTTAATATTAATGAATATATTTTTGGTTGCATATGAGACAAAAGAAGGGCCCATGGAGAAGTCGAAGAGCCATGGGATAAAGACAAAAGAAAGATGTGACGCATTTTCCCATGAAGAGTCATCTTGGGGAATACCAAGAGTCACCAAGTGAAGATAAAAGAGTAAGGGTGAAATTTCTCAGGAAGGGACACTTTGAGGAATATGAAAAGTCACCAAAGATAAGGACAAAAGTGGGAATGACGTTTTTGGTCATGAAGGGTCACCACATGACTTTTCAAAGGCTTGGATATGAAGGGTCATCCAAGATTGGTGCCATTTTCCATGAGGATTGAAGGGTCACAAAGGGGGAAGGCTAAAGGTCATTCGGAAAGCTATAAATAAAGGCTTGAGAAGCCATTTGTAATATGAGAGATAGAGGTTGATTTGATATTGTAATATCTAGCTTAGAAGAGCAATTGTGAGAGATGAATATGATTTGTATTTGTGATATCTAACTTAGAAGAACAAAGGTGAGAGAGAGGAAAGAGATGTTGTATTCAACTATCATTTGTTGAGATAGAAACATTGAGAGATAGGTGTGTGGTATACACAAAGGGGTTGGTGCTCCTATGGCTTGGTGCTCATGAATTGTTGTTGGGTTGGTGCTTAGGAAAGGGGTTGGTGCTCCTATGGGTTGGTGCTCATGAGTAGTAGCTAGGTTGGTGTTCAGCAAAGGGGTTTGAAGCTCCTGTGGGTTGGTGCTCATGAATTATAGCTGAGGTTGGTACTTGGCAAAGGGGTATGGTGCTCCTATGGGTTTGTTCTCACAAATATACTTGAGATTGTTCTCCATGGTTTTTCCCACATTAGATTTCCACGTTATATCTAGTGTCTCTCTCTATCTTGTGTGATGTTTATTGTTTGAGTTTTATTAGATATCTTGAATGTTTGATTAAGTGGAATTTGATAAAGGTAAAGTTGTATAAGATATATAATATACTAATTCACCCCCCTCTCAGTATATTCCATGCTTAATAGTCTTGAAGTTAGCCTCACCCAAATCATTATATGAATAATTATAAATATTATATTAACATATATAACCTAAATAAGATCTTATGGAATTGAATACAATATCTAATAGGTAGAGTTCACTTATAGAAAAGAGAAACATAATCAACACTTGTACCTAGTCAAAGAGAAAGGTGTATGTTGAAGTGTTGAGAAAGGATTAGGTGGTAATTAGGATTGCATAACACTAAAAATTTAATACTAAAATTTTGATACCCTCATATATTATAAGTAAATCATGGGTGAATCCCTACAAAATGAACTACAGTTGATGGTCAAAACCCTGCACACAATGAGATATTTGGCAATCTACCTAGAGGTTTTGAGATGTTCAAATGGTCTAACATTATGTTCAATAATTGAAAAATTTCATATAGTATTTATATGAATCTGAGAATCCATTCACATCATCCTTTATTTTGTGTAAATAAGGGAAGTTACCTCTATTTTGTTTCAAACAGAGGGTACTGCTTAAAGATGTAGGTCTACAGGTTTAGAGGGAAAATGATGAAAGGGTGAGATAAATATTTATGAGTACTTGTAGAATGATGTTGAGAGTTATATAAAAATTATAAAAACATGAAAAACCTTTCCCAAAGGTGATAAATATGCCAGGGTGTCATAAACCCATGAACATGTAAACAAACTTATTAGGTCTTGATTAGGCATAGTACCTAATAGGGTCCAAACATCACCTATAGGGATAGAGGAACATTATAAAAACTTGGAAAAACTAAATGGGGAAATATCAAATGTGTTTAATTTGTTGAAATACAAATGAAACCACATGAAATCCATCTATTTTCCTAAGACAATTAGGGGTGTGCAGAATGCATGAACAAAGCTTGAGAGGGAAACTTGGATAGCTCATGCCTACTTGGAGGATTTGTATGTGAGCCTAAGGAGGTAATAAATGTTAGATAAGGTCATTATCTTATTTTGGAATATTTTTTTTAGATTTTAAATGTCAGACCTTTATGAACAATAATTAAAGGTCAAAACTACTCTAAACCCTCTTAAACCATTACCAAAGACCCGATTAGGAAAATGAATGAGGATAAGCATCCATATGGGATAAAATGGAGTTTTAAATGGTTTAAAGTTATAGAGGAATCTTATATACTCCTCCCTATCATATTGAGTTTCACCTTATCTTTATGGATAGGGTGGAAAATGTCTTTTATTGACTATTTTTGGTGTTTTTTAGGTATGGAAGGGTTTCAAAGGATTGAATCCATTTTTGGAGATATATTTTGATTTAATATATCTCAAAATTTTCATTTAATGCTTTATATAATCTCAAAATTACCTTTCAAAGTTCCTTCATCTCAGCTACTCAAAACTGGCATAGTGAACAAGCAAATGGGAAGGTGAAGACTTCAATTGGGAGACCTTTTAAGGTCTAATTGAGGAACTAAGGGCATGAAGGTTATTGAAAATAATATTAAATATTAGGTACACATACAATTCACATTTTATAATTTATACAACCCCTCCCTCATAGTTATATCATAACATCTACCCCTAGTCTACTGTGTAATGCTCTAAGGAGGCCAAGTGATGAAGATAGTTTCTTAGCATGCAAATGAGGAGTCCTACACCACATTTCAAGATTTTCATGCATTTGAGGAATATTTTTCCTATTATACCATGCATGGTATATTACATATCCATTTATCCTATATGTTTAACTTATATTCTTAACATGACATATGTCTTAATGACTCTTGAACTTTATTCTCTTCTCCTCTCTCTCTCTCTCTAATTCTATAAGTAGTAGCCATTTTATCTTTTGTAGACTAATACCACACCATCTATAGTGAATCCCTGATGTATTTATATTTTATTTTTCATTTTAAAAATAAATAAAATATATTTTGAGTTCATATATCATCTTTTCAAAGTGTGTGAAGAGATGTATGGTGAATAGTCAAGAGATATTCACCTATCCTTGCTTTCCCTCAATCCTTCCATGTTTGATGTAAGTGATTCCACTATATCAAGTC
The DNA here is from genome assembly GCA_037957365.1 of Torreya grandis. NCBI lineage: Eukaryota > Viridiplantae > Streptophyta > Pinopsida > Cupressales > Taxaceae > Torreya > Torreya grandis. Next base: position 468,039 of record JARHVA010007034.1, read on the forward strand.
ATATGAAGTGTTTTTACGTGTATGGATCTATTCTCAAGTGTAAAATGAGACTTAGTATCTACAACTAATCTATTGTTTCACTTACCTTGGATAGTCTTTGTGCATGTCACCTTCATATTAAAATGCTAACAGTAGTGCATTCCAGGACTTCTAAACTAGTGTTATAAGCATTGTTTCCTAGTGAAATAATTATGATGATCTTGTGGAAATACTTATATTATATCACCCCCTTAGATTAGTCTCTTTTCATGTAAACTTCTATTCCTTTTCCCGCAAGCAAACACTTATTTAGGTGATAAGCACTTCAATTTATATTTAGGGAGATAGCCCTTAAACCTAGAGGTATACTTATACTATAGGTATATCCACATACCTATAAGTATTCCCATATTTTCCAAATATGGAGGAGGGTGGAACATGCTCCTATAGACTGCAATATTTGGTGGAATAGTTCTAGCATGCCTGATGTGACCAAGGTCTGAGAGAGTGAAAAAATTATTGGTGTGTCTTTCCTCTAATCAACTTTTATAACTAGTAAGATAGCACCAATGGTGACTCTGAATGAAATATTATAGTTATAGGCAGCCCATGTACCTCTTATTGAATATTTTGATCAGTTCTTATGTTTTATTTGATGTATGAGGTTGATATGAATGGATATTGTGAATATCCCTACTATGAACCTTCCTATCAACCTTGATATAAACCCTATTACACTAATCAATAGTCCTATGAAAATGGTTATCAAACCTATAATATATGTCAACCATATGGTCCCCCATTTCCATCTCTATATACACATCATGTTATTATAAAACCTTATGAGGAAGGTTAGCAAGAAACTAATCAAAAACTTCCTCCCTATCAATCTTAATATGATCCCTACCAATCATACCAAGATGTGTATCAACCTCAAGAGGATTCTTATGAGTCTTGTCATTAGGAATTATATAGTACTATTGATTGTACAAAAATATATTACAAGACAAGGTATGGATTCTTAGAAACTTAAATCTAACAAAATAGAGTTGGAATCAACCCCCATCATTACCTTCCTCTTCCTCCAGTAGCCTCATCTCATGTCAAATACTTCTTGACACTCCTACTAAAATTGATAGATAATGAATATAATATGGACATGGGATAATGAGTTTTATTTACTTCCTAATCATCTCAAGGAATGGTTAAGATGTATTTCCCAAAGTTTTATGAATGTGTTAGAGATAATTGAAGGGAAAGAGGGAAATCAATGGGTATCAAAGAACAACTAGACTTAGTAAAGAAGTGTCTTCAATGATCAATATATATGATAAGGATGTGAGAATAAAAAGAGGCTAATAATGAACATTATACTATTGAAAATCGTCAAGGAGGCTATTATCAAGGTGTAAATTCTACTAATGTAAGTGGGTTTCCTAATAATCATCCTAAATTATCTCTTTCCCATGAGCTTACTAGTGAAGTCCTCTTTCCTAAATCCATTCACAAGATCTCTACTACACCTCACACTCATCTCTAATTCATGAGAATATCCATCAACCTTCCACCCCACCCCATATTGAAAGGGAGCCCATTTTGAGGGAAATAAATGAAGAGGAAGAAGCTCAAGTCATATTTTATCAATAAGATGTCATGAGCAACTATGAATAAGAGATCACCATAGGGACTCACCTTGATGAATAAAAATGTAATTATACCTTCTTAAATGAGGAGAAACATAGTGAAGATTATTTTGTAGATGTATATAAGGAATGTAGCAAATAATTAAAGGGGGAAATGGTTAATAAAGACTCTACATATATTGTCCATGATGAAGAAGTTCTTTAACATGACATTCATGAAGGAGAAGACCTATGGAAGAAGTTTCATGCCATAAACCAAGAGCTTGAAAAACTTAATGATTCACTTTATCCTCATAAGGTTTATACAATTGATCATGAGATTTTTTCTGATCATCTCAAATATGAGGTTGAGTGTGCTATCAATAATGAGGATGAACTTCAAATCATTCCTCAAGAAGTTGTAAAACTAGAAAAGTCTCATGAGAACAAGGTATAAGATGTAGTCATTGAAAAGTAATTTATACCTAAAATTGAGTTTGAACCACCCTAAAATGGATTGAATCATAAATAAGATCATATTTATAACCTCACACATAAATAAGAGAAAGTTGAAGAGGTAGTTGTTTTAGATAAAAAAAGAGAACAAGGATGATTGGCAACAACAAAAGAAATTCTTTCAAGAAATTGAACATATTTGCCAATTTAAGGGTCAATTACTTGAGAAGGTGGAGAAATATTTTTACATGGAGGATAATGAACAAGATTGGGTAGACTATTTAGAGCTCGTTGATGATCTAAACGATCTTGTAGCTAAAAGGAGACCTAATCTTATTGAGAGCAAAATGGAAACCAAGAAGGTATGTCTTGTTGAACCATCATTGGAGGTTTTACTTGAGGATTTCTATGAGAAGTTTGAGGCTTATTAGATGAAAGAGGAGTTAATTTCCATATCTAACATGGCTTTATCCATTTTTTTCATTTAACATCATGCCAATGAAGTTGGCAAACATCATGAAGAAGATGGAGGCATCAATACCAAGGATCAAGAAACAACCTACTCATTCATTCCTTCATTTCATAAAAAAAGAGAGGTTTAAAACTTCCAATTTGATATTAGATGAAGTGTTTATTTTATGTTAGTTTATGTGTGAGATAGTTAGTCTGGTTTGGTGTATGTGTTTCATAAGTGCTCAAGAAGCACAAGTGTGTGTTTACTTAGTTTCATGTCTTGTGTATTGTTTCTTGTTGGTTTTATATTTTTTGGTATATTTTAAAGGGAAATTTTATTGTAATATTATTGCATAGGTGACTCCATATCCCAGTGGATAGGAAAAGTCTATCGGTCTTGGGCAGAACAAGAATACCACCCCTAGAAAATGCCAAGAATGTTGATTATTGTAACCACAAGTCAAAATAGGTAAACCTTATATAGTCAAAAACATGTATATGGGTATATTATAATGTCATTGGGTGTGTAATAGTAATTTTTATATCATTTAATAGGTTTATATCCTTAGTCATGGCCATATTTAATCCTTTTGTCATTTTGGGTCCACTTATGAGTCATAAATGGGTCATAAATGAAGGTGGTATGGTTTTCTTACATATACAAGTATTATAATCTATCTATAAATGTACCTAATGTAATTAAATATCAGATTACTTATAATGAATGTCATTACTAATAGAAACATGTAGGTGTTAACTAAAAATCAAGAAAACAAGTGAAAAAGAGGGAGTTTTAAGGGTTTTACAACCTGTGGGAGAGAGTGGGACATGGGAGAAGATTATGGAATGTCTCTTAATATTCCATGATTAAATTTACATGATCTACATGATTTTTAAGTACTAAAAATTGTCTTAAACCATTCTATCAGTCTATCACTCCACTAGGTAAGCAGAATTATTTATTAAGTTTCTTCTTGGTATAGATAGTAGGATGACTTATAGGTCAAATGGTCTTGGTATAAGATATTAAACATGGTCAGATTCACATTTATGTTTTTATTTCAAGGATTAGATTCATATTATTTATGAGCCATCCTTTAGAAGTTGATTATCTTTTTTTACATACTAATCCCCACACCCTATAGGTTTTTCTCCTATCTAAGCTATTCCATACAACTCAATTGATGAATTTGATTCTAGATTATTTTTAATTCCTTATCTCATTTTTCCTATTTTTGGTTTCATTATTGGAAATTATTTTATGGATCAAATAGTTTAATTTGTAGGTTGATGTATGCTAGTGGACTTGCAATTAGTATTCAACACTTGAAAAAGGGTTATTTCTCTTCAGTGATTTCAAATGAGTATGAGTTTTGGAGTTAAATGATTTAAATTACTTATTTATATCCTATCCTTATAATAAAAATCTCACAAGCTAACATAATTAAGGTTGTAGTCTAAATGCAACACATAGTCAACTCCCAGCAAGTTTTTAACTACACATGGTGTCTTGAAGTGTGAAAATGTTTATGGAGGTGTTTAAAAAATAAAAAGGGTTTTTTAAATATGATTTAAACATTATTAATCAAAATAAACCTCTCTAATTAATAAATTCCTAACTATGATGAATATTTTGCATATATCCATAGTCTTACACCATGAATGTGCACGTACAGGTGCTCTCAAAATAATTTCACATTGAGGTGGGGTATATAAAGTTGTTTCAAACCTTTAAATGATTTTAAATCCCATTTTAAAACTTTTAAATAATTTAAATATAGACTATAAGGATAGAATCCATGTGCACTACCCATTTTCATAGTTATTGTTTGTACACAAAAATGTCCACTTATAGGTGGCCCCATAAAGATTTATAAGTGTTATATGGTGAATTTTACAACATGTTTAATAGCTTTATAATGTTTTCAAAATATTATTATGATTTTATAAACATGTATAAGGTCATATGACTTAGACATTACTCAAGTCTTATATTCACTGCCTCATTTGCAACATCAAGGCAAAACTACATGTGTCCTCAAGAGATAACTACATTGAGACAAGTCATATAGATTGTGTGAATCCATTAAAGGTGAAGATAATAAATTTAATGTCCTTTGAGAATGCTTGAGACTAGTTATATTATTCTTCATCATGCATACTTTAAACTTACTATCCTCATTACCTGTATAACTATATGCACACCTACAGGTAGCTTACATAGAGATATAAAGTTGTTATATCAAGAGTAATGACATGATTTAAAACATTATTTAGGTCTTATAAAGTGTTAAATACCATAATAAGTATGTTTAAATCAATATATTAGTAGGTAGGTTATTCAGAATCACCTCAAGTGAAGGAACTCTATTTATGGATAAGTTCCCTAAAAAGCTTCAAAATATAGCCCTCAACACTTTGGATGATGTTATAAGATGGACAAATATGGATCCTAGACAATTTTTGATGCATCTATCTTGTATAATTATCCTAGGATATCATCTTTAAAAATAAATTGAGAGATTTGGATAAAAGGTTTCCATGAAAAGGATGTTTCAAAGTCATGCCTTTGTTCACTATAGCCTTTAAGTGATTTCTACATGTTTTGAACCTCAAAATAACTTCACAATCCAATGTTGTAATTTAATAACATATATATGTATGTAAAGTGGTCCTATAAGGGTAATAAATAAACCAATGATTCAAATCTCATCAACAAATGTTGAAATGTAGGGTTTTGATCTCATCAACACCTATAAGTGCCTTGCCCTCAGATTATCCACATATAGCCTGACTATATATGCTTATAAATCTCATAAAGTAAACCATAGGGATACTAAGCCATCAAACAAAAAAAATTATTAATGGAATATATTTTCAATATTATAAAATATTTGAGGGTGTGAAACACAAGTTTTCAATAGTTCATTAACACCTACAAGATTCCCCTTTTGCTTTAAGATAGTTAACTACAACTAATTGTGGTATAATAGTGACATATGAGAATGACTATTCATGAAGTTAGCCTCAACCAAAACATGATATTGAAAATTATAATTTTTATATGAGAATATATTACTTAAATAATATCTTGTGGCATTGAATACAAGATATAATAGGTAGAATTCACCTATAGGTAGGGGAAACATAGTCAACACTTGTACCGAATCAAAGAGCAAGGTGTATCTTGAAGAGTTTTTCAAGGATTAGGTGGTAAATAGGTTTTGATAAACTTAAAAATTGATATAATAAACTTTTGAGACCCTCATAGACTATAAAAAAACATGGTTTAATCCATACACAATAACCTACAACTTATACTCAGAACCCTACACATAGTGAGATATTTGACCGTCTACCTAGAGGTTTTGAGATGTTTGGAGGGTTTAATTGTATGTTATAACTCTAAAACCTTTCATATCATACCTATATTACTTGTAAACTCCATTAATATCATCCTTAATTCTATGTTAATAGGGGAAGTTCCCTTTATTTTATCTTTGATAGAGGGCGCTCCCTAAAGATGCAGGTTCGTAGGTTTAGAGGGAAAATGATGAAAAGGTGATCTAGAGATTTATGGTGACTTGTATAATTATTTTGAGAGTTTTATAACACATGTAACAACATTAGAAAACTTCCAAAAACGTGATAAACATGTCAGGGTGTCCTGAACCCATGAGCATATAGACAAACCTATTAGGTCTTGGTTAGGCCTAATGCCTAATAGGGTCCAAACTTCATTTATAGTACTAGAGGAACATTCTAAATCCTTGGATAAACTGCATGGGGAGATATAATATGTGTTTAAGTTGTTTTAATGTAAATAAAATGACATTAAATCCATTATATGGCTCAGACCAATTTAAGGTGTGTAGAATGCATGAACAAATTTTGAGAGGGCATCTTGGAGAGCTCACACATACTTGGAGGCTTTTAATTGGAAAATAAAGATGTATTAAATTTTATATATGGTCCTTGAATTTATTTTTGAATAATTTTTTTAGGTTTTGAATGTTAGACATTTATGAACAATCATTAAAGGTCAAAACTTCTCTAAACGCTCTCGAACCCTTGTTAAATACTCAATTGTGAAAGTGAAGGAGAAGAATACATATGGGATATAATGTCTTGGGAAATGGTTTAAAGTTATAGAGGACTCTCTAGGACTCTTCCATATCATACTGAGTTATACCCTACCTATATTGAAAGGGTGGAAAATATTTATTTATTAACTATTATCTATGTTGTACAGGTATGGAAGGGTTTAAAAGGATGCAGTCCACTTTGGGAGAAATATTGGGACATTAAATAGATCACCATGATTATTTCATGCTTCAACTAATCTCACAAGTGTCATTAAAAGTGTCGTTATTTCAGCCAGTCAAAACTTGTATAGTGAACAAGCAAGTAGGAAGGTGAAAACTTCAAGTGGGAGGCCATTTAAGGTCTATTTGAGGAATCTAATGGAATAAAGGTCCTTGAAAAGTGTCAGACACACCCTTGTATGGATCATATTTTAAAATTGAAGATAACTTTGATGCCAAGTGTGAGGGGTGAGTGAAAGCGGAGTTATTTATACTATAGGCATTGATAAGTCATCTCCATAAGAATATTTATAATTAGGGGAACCTACAATGCATATTGGATCATGTATACAACCCCGTCCTCTCAGTGAAATCATCAAATCTACTCCTAATATACTATGGAGCATTCCAAGGAGTCTAAATGATGAAGATAGTTTTTTGGCATGAAAATGAGGAATAATGTGCCACATTTCAAGAGTTTCATGTATTTTAGGAACATTTGTCTTACGAGACCTTGCATGGTTTATTCCATATCCATTTTTATTGTAGGTGTAACTCCTTTTATTAACATGACACATGTCCTAGTGACTCTTGATCTTAATTATCTGTCCTCTCTCTAATTCTATAAGTAATAACCATTTTGGCTATTATAGATAAATACCACACCATGTATAGTGAATCCCTACTAGATTGACATTGTATTTTTCCTTTGAAATATAAATACAATCTATTTTGAGTTCATATATAATATTTTCAATGTTTTTGAATAGATGTATAGTGAATAATTAAGACATATTCATCTATTGTTACTTTCCCTCAATCATTCCATGTTTGATGTAAGATATTCAACTATAGTAGGTCATATGAAGTGTTTTTAAGTGTATGTATATATTAAAAAGTATATGATGAGACTTATTATATGAAACTGATATATGGTTTTACTTACCTTGGATAGTCTTCATGCATGTCACCTTCATATTAAAATATGAATGCTAGTGCATTCTAGGACTTTTAGACTAGTGTTGTAAGCCTTATTCTTTTAGTGAAGTAAGTATGATTATATTATGTAAATACTTTTATTGTGTCACCCCCTTAAATTAGTCTCTTTTCATGCAAAATTGTATTTCTTTTCCCACAATCAAATAATTAGTTAGGTGATAAGCACTTTAAGGTATATCCAGGGAACTATCCCTTAAACATAGAAGTCTACTTCTACTATAGGTACACCCACATACCTATAAGTATTCCCATATTGAAAAAATATGGAGGAGGATTGAACACATTCCTATAGGGTTTAAGATTTGGTGACAACAATTCTTACCATGCATTTATGGATGCATACTACTTTTGTTTGTTTCATTGCTTTATATATCCCTAAAAGGGCATAATTGTGACATTTAGGGTATCTAGTCATCCCTTCCTTGATTCATTATTTGGGGAAATTGTATCATATATCCTTGAGTTATTAGTATAATACATATTTATGCATGTTTTATTTATTTTAGTATTTATAGGATATAAAACATAAATCTTAATAAAATTCAAATTATGTAAAATAAAGCATACACCATATTACTTTACCATAGTTTAGATCAATGCAATAAATACTAACCATAATAGGATAGAAATTATTAGAATAATATCTCAATTAACATTTTCAAAGTATGTATAAATCCATGTAGTAAATATTAAATGAGACATAAGATAATTCTTAGCTTATTTTCCACAGATTTGAAGTTGGGTTATCTTATTTTTGCACCTCTAAATTATGTCTTTATTTTGCATCTAATTTGAATCAAATTATTTTACTCTAATTGGTTCTAATGGATTTAGTTAGTATCAATAGATAATACTTATTGTTTTTCTAAAATTAATTATGTCCATGATGGATGATTATTTCTTCTAAATTAATGAGATTATGTATGTGATGTTTGTTTATATATTTATCTCTTTCTACATTTGTCTAGGAGTACTTGTACATTTAAATCCTAGTTTTTCACAATAGATGGAATATAAAATTAGGTGGGGGGTGATGTGTGAAATGGTTGATTTGGATTAGCCTTTCTCAATCCATATTGTTATATAAAGCCTTAAACTACATTAACAACACTTTGAAGAGGGATCAAACTCAAATGTATTTCTCTTGTTAGTGTGTTAGTGTGTAATTGTGTATGTAATCCTAGCTATTACTTTTCCTATTTTTCCTTTGATACAAGCATACAAATATGAATTGACCCTTGTAAACTTGAGATTCAACTCTAACAAAATTTAAGGTACAATATGTAATCTTGTCTAGATATTGATAATGTAATGTACATATCCTCAAATACCTTATAGTAGATTTGTATATGCATGTCTCTAACTATTAATTAAAGACATTATTATGCACAAAATCTGAAAACATAATATTAAACATGCCTAAACAATATGAACAAAATAAAAATATTAAAAAAATTAAAAGTGAACTTGTGTTATATGATATTTTTGGTCAGTATTGTTAGACAATATTGATTTTAAATATCATAACTAACCCCAAGTTTAAAAGTATCCAATGGTGATTAGGAGGGCTATTTATATTTGTGATATATTGTGTGAATCTATTCATGATATGATAAATGGGGTTACATAGACATATATAATTAATATCATTTAAAGATCATTAAAAATGCACCACTAAGGACATAGTTCATGGTTTGATATCTATACATAAAAATTTGTTTAAAATTATTATGAAACAAGGCTTATACAAAATTTGGGTATCTAAATTACCCCTTCCCTCACCACTTTAATCTATAATTTTCTTGTAACTATAAATATTTGATAAAATGGAAAATATAACACAAACCTACATTATGAATATAAATATAGACTTGTTATTTATTTTGATGTTACTCTATAGTTCCTACACAAGATGATGCATGGGATTAGATATATTTTTGATTAGATAAATAAAATATATTTTTAATACACAAACATATTATAATAAAAACTACCCTATATGTATGGTGTATGGTGTTGGTCATGGGGTATGTTTATGGAGTGTGATCTTTTCATGAAGAATGGATATGTCTAGCGTAAATAACTAGCTTAATAATTGAGGAGAAGAGGGAGATTATAGTCATTTTCATTTCCTGGTGAGGGGAATAGTCAAGCTTAAAAGTGATTTTCTAAACAAAAATTCCAAGATGAAATGAAAGGTCTATGATAGGCTAAAGAGTGATGTGTTAGGCTTTATTAAACCTTAACACATCACTAAAAATGAATTGGGAACTATAGATGGATTATATATTCGATTGTAATGTTTTTATCTTGTTTGATAAAGTTCACTGGATGTAAACATAGGGCATGATTGAAATTTTATGAATAATTTCCATGCATCCATCATGAACATAGTTTTGTATTATGTAGTTTCAATTAATGTAGAATATAATGCATGATGGAAATAGAATGGATAGTTTCTGATACTTCATCATGACTTTATATATGATAAGTGTGAAATGGATTGAAAACCATTTTCCATTCAACTATAATTTTTATTATTGTGTATGTGATCATGAACCAATACCATGACCTATAAATCTAAAAGTGTGTGTATGTGCATGAATCAATATCATGTCTCTTAAATCTATAAGTGTGTGTGAATTGACACCATTCCCTATAAATTTCTTCATGAACATGAATTAGTATCATGCCCCCTAAATCTCTAAATGTGCATGAATTTGTATCATTCTCTTGACTATGTATCAACTAGTATAATATGTCATGTATTTTTGTGTTGAATTTGAGAACTTATATCTCAAATGTATGTGTATGTGAAAACCTATAATCTTGTAAAATAATGTTCATATACCAATTCATGTGCACCCAAGTGTGTATGAATTTACACTCAAGTATTTTTAAATTGAATGCATAGTCATGGTATATTCCCTTATAATTTGTATCAATATGCCAATATATGACATTAACTAAACCATCTAATATCTAAACCACTATAATTTATGTACATAATAATCCAAATTTGATAATTTGAATCATGTGTAATATTCTCAAATATAATAGTTGTAATCGTGTATAATGTGCCAATTTTGATAGTTTGAATCATGTATTACCAACTCTGATAATTTGAATTCTACCAAAATATTATAATTTGAAATTATGTAATAAGACCAATATAATCCCTCCTTCAATGTAAGGGATGTAATTTTAGAATCAATCACATAAAAAATATATTTATCTATATAATATTGATGATGTATATAATTTTATACGTTTATTTAAATTAATTATTTAGAATATTCATTGTATGAATCCATATTATATTATGAATTTTATATGAATAAATTTCCATGAGGCACATAGAGGTAATATATATCAATAAACATGTTATTTTTATAATATAATATACTTGTTGAAGGTAATAGCATATATTTAGAGTTGAAATTTATCCTCGTTTTATAAAAATTAAGGCCACCTTAGTGTTGAAGGAAAGTATCCATAAAAAAATGGTGTATAATGCATTGACATTAATAGTCTTGAGTTTCTTACCATGTGGTAGAATTAATTACATGTGTTCTAATGAAAATTAAAAAGATTAATTCTATATGTGGTACTCAATATACTATGTGGAAAAGGTTCACAAGAATTAATTTAGAAATTGGATTGGTTATAGTTAAAAATTCAACAATATAAATAGGTTGAGTTTTTAGATTTTTTTAATTCTTTTTCGTACTAGTGATTATAAGTTATTAGATATAGGACATCATAATGTTGAGTCACTTATATTCCTTACCTCATTATTTAGGTCACTTATAGACCACACTATAGTACCAACATCCTGAGGAGATGGTATGCGTCTAAATTTTAAATTTTTTACCAAAAACATAGTTTTGAAAAAAATGAGTTTTATTTTGAACTTTAGTAAGTTTTAGGTATTTTTAAAGAATTATTTATACTAACATATATAGGTTAGTATTATCAAGCATGTGATATAAATTCATTATGTTTAAATAGTACTAGATAACAAAATATACTACTCACGTGTTAATGTCTAAAAGTAGTGACCCTATCCCATCAGTTGTGACCTTTGACATTTATTGTTTTGACTTGATATTTTTCACATTGATTCATATTTTATTCAATATTATATGAGATTATTTTTTATTTTGTGTTTATAGAGGGATTTACATGCAAGGGCATTCTAATATGGTTGGCATATGGAGATCATGAATGAGCTTGGTTTGGCTATTGTTAATTTGTAGATTCTTGAAAGAGGTAGACTCAAAATTGCATCTAATTTAGCATATATTACTTATTATATTCATTTTATGACTACCTTGGCTAAGAGGTATAACCCTAATATGTTTAAATTTTTTCTTCCTTTAGGGTTGATGAATATCACATTAAAAAATGCATGGAATATTTTGAGATTTCTATTGTTTGGAAGTGGACCATAGTATGGGCCATGATGGGGAAACGATATTATAGTTAGGATTGAATTTACATGTGCACATACACACACATGATTGGACATTCCCGTAAATATTAATATAATTCACATGATTCTAATGAATTTCTTAGGGATATTTCTACTTCTGATCTTCCATTTTTATGGATCTTTAAATTTTATTGATTCATTCATTTTGATAGATGGTTGAATTATAATTATTTATTATCAAATGCATGATTTTTTTATGCTAATTAGGGGATGAAAACATGATATTGATGGGGGAACACAATGGTGGCCCATTTATATAGTGATATCTGCAAATTCACATTAGAAGGCCATGGTGGAGTCATTGAGATGGTGACCTTACTAAACATTTAGGATTATGAGTATATTATCATTATTCAAAAAAATTTAAGACCTCACATGGGTTTTGTTGACCCTCTTATTTTTTAAATTATTAGGGTTTTTAGATACATCAAAGTGTTAGCATAATTTAGTATCATGTATTAATTGACATGCTCATACCTACTAACATAGTAATGATGTTGTATTATGGTTATGGTTGGTGTCTTGAGGATTAAATGGAGATTTATTGTGTTCATGTTATAATTTTCCTTCATGACTAATTTCCTTGGGTTTATAGATATATTTCAATTCAAGAGGGTGATGTGATATTTTAGCGTCTAGAAGGATGTACCACTTATGCAATAAGAATATAAAGAGGTTAGTTAATTGTTAGTGAATGAAATAAAATTTAAAATTGAAGGAATAACTCTCTAATATTACTCCCTAGGATGAGATACAAAAAACAAGAAATAAATACAAAATATAAGACAAAATAATGTTTATACCTTCCTTGGATATTTTCTTGTAAACTTAAATGAAAAGAGGCTTCAGGTTAATTTGTCAAGTATAAGTATATAGAAATTTTGGTTATTTGTGGGTAAAATCTCTCCTTTTCCATACTATATTAGGCTTGTAATGTCTTGAGAAAGGTTAAGCTTCTTGATGGATTTATATGTAATAACTTTACACTCAAAAGTTTAATTTAGCCTATGGGAGACCTTGTATTTATTGGCTTGACAGAATGATGAGGACCCTTAACCGTGATTCAAATATGGCTGGTTGAAAATTAATCCTTAACAAGTCACATGGATCAACATATGTATTTATAACATGATCCCTTCACCTTGTCCAAGATTAAGGGTGGAGGAATGCTCCTCAAAATATCTCAAGGGGGATTAATATGATCCCTCCATTTTGCATGAAAGATGAAAGGTGGATAACTATACTCAAAATATCTTTGTAAGAGTCAATGTGAGGTTTTCATCTTTTTCCACGATGAAGGGTTGAGAATGTTTCCCTAAAATATCTTACAAGATTAATTATAGGCCATTCATCTTGTCTCCAAGATGAAATATGGAGAATAATCCTTCTTATAATTTTATTTCATAAATTAGTGATATCAAAAAAGGATATTCCATAAGATATCAAGATTCTATTTCAAATAAAGATACCCTTTAGAAGGAAGAGGAAAATAATTAATAAGTGAAAAAAAATTGTAACTCTTTTTGCATAGAACTATAGTTAGAAGAATGTTTAATCACATTAATCAACGATAAATTTAATTAATATAATATGGATAAATTAATTATAATGATGATTAAGGGAGATTATTAGATAAGGGGAATTATTTTAAATTGATTAGATAAGAAGGAAAATTAATTAATTGATTAGATAAAATGACCAGATGATAATTAAATAGTACTAGATGACAAAATATACTACTCACGTGTTAATGTCTAAAAGTAGTGACCCTATCCCATCAGTTGTGACCTTTGACATTTATTGTTTTGACTTGATATTTTTCACATTGATTCATATTTTATTCAGTATTATATGAGATTATATTTTATTTTGTGTTTATAGAGGGATTTACATGCAAGGGCATTCTAATATGGTTGGCATATGGAGATCATGAATGAGCTTGGTTTGGCTATTGTTAATTTGTAGATTCTTGAAAGAAGTAGACTCAAAATTGCATCTAATTTAGCATATATTACTTATTATATTCATTTTATGACTACCTTGGCTAAGAGGTATAACCCTAATATGTTTAAATTTTTTCTTCCTTTAGGGTTGATGAATATCACATTAAAAAATGCATGGAATATTTTGAGATTTCTATTGTTTGGAAGTGGACCATAGTATGGGCCATGATGGGGAAAGGATATTATAGTTAGGATTGAATTTACATGTGCACATACACACACATGATTGGACATTCCCGTAAATATTAATATAATTCACATGATTCTAATGAATTTCTTAGGGATATTTCTACTTCTGATCTTCCATTTTTATGGATCTTTAAATTTTATTGATTCATTCATTTTGATAGATGGTTGAATTATAATTATTTATTATCAAATGCATGATTTTTTTATGCTAATTAGGGGATGAAAACATGATATTGATGGGGGAACACAATGGTGGCCCATTTATATAGTGATATTTGCAAATTCACATTAGAAGGCCATGGTGGAGTCATTGAGATGGTGACCTTACTAAACATTTAGGATTATGAGTATATTATCATTATTCAAAAAAATTTAAGACCTCACATGGGTTTTGTTGACCCTCTTATTTTTTAAATTATTAGGGTTTTTAGATACATCAAAGTGTTAGCATAATTTAGTATCATGTATTAATTGACATGCTCATACCTACTAACACAGTAATGATGTTGTATTATGGTTATGGTTGGTGTCTTGAGGATTAAATGGAGATTTATTGTGTTCATGTTATAATTTTCCTTCATGACTAATTTCCTTGGGTTTATAGATATATTTCAATTCAAGAGGGTGATGTGATATTTTAGCGTCTAGAAGGATGTGCCACTTATGCAATAAGAATATAAAGAGGTTAGTTAATTGTTAGTGAATGAAATAAAATTTAAAATTGAAGGAATAACTCTCTAATATTACTCCCTAGGATGAGATACAAAAAACAAGCAATAAATACAAAATATAAGACAAAATAATGTTTATACCTTCCTTGGATATTTTCTTGTAAACTTAAATGAAAAGAGGCTTCAGGTTAATTTGTCAAGTATAAGTATATAGAAATTTTGGTTATTTGTGGGTAGAATCTCTCCTTTTCCATACTATATTAGGCTTGTAATGTCTTGAGAAAGGTTAAGCTTCTTGATGGATTTATATGTAATAACTTTACACTCAAAAGTTTAATTTAGCCTATGGGAGACCTTGTATTTATTGGCTTGACAGAATGATGAGGACCCTTAACCATGATTCAAATATGGCTGGTTGAAAATTAATCCTTAACAAGTCACATGGATCAACATATGTATTTATAACATGATCCCTTCACCTTGTCCAAGATTAAGGGTGGAGGAATGCTCCTCAAAATATCTCAAGGGGGATTAATATGATCCCTCCATTTTGCATGAAAGATGAAAGGTGGATAACTATACTCAAAATATCTTTGTAAGAGTCAATGTGAGGTTTTCATCTTTTTCCACGATGAAGGGTTGAGAATGTTTCCCTAAAATATCTTACAAGATTAATTATAGGCCATTCATCTTGTCTCCAAGATGAAATATGGAGAATAATCCTTCTTATAATTTTATTTCATAAATTAGTGATATCAAAAAAGGATATTCCATAAGATATCAAGATTCTATTTCAAATAAAGATACCCTTTAGAAGGAAGAGGAAAATAATTAATAAGTGAAAAAAAATTGTAACTCTTTTTGCATATAACTATAGTTAGAAGAATGTTTAATCACATTAATCAACGATAAATTTAATTAATATAATATGGATAAATTAATTATAATGATGATTAAGGGAGATTATTAGATAAGGGGAATTATTTTAAATTGATTAGATAAGAAGGAAAATTAATTAATTGATTAGATAAAATGACCAGATGATAATTAAATAGATTTAATATGGTGGATTATCATACCTAATGATACCCAAATGTGAATTTGAACTCATATGTTAGATGAATAAAAGAATTTGGGATGAATAGATAATTTCAAACTAGTTTGTGTGTAATTTTGGGAAGTCATTCCATTTTGAAATTTTGACATGGAAGTGATAAAAATCGAGTGTCTACATTTTCCCCTATTTGAGAAGGTGTTGTAAGACACAAGTGAAGTAATGGATTTTCAATGAATGAAAAAGTTGTTAAAATGATTTGATAATGTTTGAATATTGATGTGTTCACATTTTTTTTAATCTTGTTCAATTTACTCAAAGTAAACCCACAAGGAATATCCAAATAATTTTTTGGATAGCCGAGATACCCCCTCAAGGGAGTGGCCAGAAAAATAGTATTGATGGATAGGTTCTTAAAAATAAGATAATGGACAAGACAAAAAGTGAAAATAACCCATGGATGAGATGAATCCATATGAGTTAATACTTAAACACATTGATTTAAAATGATGAATAAATTAGAATTGAATTGGATAAAGGTAGGGGAAGTAATAAGGTTGCAGCCCAAAATAGGTGGCACACTTAGACATAACCAAACAAGTCAAAATTTGTAGGCTTAGAGAATGATAAGTGTTGAAATAATTTTCACACTTTGATTTTCCCAAATAGTGTAAAAGCTATAGAGCTTAGAATTAGAAAAAAGACAAACTAATTGACTATTTATTCACCCCAGTAGGGTGGTTTTGATCATTGATATATCTAAGTGTATTTATTTATTGGAAAACATAGTCCATGGGAATGTGAATAAGAATTTATCAATGTGTATGATTCCATTATACTCGATGACTCAGAGGTACACTTCCTAATTAGCATTAATATATCTAAAATCCTTATTTCCCCTTATTTTATCAATTAAAATATGATTATGTAAACATATTATGAGTTTATGTGTATTATCACTAAGGCATGCATGTCATGGTGAGCATATTCATAGCCAAAATGTGGGTTAATGGGTTGTGTTTTATGGTGTGATTTGGGTCCCATCAGGCATTCCAAATGTACAATAAGATTAAAATGGGATTAGTCAATTTTTAGTGAATTAAATAAAAAAAAAACTTGAAGGATTAAATATCTTAGATTAATCCCTAGGGTGAGTTATTGAAAATAAGCAATAAATACAAAATAGAACAAAACTATGTTTATACCTTCCTTGAAGATTTGCTTTCAAACCAACATGAAAATAGACTTGAGATCATTTTGTGAAGTATAAGTCTTTAGTAATGTTGGTTCTTCATGGGAAATGTATCTCCTTGACCACACTAAATTAGGCTTTGTATGTGTTGATAAAGGTGAAGATTATTGATGGACTTAGGCATAATAATTTTTCACTAAAAAACTTAATTTTAGTCTATGGTGGCCCTTGTATTTATAGGATTGATATAATGACAAGGAAAATTAATCTTGATTCTAAAATATATGGTTTAAAATGAATCATCAACAAGTCACATGGGTTAGGACATGGATTGACAACATGATCCCTTCATCTTGTCCAAGATGAAGGGTAGAGGACGACTCCTCAAAATATTTCAAGGGAAATTAATATGAATCCTCTATCTTGCATGCAAGATGGAGGGTAGGAATTATCTTATATATTTGTAAGAGTTAATGTGAGCCATTCATCCTTTTTACAAGATTAAGGGTAAAAAAATATTATCAATAAATCACATGGATCATCAATGTAGGCTCTTCATCTTGTTTTCAAAATGAAGGGTTGAGAATGTTTCCCTAAAATATCTCACAAGATTCATTGTAGGCCATTTATCTTATCTCCAAGATGAAGTGTGGTGAATAATTTTCTATATTATTTCATTTAGTAAATTTGTGAGCTCATAAAAGTATACTCCATATGATATAAATATTCTTTTCCCAATGAATATGCCATTTAGAAGGAAAAGAAAATGTTGAATTAATAATTGAAAATAAAATGTAATTCTATTTGCATAGAATTATAGTTAGAAGAATGATTAATTAAATTACTCAAATATCTATTTAATTAATACAATGTGGATAACATAATTATATTAATGATTAATTAAATTAATAAAAGATTAATTTAATTAATACAATGTGGAGAAATTAATTAGAATAATGATTAAAGAAGATGATTAGAGAAGGAGAAAAATATGAATTGGTCAGATGAGAAGGAAAATTAATGAATTGGTTAGAGAAAAAGAATTGATTAGGAAAATGACCAAATGATAATTTAATATGTTTAATATGGTGAATTATCCCACCTATGGATTCGCCAAGGTAAATTCAAACTTGTACACTAGGTGAATAAAAGAATTTGGGCTGAATAGATGATTTTGAACTAGTTTGTGTTGAATTTTATGAAGTCATTCCATTTTTCAATTTTGACATGGAAGTGATAAAAATTTAGTTGTTTATGTATATATGTGTTAAAGATGTAATTCCAATAGTATGATGATATATCTTAGTTCATCAAGTAGGTCCTAGAAAACCTTAGGGCTTAATTTAATTTTGCTGAAATGATCATATGACTACTACCTTTAGTCTGGAACCAAACCCTATTATAGGGCCAATAGTAGATTTGTAGTGACACAATCTATTTGAGATTTCCATTTAATTTTAAGGTATAAATTATTTTATATCTTACCAAATTACTTCCCACACTCAAACAAGTGGATGAATATTTACAGTGAGTAGTAAACTAAGGTGAATCATGCCAAAAAAATTAAAAAAAGAAGGTTTGCCTTCTAGTAACAAAGATCAACAAATTTCCTTTTATTCTTTATGATGATAATGAAAATAAAACTAAAATTCATGAAATTACAGTGCTAGACTCAAAATGCCATAAATGCAGTGGTGATTCTAGGGTAGATAAAATGCACATATTTGAAAAGTATGCCTTAAAATTAGTTACCCACAATAGATTGCCTTATGAACATTTGTTTACAGAGTAAAAAAAAATAGACCATACATAGGCAAATTTTATTAGATAGATAAAAGCATAAACTATCAAGATTTATTAGGAACACTACTATCAATATAAACCATTAGATAAAATGATACCATCTATCATTTAAAAGGTTTGAGAAATAAGAAAATATAAAATCAATGAAATAGCAAACAAATTCCTAGACTTCCTCTTTCTATTTGCATTAATTTCAAAAAATCTATCTTTTAAAGGTAAAATAATGGGTGAAACCCTATTTATAGGCCTCTTAAATGCCTAATATGGTTACATTTATTAAAAAATAACCAAATACATGACAACTATCACCAGATAGAAGTTCTTCATATTCTAAAAAATCAAAGAATATTCCCTATCTAAAGAGGGAATCTTTTTACAATACACTAATCTAAACTAGAACATGAAATTCATAAAATATAAATCCTAAAAAATGGATATATTGGTCTTGAGGTGCCAATATAGGATATTTTTGATATCAATGATGATGTAACTCCCAATGTAACAGAAGAGGAAAGTGAAACTATAATAGCCGAAGAGGGAATAGTTCCTAGTGTAGATGCAGAAGAAATTCTTATAGGGGATGAAGAGGAAGAATCCCCTATGGTGACCATTTGTGGTTTGTTTATCACTTACTTATCAACTTATATTTATCCCCTCCATTCCTCAAATAATTTCTTGTAAGCATTGTCAATCAACATCATGTCTATGATGGGTTCCTTTAGTATTTTTATAGTGTAATTTGAAATTGAATCATGTTTAGCTAAGAGGGGGATTATGGATTAATTTATTAACATTTCCTTCTCTATTATTTATTATACGATGCTTCCAAGTCTACCATATCTTTCCCCAAAGTTCCTCTTTGATCCAAAACCTATTTTTTGTAATTGATTATGAAATTTTGGAGTTGGGCCCTGAAAAAATCCTTGCTGATGATGGTACCATCTTTGTTTATAAGGTGTGTGATTTCATCCTCCTTGAGTATATTTATAAATATATCACTTATTTGAGTAATATATTAACCCAAGGATCTCATATCATCAATCCATTGAGTCTAGTATTTCCTTTTTCCAATGATACAAAACTAAGAAATGTTCAAATCCTCTAAGGCTACTAGGTTTAGTCCTTCAAATTTCTTCATCCTAATTAAATTAACCAAGTTGATTAATTTTTTTTCATAAATCCCATTGGTAATTTTAACCTTAGTAATTTTGTTAAAAAAATCATCTCCTTTTACTGTATATTGATCTAGAGTATTAAAAGTATCAAACAAAACCTCAACTACCCATTTCACCTTAGTGATAGTCTCTTCTGGTAATGTGGATTTATTTTGTTTTTCTAGCTTAGTTGTCCTTTATTGTATTCCTTTCACCATTTTAGTGGCCACATCACCATATTATTTTAGATATGAAAGGTGATCTTATATATATTTTTGCTTCTATCCAAGCCTAGCTTTCTTCTTCTTGGTTAATGCAAACAAAGTTTCTTTAGGCTCATTTATAATTGTCTGATCTAGGCGAGTTAATTTTATTTTGGTTACCTTCTTCATAGCTCCAAATTCATTTTTAAATTTTAATGAGACCTTTAGAGGGTATCCTATAGCCAAATATTTCCTTTATATTATTGCCAAATAAATTTATTTTATCAATGATTTATCTAAAATATCACCATCAAGCTGAGTAGTTGATGGTAATTAAAGAACTAGTGTCAATCCTTAGAATGCAAATGTATGAGAAGTAACTATGGAAGTAACTAGGATGAAGGCAGAAATAGGTTGTGGGATGGGAACTATTACCTATGAGTATGATAAATAACTATTGCTAGTTGGAATACATGTTAGCAATAAAGAAACCTATGGTATGAAAAGAGTAGGCCTCCCCTTAGGCAATTAAGGATCAGGCCTAGGCATGGGCCTAGGTAAAATTGGGGATAAGTTGGCCATTACAAGAACCTTCGAGGTAGATGACAAACCAAAAATATTGATAGTGGGAAAATGTATAGTCATGAACCTAATTACAAGATTAAAGGACCTATAATGCATTAAGTTTATGTCATATGGTGTTGGTGGTCAACTAGATCTACCTTAGGGGTATCTACTAAGAAATAAGGGAGGTAAATAAACACATTCTTGATTTTTCATAATTGGATCCTACTTGATGAAAATCAAGGGAGGTAGATCTGGTGTAGAGGATATTATTATTGTATTGGGTGGTGTTACTACCTAAATTGAATATGAATGAGGCACCATCAAAGGTTTTGCTTACATTGAGTTAACATTCTAAACCTAAGATGGGGTGTCAGATGTTGCTTCTAAAATAGAGACCTACTTAGTATGTTTTTTTGGCTTAGTGCTTCACTTCTCCAAAGTGGGAGACAATGCTTTTAGGATTCTTCAACATAGCTAAGGGTCAATTCACCTCTCTTTCTCAACACCAACAATCCAAACTATAGATGTGGATGCATCTTATTGAGCACTTTCAATTTGGAAAAATTCATAAAAACCAACATCTTTTAATTTTCACTTAAGAAGTGGAATATTAATTTATTTTAATTTTTGTTTCACCTCTTGATCATTTGGTGCATTGATATAGAATTTGTCCTCATCTTTAGGATCATGGTTGTAGGTTACTCTCAAGGCTAATATGTGTTTGATGAAATTTTTGAAAGATATGTGATTCAGATCCCACTTCATATTGTCATCCATTTCTAAGTTGAAAGTAGGCCTTTGATTGGTAGATAAAATCATAGAATTCTAGGTCTCTATATAAAACCAACCAATATTAGATAGTTGAGGATGAATCAATCCTATCATTTTGTTTTTGTATAACCCATCCACCCTTGTGAGTAACTAATAACCAATTTATTTCTTAGCCACATTATCTAGCACTATGATGGGAAATGTAAGGGGGGATATCTTAATACCAAATATACTAATAATTATGCAATTTGGGTAGCACCAATAGGCTCCCAAGGTACTCAGGGTTGTTCTAATTTATTTAGTCAATTTAGACATAGGCCTTTCATGGATTTACTTATACACTATAGGATATAAATGTTTATCTATGTCCCTCAGAAATTGCTTATACATGTATACATTGACCTTTGAAAAGGTATGATGTATAGTCCATTATATCTTGGGGACCTAATTAGTAAATCGAGGAAATTTTTGGATGGCATAGATGACATACAACAAGTAAGAAATCATGTAAAAAAGATCCCCTTGGTTGGCCATATATTTCATGATTTGTGTTATTAGGTTAAAATATATAATTTCTCCCAAATGGGGAGTGTTTCCATCATTGATTATCATAGATAGAAGTGGGAGCCATTTCTCATCTACATAACCTATATCTTTGACCCCATGTAACTTATTCATCATGACCATTCCCATTCTTACTCCCTTTTGAGCTATGTGATGGGAATTAGGCTAATTTTAGTCTTTCACACAAATTTGACTTTGTTATCAGCCTAGTCCCTTAATACATCTCTAATATCATGGGTTTGTCACCATTGAGTCATTATCTCTTAATTATATCTAATATTTGGTTTGGGAAAATCATATTAAGACTAAAAGGCTATCCCAAATATGGAGGCAATACTGTAGCCCATATTCAAATATTTAATAATATTATAAATTCATCTAGACTAAAGGAACATATGATATACTAAGTCTATAAAAGGGAGTACCTCTAGATCAAATTCTACATTATGCAAACCTATAAATTTGAGTACTGGAATACTAACCTATCCTATGTCTTATTTGAGTCTTATTCATCATCACTATCTTGATCCATAGTGTTCTCTACATGGTAGAATAGGTCATTGTAATGTTTATCTCTAGTAGCTAATGTAATGGAGTTGAAATTAGTATCTCAAAAGATGACATTTATCCCATAAGAGTAAATGAATGGAACTTGTTCCTACTTATTGACTCTAAATGCTTCAACTTTGGTCATGGTTTCAAATTATATGATTGACAAGCTTGAAACTTTATTTAATGGTGGAAGAATATATATATAAGTATTTATAAAGCTCATTGAATGCATTGAACACTAGCAGAGTGCACTTGAAGGTGAACCTTTTACTTTGAGATGGTAAGCTTCAAACTCCATATTCTGAATTTAAACTAAGTAATACGAGTCATAAATGGAAAGTATTTTAATTTTATTTGATTTAAAGTTGGGGTGACTCTTCAATTCTAATCTAACAACTTCAAAACTTTATTTTTAGAAATCAACCAATCATTGTTTTCACTTTGTCCATGTGTCTTGTCATCATAGGCTTGACTTTTTTAGTTAAGTAACCTGGATTTATATCTATTGAAATGACCTCCATCAACATTTAATTTTTACCTACAATCATTATTTTATGAATATTTATACACCACCTAGGTGTTGTACTTGACACATATTCAACACTTGGCACCTTCTTGGGAATTTTAGCCTTTTATTTTGAAAACTGAACCATCTAGGTGGATCATGCAATACTTTACCAAGTGTCACCTTTCTCTTGCATTAATAATCTTAAATTTTCACATGGATCAAACCCTTTCATCATTTAGATAACATGAACTCAAATATTTTGCTAGTTTGCCAAGGGGAAAGTTCTTATTGGCTTATATTGTCACTTAGATTTATTTATATGAAACTCTTCGTGGACCCAAATTCCATGACACTTTTCAAAATGTCACATTTTGATTTAATCAAGCAATCGTTGGGTTTCATGGATTCTTTTAAACATGTTATTTCCATGAGATATGGGTCCATATGTCTTCATCCCATTGCTCCCAACTATCACATGGCTTACACATTATATTTAGTTACCCAAGATTAAGTAACTCACTACCAAATGTCATTTTATCATGCAATCATAGTATTATGAAATTGAAACATTACATATTAATTATCAGGTGTGTGATTGAATGCCAAATGGAACAGTGCAATAGGATCACATTATCAAGACACTTTAAAAACTAATTGAATCCTTGGAAGACATAGATTGAGTTCCATGTGATGTGTTCTAGTTGCCTCATGGGGTCACAAAATTTGTATCTTCTTTGTAAGCTTGGAATGTCATGATTGAGTGACAAGTGGAAAAATCCAATTGGTTGTAGGTTTGCTCAAATTTTTAAAGGCTAAAATATATGTGACAAAGTTTGGAATTTTATGTGGTTGAGTGACCAATAATTGAACCCTTCCATGTGCCAATTGAAGTTGAGTTGGCATTGGGGTTCTTACAAAATGAAAAAGTGTGAAAGTTAGTAAATCATGAGATAAAATAAAAGGGGAAAATCTAAATTTGTAAACATCGAGTATGAAATCAAACTTAGACCTTAGTCTAAAAATTAAGATTAAGGTAAGTCATAGTATTGAATATGAGTTTTATCATAGTTAAATCTAGATTACGATTCAAAAAACCTTGATCAAGTTCCAGGGATCATACCTTGGATTTTTTCGAATATAACCCCTCATAAGAGTTATTATAAACAAATCAAATCATTATAAAATATTAGTGAATTAAACATAAATTAAATATTGAAAAATACCTTGTTAATATTTTATCATGAATTAACCTGACTTTCTAAATATTTCAAGCTATACAAGGGAGGGTTTTAATCAAGGGGTACCAAAGGTGAGGTATATTTTGGGGTGAATGATCCAAATTTTTCATGGGGTCCCAAATTTTGAATAATGAGGAATGTTAATCTCAAAAAATGGAAACCCCTACAAGAAACATAATAATATGTTATAATTTAGATATCCTAGTCTATAATATAATCCTCAAGTAGTTGCTCCTTGGTTGATGCAATAAATATTATAATTTATTATCAAGAACTAAAAAATTTACACTTGATAGATTAGTTACTAAAAAAATAAAAACCATTCATACTATTGGTGTGCTTTGAATTGATTAAGTAGTATGCCTTTGGGTTTTAGAATCAATGTCTTTCAACTTTATGGCCTTGAACATAGGTTCTATGTAAGCACTTTTATATATATATATATATATATATATATATATATATATATATATATATATATATATATATATATATATATATGCTCAACTTTTAAGAAGATGTATCAGGTATTGCTCTAGTACTAACCAAGCATCCATATTCATGATAGAGATACCTTTGGATCCACTCTAGGCCTTGCTCCACTACCAATAGGCATCCATAGCCTTGGTGGAGGTTACCTGAATCACCTTCAAAGTAATGAATCTTATAGTGTCAAGTCTATTTCAAATTGATACACATGCTTTTGTTTTGCTTTTTGTAAACCCTTAGAGTTTGGGAACTAGTTTATTGGCTAGGTTTTAAGGGAATTCATAGCTTTCACTCAATAAACACTCACTTTTAGTCAGTAAGTTCTTCCCACGCAATCTTATGATGTGGGATTAAGTGCTAGTATACATGGACGTTTGGAATATTAAGGCCTTCATTCAATTAGAAACATGTTTTTTACAACTAGATTACAATCAAAATAAAATAAAAAAATCCATTAAATGGCAACTTCAAAATTATATTCTTTTAATTTTCAAAATTGACACATAATGTAGTCTCTCACTTTAGACAACCAACTATGGGGATGTACATAGGATTTAATACTTCAACTCTCAAATTTCATTTAGATTTTAGAACTTGGAGAAAATATAAGAGAAATTTAGGATTGAATCTAGAGGGGTTATTTCTAAACTACATCAAACCACATAATGATTAATATAAGGAAAGGAAAAAAAATCAAATAAAAAAGGAAACTAATCTACCCTTACCTATTTCTAAACTAGATGAATTCACAATCCTTTCATGGGGGTGCAAGGGTAGCTAAGAAGTATTGATTTAAGTATTGTCCATTCATCGATAGAACTAAGTCATTTTATTTTAAGTCTTTTAATCTAAATACATTAAACCCAATATCTCTATAATTTGATATGACCCAATTTAGAGGGGCATGAATTTGTCATGCTGGTATTTTTCATCATGGGCTTTGTCTTATAGTAGGACCAATTTTAAAATTAAAAACTGATTGATTTTGGCTCTCTTATAAAACCACTTTTTTATTAAATCTTGGTGTTTGCTAAAATTATTGAGGGCTTCATCTCTATCATCTATCATCTAGACAATGTTCAATATTCTTGATTAGATTCTTTCATCATCATCAATATATTTAGCCATAAACACATAAGTAGACATATATAATGTGATGGGAAATATTAGTTGTTGTCGATATACTAGTAGGAATGGAGATGACTTTAGAGCCTGCTTATATCTAGTTTGATTTTCCTGAAGAGCATATTTAAATCATGACTACCATTCCCTTTGTTTTTTATCTACTAATTTTTTCATTGCATTCATTATTTTTTTGTTAGTTGATTATGTGACACCATTTACTTATGGATAATAGTTCAAGCAAAATTTGATAACAATATTTTTGTCATAGACACACTTTGTAAATTCTATAGATTAAAAAACCAAGCCATAATCACATAATAGAGACAAGGGGGTCCCAAACCTAGTTGTAATATTATCCTCCAAGAATTTGATGACATAAATTGCCTTGTAGTTCTTAGTGGTAATTACTACATTCCACTTGGTGTAATAATTAGTGGTTGTCAGCACAAAATTGTGTCTTACTGAAGAGTTGTGATTGATGAATCCAATGAAGCCAAATCCCCATCGGGCAAATGGCCTTATTTCTATTAATCACTATAAAGGCATGGTTGTCCATATTTCTCTATTTTTAGACACTTGACATTGATGACATGCTCAAATATGAGCATGCACATCCTTGAATATTGTAGGCTAGTAATAGCTTACTCTGAGTATTTTGTGGGCATTGGTTTTGCATGAAGGATGTCCAATTCCTGATTTCTCATGGAAGATGTTGAGTATGTTGAGGCTTCCTTTATAGAGATGAATATAAAGTAAATCCCTTAATAGTTATATATATATATATATATATATATATATATATATATATATATATATATCCTCTTTTGATCATGAAGTTAAAACTTTTGAGCTTGAGCACCCTCCTTTATTCCCTTTTTAACTCTTAGGGGTATGGCTCAATACGTAATAGATAATGTACTACCAATCTTCACTTGATACCTAGTCTAATTCTAACTATAAAACATCAATATAAGGATTGGTCTTATTATTCAACTAAATTATACCTTTGCCTCATACCATCTTAACTAACTTAATTTCTATGTCATATTACTGTAAATTGTTCATCTAGTTCCCTTGCCTTTCCCCTAACTTGTTTTGATAAAGCATAAGCTTAACAACAAGATCATGTACAATGTCATAAGTCATATTTCTAAAGATGTAGTGTCTAAAATGTTTTAAGGACTTTACCAAAGATTACACTCATTTATCTAGGAGTGGATATCTGAATTTAGGATTTTGTACTCATGAAGGTGATTGGGTATTCCTAGTTATCTACTTTATAAATTAAAAAACCAATCATGTGATTAGAAGTAAAAGAATAAAAGTATAAATCCTTACCAACATTTAGGATAATCAATACAAGTTTCTTAGACTCAAAAATCTAGACAAATATTTGTATCCTTTTTCAACATAACATTTAGGGGTCTAACAATTTCAGTGAAACCTGAAGTGAATTTATGCATGAAGGTAATTTTTCTTTAAAATATTTAAACTCTTTTTGTTATCAGGAAAATCAAACTTAAAGGTAGAATTAATTATGTCTTGGTCAATATCCAAACCATCCTTTGTGATTACATGTCCCAAGAGCTTAGCTTCGACTATGCAAAATATACTTTTCTTGGGGTTTATTGAGATACCAAAGGTCCTGCATTTCTCCATAACTTGATGGAGGTGCATCATGTGATCCTTATTATACTTATAAAAAATGGTTATGTAATCCATATAAATAATAATGCACTTACCAATTAGTCATTGGAAAGAATGATCCATGTCACGTTAAAAGGTATTTTTGGCATTGATGAGTCCATAAGGAATCTTTACGTATGTGACCATTCCACACTTAGTTGTGAAAGAAATTTTCATCTTGTATTATTTGTTGACCAACACTTGGTTTTAGCTATAGAATCCATATAAAAAAGACATCATTTGAGAGCCACTAACCATTTAAATTATCTTGTCCAAAGAGGGAAATATGTAGTTATCCTTTGTAAAAGATCTAGTGATGTTCCTAAAGTCTATGTAGAGTCTAATTTCACCATTCTTCTTCTTAAATGGGACTAGTTTGGCCACACATGTGGAGTGTCTGATTAGGAAGATAATTTTTTCATCCTGTACCTTATTTACTTCCTTATAAATGAGGGGTTTTAGGAGTGGGTTCAAGGGTCTCTACCTTTGCTCGAAAGGTTTGCATGCTTCTTTAAAAGGGATAATGTGAGTGATGATCTAGGTGTCAAATATTTTAAGATCTTAGTAAGACTAAGAAAGATCATCCTTGAATTGGGATAATATTTTAGTAGCATTAGTCAGCTCTTCCTTGGTATAAAAAATCCTTATGTTGATAATATGGGGATTACTTAATGAACCCAAATTTTTTTTTGTGGTCTTTGACACTTACTTTGGGCATCTTGGTATCTCATGTTAACTTGTTTGGATCAAATATCCTTTTTAGAGAGACCATGCCCTTACAATTTTTATTTTTATTAAGTTGAATTACACCATCTTCATCATTTTTTACCTCCTTTATAGAATCCTCTTCCTATTCATCAATTATGTGTTACTCAATGACTCTAGAAATAGTCATGAAATAGATGATTTATTTACCATTGTGAAACACCTCAAAGTGATTAACTTTATTTGTCATGGAAGGGTATGATATAATTTTTACTATAAACTTTTATAATTTGTTATCCTTAGGTGGGGATAAATTTGTTGCTACAAAATCTAACACATATGCCAATTGATTTTGATCCCTAGCTACAAAGGTAATGCTCAAAACATTGAACCTCTTAATAAAATCCTAGAGTCTAAATTTATATTTATTTAAATAATAAAGTTTGCATTGCTATTGACTACATACCTATTTAATGAATAATTTCTAATTGCCATGGACTACCAATTTCCTTACCTTATGCTTGATGGAAAATTAAAGTCTTAGATCAAGGCCTTGTATTCTTCAAGATTATTAGTACATGGAAATTGAAGTCTATAAGATTCCAAATATTTTTTGCCAAGTAGATTGGCTAATATTATACCTATCATTGAGATTTTTTTCTAATATTTCATGCCATCAAAGTACATGATCTAGAATCTTTCATGCTTGGTCACTAGGTTGATTTCATTGAAATCAATAGTATCAAGAGCATACACACATAAATCTATTGATTAAAAATTTACCTCATCATTCATAGTGTTATACTTTGTAATCATAAACTTCATTCTTTGTTCTCACTTGATCTGGATTTGATTAAGCACACCCCTCTAAGGTAGCCACATGTGTGGTCAATCCATTGACATGTATCCATTCAAGTATTTTGTCCAATCTCTAATATAAAACATCTTATATACTATTGGGATTTATACAACTTGAATGTTAATGAATTTTTTAACTTGGAGTTCATGATTTAGTTGCATATTAATGTTCTATATTTATCATACCACTTTGACCTTTGACTTATTTAATTCAATGACATCTTAGTTAGACTTGATTGGACTTAGTCCCAATATTTCAAAAATGCCTATAGGCATTATGTTAGTAGATTCCCCAACATAAAGTAAATAACTATGTATATTCTTTCTAAAAATTATAGAAAAAAAATAGAGGAACCTCAAAATTACTCTTATACATCACCACATTCGATTCATAGATTTGGATTTACCTTTGTCTAACTTCTTAGTTAATTATTTTAGTATCAAATCATGTTACTCAGTGATTTGAGCAAGCTCATGCAAGGTAATATTGGATTTAATCTTCTTCATATTTCCAAAATATTGTATCCACCACCTTTATTTCCGAT
The DNA here is from genome assembly GCA_037957365.1 of Torreya grandis. NCBI lineage: Eukaryota > Viridiplantae > Streptophyta > Pinopsida > Cupressales > Taxaceae > Torreya > Torreya grandis. The sequence continues at coordinate 498,224 of JARHVA010007034.1, forward strand.
TGTAGAAAACTCTATAGTTTGTTCAATATCCTTACCCTTGGGGGAGAAAGATCATTATTGATTTTATGATCTATGGGAGTGACAACTTTGTTGGGTGCTATGTAAGTTATCATAGGTTCCTTTAGAGCTCTATTTTGCAGTGAATAATTATTATTTTGGTACTATTGAAAAGCATGGATCTCATACATGTTAATTTTAGGATCATTATATTGTTGGTTTAGAAAATCATTTATTTCAATAATAAGGGTCATTTTGGTATATTTCAACCCATTGTTCATTGTTCTTGTATTTCTAGAATTGCCAATTTTGCCTTGATTATATAGGATAGATTCATAACTTTCTTTCTCACCTCAAAACATTTCAAAGGTGTTACAAAATTCTATGTAGTCTATCTCTCCATGTTAGGCGATGTTATAGATGCTACACCAACTGGGCAAGGCCAATTTGAAAATATTTATTTCAATAATCTTATTGGCTGGGGGCTCATTATTGTTGTTATTATTGTTAGACTAATTAAAAGGTCTATTATACTTTTGAAACGTGTGATCTCTATTAGAATTTTCCCCCATGTTTCCCTTTTACCTTTGCAAATTTATAAACTCACTACCTAGTTTTTGGACCATTCTCTAAATTTATTATAGGTGTCCTTTCGAGGATTCAAGATTAGCATTCCATACTAGGTTATGTACAACATTTTGGTATTGGATTTTTTTACAGAGACCAAAGATTAGTTATTATTTTGGGGATGAGCCTTGGCATTAGATTGATTAAAGAATCCTAGTTGTTGACTAGGAGATGCACATATTAATGGCAACTGGTTAAGGCTAGGTATTTTCTTCAATATATGTATGTTCTAATTTGTGATTGGAACTAGGTTTAGATCAAACAAGGTTGGGTTGATGTTTGGGATAGTAAAGGTATGATGCCTTTATAGATGCATTTGCTCATCAATGTGTATGGCCTTTGCATATGTGAGTAGAAATATATTTACATTCATCACCCTATGTAAAAAGACAACATTTATTAGGTTTAGGATATTTTTATAAATTTTAAGTGTCAGGTCATATGTAGGATGATAGGGAGCTATGGTGAAGCTATACATCTTCTAGAATTTAGCATTAAAAGTTATTATGGATTCACTTGGGTCTCATTTTAGGATAGTAAATTGTTGGTAAATGATCACAATGATAATGACCCTTCTAAATTATGTAATTAAGTTATCATTAAACTAGTTTCACCCTGTGATGGAATCTTTTGGAAAATTGAGGAACCAGTTGTAGGCTACTTCCCTAAAGGTAAATGGGAAGAGTTTACATGATACATCTTCATTAATGACATTCAAAATATTAAGACCTACCTTAAAAAAATTGATAATCTCTTCAAAAAATATTCCTCTAGATGGGTTGAATAGGGGGAGGTTCTTTTTCAAGGCTCTAAATTAAATCATGCATAGCACTAGTCACATTCATAGAGGATCTCCCTAACCATGCCATGACTAACTCGATCTATGATATAAGAGGTTGATTCTAGATCATTGGAGAGGTAGGGTGGGACTTAGATTTCCTATGTCTCCATTTATCAGCTCTATATTTGAGATGGGTTTCTAAATATCTAAGGGGAACTCTAATTTTAGAGTGAGATCTGGTCCAGACCCTAGGTAAGTCCAAGATTTTATGCAAAGGATCTATGTCAAAAATTCAAAATACTGTAAAGGTTCATTAAATATTTCTAAATAAGGTAAGGATTGGTCAAATTGAAAAAAGCCCCAAATAAAGGTCAATAATCAAGTAGAATGGTCATAATTTACCTTTGTCGATCTAGATCCTTCAAAACATCCAAACCTACACAAACTTATCATCATAAACTTGGTTTAACCTAAAAAGATCAACATTAGACATAACAATTAAAGAAACCCTTGGTGTATTATGCTTATCAAAATACTTTTAGGGTAAGATCATGTAAAGAATATAATAATTCTATGTGAAAAAACTCAATTTTGATTCCTAAATCCTTGGTTTATTGATCTTTCAAAAATAATCAAGTAGACGTTGATATTTACACTTATTTGCCATATATATAAAGTTATTAATTCAAATTATGTAGACCTTTGCAAATATAGATGAAATAAAGACTGATCTATTTAAATAATTAAATGGCATGCCTATCCTTAATGCCTTTAGATGAAATTTAAATGGATTAGAGGGGCAATGTTAGAATGCCTTTATACTTGAGCATGTCTGTAAGAGACTTTCTTGAAATAAACACATATTTACAAAGATATTTAAAAGATCTCATATAAGATGAAATGAATTTGAAGTATTTAAACCAAATTTTGTGTATTTAAAGGAATTATTCTATATTTCAACTAAAATGCACTAAAATTTTACTCAAAACAAAGGAGAAATGGCCCTCCTAACACCAACTTTTCTCATGTTGATGTAAATGTATCAAGGATGCAATTCCAATAGTAGAATGATATATCTTAGTTTTCTAGGAAGGTATTAGAAAAATTTAGGGCTTAATTCACTTTAGTTGGAATGATTATATGTCTACCACCTTTAGTCTGTAAGCAAACCCTCCTATAAGGACAATAGTAGCTTTGTAGTGACACAATCTATTCGAGATTTCCTTTTGTTGTTAAGGTATACATTGATTTATATTTAGAAAATTTAATACCAAAAATCAAACAAGTGTATTAATATTTATAGTAAATAGTAAACTAATGTTATTAATGTCAAAAAATATTAAAAAAATAAAGGAGGGTTGAGAAAATACGAAGGTTTACCTTGCAGTAACAAAGATCAACAAATTTTCTTTAGTTCTTTCTAATGACAATGCAAATAAAACTAACCTTCATTAAATTATAGTTTTAGACTTGAAATTACATAAATTAAATGGTTATTTTAGGGTTGAAAAAATTCACATATCTTAAAAGTATGACTTAAAATTGGTTACCCATAATAAATTATCTTAAGCACATTTATTTGTAGAATAGAAAAGAAACATAGCATACATAGACAAATTTTATTAGAATAGTTGAAAGCATAAAATAAAAATATGAATTAGGAACACTAATATCAGTTTTAACCACTATAAAAATGAGATCATCTATAATTTTCAAAGCTTCATAAATAATAAAATATGAAATCAATGAAATAGTGAACAAATTTATAGAATTCTTTTTCTTTTGCATTGATTTCACAAAATTTATATATTGAAGGACAAATGAGGGGAGAAAAACCATATATAGGCTTATTTAAAATCCTAAGATGGTTGTATTAGTCAAAAATAATTGAATATGTGACAACTATCACCAGATAAAAGTTCCTCATGTAATAAAAATTAAAGAATATTCCCTATCCAAAGAGGGAATATTTTTACAATACAATAATCAGAATTATAACATGTAGTTCATCAAAGAAAAATATTGATAAATGGATATCTTGGTCCTAAGGTGATAAGCTAGGATCTTACTAATGTTGATGATGATGGAGCTCCCAATGTAGTAGAAGAGGAAAGTGAAACAAAAATAGCCAAATAGGGACTAATTCCTAGTGTAGATAAAGAAGAAATTACTAGAGGGGGTGAAGAGGAAGAAACTTCTATGGTGACCATTTGTGGTTTGATACTCACCTAATTCTCAACTTATATTTATCCCCTCCATACCTCATATCATTTATTTTAATCATTGTCAATAAACTTTTGGTCTATGATGGGTTCCTTTAGTAGTTTGATAGTGAAATCTGTCATATATTTCCCAAAGTTTACTCCTCAATCCAAAGTATTTTTATTTGAAATTGATGATGAAATTTTGGATTTGGTCCTTGAAGTCATCCTTGTTTATGATTGTCCGATATCTATTTGCAAGGTGTGTGATTTTAGCCTCCTTGAGTAGAGTTATAACTCTATCACTTAGCTAAGTAAGATATTGGCCAAAAGATCTCATATCATCAATCCATTAATTTAAGGCTTTCCTTTTTCCAATGATATAAGACTGAGTAGTGTTCAAATCATCCAAAGGTACTAGGTTTTGTTCTTCAATTTTTTTAATCCTAATCAACTTGAAATTGATTAATTTGTTTTAATAAATCCCATAGGTACTTTTAGCCTTAATAATTATGTTAAAAACTTCATATCCTTTTACTTTATACTAAGCTATAGTATTTAGAGTATCAAACATAACCTCAGCTACCCATTCCACCTTAGTGATAGTCTATTCTAGTAATATGGCTTTATTTTATTGTTCTAGCTTAGTTGTTCTTTGTTGAATCCATTTCACCAATTCAGTGGCCACATCGGCATATGAATTTACATATAAGAGGGGGTCCTCAACATATTGTTACTACTGGCTAGGCCTAGATTTATTATACCTGGGTTAGTGAAAATAGAGTTTCTTCAGACTCATAAAATTAACTAATCTAGATGAGTTACTTTTCTTGTGGTTACCCTCTTCATATCTCTAGATTCATTTTAAAATGTTAATGAGACCTATGGATGGTATACTATTGTAAACATATAATTATTAACACCATTTTGTTGAAATTATCAATCTTACTTGAATTACACTCAAATGCACAATTTAGGCTAAAATCACATAAACATGTTAAAAGGTTTGAGCTTATCATATATAAGTGCTGATTTAGGCCAATGTATCCTTAAATGGGGCAATGAATTTTATGTGATTCCTAAATTCTTTGAGTAAAAATGGTGATTTCACATTTTGGTGCTCCATATCACTCTTTTCTTCTATTTTTTTAGTACACATCACATACTTTTGTTATTTTGTGTCAAAAAAATCCTAAATGGGATAATGGTCTGTACGCATCTAGCATCTCTTTCCAATTCCTCTTGAGTCAAATTATAACCCAAAAATATGAATTTATGACCATTTTGATTAATTGTGTACCAATTTTCAAAGAATTGAGCTAAACTTTATTGATCTTACTTAGGCAAATTAAACCAAATTATGAGATTAAGTAAGAATTCCATGGAGCAAATTAAATATTTATTTATTAGAAATTGATTATGAATATTTGCATCACCTAATGACATGATCAATAACATGGCATCCATAAGCCATAAATGTAATAAATATCATGTTTATGGGAACCCATGTTTCGTTAATGCCTCTTCCTCTCAAATACTTATGAGGATATTTATAAATTTATAATGCAATATTAGATTAATTCATGGCCACACATCTCAGTCTTGAGATGGATGGTCATGGTCAATCCTAACCCATTTTAAAAATATGTAAATAGAAGGGCATAGAACATCATTTTTAAACTAAAATTTTGTAAAATTATAATGCAAGATTCTCTCCATAAGTCATTTGTGTAGTTTGATAAATGTTTTATTTACAATAAGATAGCTTCATTTGATAGGCATATTAGTGATTTCATATCATGGTAGTATATTATACATGGTGATCATGTGATAATGAAGGAGTTTGGGATCTATTGTTGACAAAGACAAAAACACCAAATCAAGGGGGAAAATAGGATTGGAGCCACTTTTTGATGGTAGAATCACTTGGTAAGGTAATATACATACGTGATTTCTTTGAAATTCTTCTTATTGTCACTTGGGAAGGTAATAGGTTAGCCTAAATTATTAATTCTTATGCATTATTTTGTGTTCTTCATGACTAATGTTTGAATTAATCCTTTTTTTAATCCAACACTACATTTTGGCATGCCCAATGGGACCTTACCATCCATTTAAGCAAGGAAGAGATCTTGGTAATCTTAAATTTCCATTTAAGTCATTATAAAGTCATTTAACATCTATTTTATGCTCATTTTTTAAGTTTTTTGAAATTTTGTGTGCACAAATAGTTTACATAGTGACCAACATCAGTTTTGTTTGACTAACATTGATCAAGGCCAACTAGCATCAGTTGGGTAGTAGGGGAAAATACAGCTAAATTTTTTAATTTTTTTACCTTTATTTAAGTTTGTTTCTATCAAATTGAATTTTATAAGTCTCTGGTATGAAAATTTATTTATATCAAAGGTTTTTTTTTTTGGATTTTAATCCTAACAACTGAGCTAAGTAGTTTCAATCATTAATTTTTTGCCTTCAGGTTCATAAGTGACTGTTATCGATTGAGTTCAATTGGTAATGGTTAGGTTCTTACTAGCATCAGTCTTGTAGCAATCAACATTGATCAAAAGTGGCCAGGGTGGGTCACTATGTTTTTAAAAAAGCATAGACCTAAGATCAATAAATCCAAAGTTTCCTATCTCATTTACCAATATGCTTCACAACTAAACAAGACTCAAATATATCTTGTAGAACCTATGAGGAAAAGTGTTTATCTGAGCATAATTAAGTCTTATCAACATTTTCTTTGATGTTTAAAAAGAATTGAAACCTTCCCTTTGGTGTTTAAAAGGAATTAGATGGCTTATTTGATTATTTAAGTTGATGTTTTTCAATTTTTTTGCAAACTAAATCCAAGGGGTTAAGAATACCATCAAACACTTCATTTTTAGTTCTTAAAACCAAACTCACTTCAAAGTTACAATATTTTTCAAAAAGTGTTTTTATTTTATTTAAATCATCTATTGATTATTATATTATTTGAGTAAAAAAATTGCATGTGTATGCTCTCCCCCATCCCTTATAGGGAACTTGGGTGATCAAAAGTGCCTTTATCAAAGGCATAAAAAGGATTTTGTCTTGGTTGTCCCCAGAAATCATATGGTTTAGGTGATCTAAAAAAACCCTAAATCCTTTTTACTTAGATTTTATTTCATATAATTTAGCTTTTGAGGGGGATGTCATTACCTCCTATAGGTTATCTAGGGAAGAATTGACTAGAGGATTCATCTCTCAGTAGTGTTTCAACCCCATTATATGATAGGGTATATAAATTAGGGTACACATACTACTAGATCTAGGGGTTGACTAACCTCTCCTTTAGTAATGAAAACTTGAGTCAGGTCTAGTTAACTAGGGGATACCACTAAGTAGTCCATGGATGGTATCATAATGCCAAGTAGTATACCATTGCATGATAATTTTATTGGTATGAACTCAATTGATGTGTTTTATCTCTTATGTTAGCCATATATGGGACCATTTATATGGTCATAAATTGTAAGTTTTAGAAATCCCCACTTATCATGGAGTATATTTTATGCAGGTTGCACCCAAAAGTCCATGTTGTCATATTATCATTTAGAAGAATAGGGGGTGTAACACTTGATTCCTATAATAAGATTTTATTTTATATGAATGCTTTATTTATTTCCAAGTGTACGTATATAGATGGATTTCAATAATACAATGAAAACCTTGTCAATTTAGGGCTTAAGATGATTACTTAGTTGCATTTATGTTTTGGTCTTAGATTAATTTTATCTTCATTTTAATCAAAACTTTCCTATAAACACACATCATAACCAAACACATTATCCATAATTTATTGTAAAAGGAGGCATTATGTTGTCCAAGTGAAAATCAATCTTTTCCTTGTTCAAAATTTTCATCATACACATTGTGTCATATCATCTAATTAGCATAGTTGTACTACCCATTTGAGTCAAAACCAATTCCTAAATTATTTTTAAGTCTTTCATTAATAGTTCAAATTCAAAATTGCACCTTTATAAGTTCATATGGTTGACATGTTAAATTGGGTTCACCATTTGTACTTGACTTGAGGTAACTTGGATTCAATTTCAAATTTGTATTAAAGGCCATTTATAGACTCATTATAATTTTCATCATTAGTGAACTTAGGTCATCTTGTGTATTGATTTCACTCTACTTTCTAGAAAAAAAATTTATACTACCATTCCTATTACCATGTGGTGGCAATGTGTTACCCATATGGTTCTAGTTGTATACTAAGGAATTATTACATGTTTCCACATCATGAGTTTCTTGGTTCACATTGTCTCCTTCCTAATCCAAAAGGATTTCTTCTAGTTTCCTAGTATCAACTCATCAAAGTTGAACTAGCTTTTATGATATTGACAAATCTCTAAATCTAGGCTTTGGCGTGCTAGTTTACACTTTAGATTATTGAGTTATAATACCATATTCTAATTCATATGATTGTAACATTACCAAAGGTTGAGTAATTTTGTGAAAAAAATTCTTTTAATTATGTGTGGTACTAGGCCACCCTCCCTACTATATATTATTTGGTACCTAGTCACCTTATTTTGAAAGGATCAAAACACATAACTTGTTTGAAGCATTTTAAAAACATAGTCCAAATCTTGGCAAATGTAGAGAAAAAACCTTTATACACATGATGCTAAGGTACACTCTTATGGGGTCTCTTTTTTCCTTAGTTTCAAGGTAGAGCATTTTTATGGTGCACATGAACACTTTGTCTTGTTTGAGGATGTCAGCCTCTTTGAGCCTAAATGTTGAAAACTAATCTAATCCATGCTAATTTTTGTGCATCATCTCCATCCTTCCCCTTTGATTTTCATGCCATGCTTGAAGGTTACTATTTTAGGATTTCCTCCTTCAATTTATATACCACACTCTAAGGTTACCATTATAGGTTATCCCCCTTTGGATTGTGCAAGAAATCAACTTTGTAATGTGAAAAGGTTACCATTTTAGGCTATTCTCCTTTAGCTTGTTTGAGCAATCTAGCTTTGTAACATATGAAGGTTACCATTTTAGGACCTCCTCATTTGGTTTGTGCAAACAACCAAGCTATGAATCATCTATTAATTAACATTTTAGGCCCATTATCATTATTTAGTGAACATAATGTTGAATAACATCTATTTAATTAACCTAATTTTATTAATCCCTTCTTTAATAGTCTAATTATTGGAGATCCCATTACTGAGCCACAACACATGATTCCCTAATATAGAAATTTCATTATGATCTATGAACCTCAAAAATAACCATTACCTCTTAAAGATCCATCTTAAGAGGACCAAAATGTGTTCAAGGTTGATATTTTGCGAACAATTGTAAACCAATATCATAATGTTATTTTTGAAATACCCATTTGTGATAAGTTAAGTTGTGATGAATCGCCTATTCATGTTTTACCTATTTTTAAAAATACTCATCTCCTTGACAAGTAAATCTCTATAGAATTACATCTTGATCCTTTTTTCACTCGTTGAGGAGTCTCATTTTGATAGATAAGATTCTATCGAGTCATCCCTCGAGTGGTTCCCTCTCTTTGATGGGTTTCACTTAGATGAAATAGTCTATGTTGAACGCTTATTATATGAATCAATTTTTATAGATCCCATTATGCCATCATAGGCCATTACTTTTTTGATACCAATAATTTAATAAAACATTAAACAAGCAACCACATTGGATGAATAAATAACATTAGAGTGAGGTTCCCTTTCTAAACTAGCATAATATTTACCATTAGAAGCAAAATCACTTGCAAAAATGATATTAGATTTAGACTTCCTTGACTTAGACTCAGTTTCATAATCAGAGTATAGTTGTGGTTGTTACAACAATGGTTACAATTGCCTTCCAGATCAGTTTGAATATATTTGTGATACTTATATGATTTTTGAGGATTATTACATTAGCATCGACATAGGTTCTTATATTATCCTATAAGAGGATTGTGTTGTCAGTCATCATTCCATTATCACTACCTCACATGGAAATTATATTGACATTCCACCTCCCATAAGCATCAATTTCGATTAATAGAATCATACTTTTTTATCTTCATCCATGGCAACATACCATTTATAGAATATTGGGGGGACCAAGACCAAAATCATGCAAGAGAGGAACACTCTCGTAGTGAAATTTTTTTAGAGGAACTAGGGGATGATTAAAGAATAAAATTAGCATATTTTAGTGAAACATTTTCAAATGTGATAGAATACAATCAAATTTAAATGCTAACATCTCTTTGTGAAACCTTCTCAGAGGCACAATGGGATAAGTAGGACAAATTTATTAGTGAAAACCTCATTGATGCACCAATAGTTGAGAAAAAAAGTTATTCACTACTTGATGAAGATGTTATCAAATAAAAAATCCTTATAGCGTATAATTTACAACATAATCAAATGGTATCTACTCTTAGGATCAAACAATAGAAAAATTACTGGTCGTATCGAGAACATATTCAGAGGTCTTCCACCCCATCACAACCAAAATTATGGCAAATCTATAATAAACAACATTACGTGTGACTAAAATTCATAATATTCATTTGTTTCCCATTCATTATACACTCCATTATCATCCACCTATTCATTACCAACTTATATCATTATTCATATGCCTAACATTATTTACCATCTCTGGCAACACTTTCCTTTATAGAGGCTATGAAGATATCTTGTTTTGACATTTGAAGGAATCAAAATCAATAACCAACAAAGATCAAAAACACATTCTTGAGATCCATATTTGTAGCAATTTCTTGACTGAGCATCTATTTAGACAAGGTATTGGTTAGTATTTTTTATGATTAATTTTGTTGGTTATCTCACATGTTGACTAGGACATACATCTCCATATCAGTAGGAATGGTAGAACTCTTTTTCATTTTAAATTTACCCTACCATTTCCCTTGTCTTGTCTCTTAGGGGAATCTTGATATACCATTTCATTCTATTCATATTGTACCATTGTAACCCATTTACTATGTTGTTTGAACTATATTGACTGAGGTTCTTTGGGACTATGATGATAGTGCTCAATTTCTATTGAGATAAGGTTGTTCACCTTATACAATCTATAATTATTTTATGATCAAACTAATCACACTCTCACCATTTTTTAATCAAATCCAATCATCAATTGAGGTTAAACATATTTCCATTATATAAAATTGTCATCTTATCATTTTCTTCATGCTACACCTTATACCATTTTATTCTACCATGTCTTTACTATTACCCAAAGGCTTGCTTTTAGCCACCCTACTACCCCTTTTTGATCTTGTTTGCTTTGGTTCTTCTAGTGAATTTTATGATGGGATTTCAATCTAGTTTCAATAATTTTTTGTTTAAATGATAGTCTATGAAATTAATGTGACAGTTGATCAGATAAGTTATCTTTCATTTACATTTTTTTGGTGCCACTAATTATTACCACCTTTGGGAAAATAAATATTATGACATTGTTTCCTAATTATAACCTCTTATGTGAAAATTAGGAATAATTCCTTTTTTTCATGTATTTTTGCATCTCTTGATCATTACTATTATAATTTGCCTTGTCATTTGGCCCAAATTCAAGGGATTCTTGTGACCACCACCTTTTATGTAGGTAGTATTAATATGAATTGAGGTCCTAATGGGTTTATTCATGTTGTGATAAATTCACATTGAGATAAACTTCATCCCTCTTTTACCTCACTCTCACCAATTTGCAAGTATGTGTCATTATAGCTATTTTAGCTATTTATTGGAACTTCTACTCTTGAACAAGCATCTCCTTGACTAGTTATTTCCCACATTGTACATATTTTATCTGAAAAACATCAAAAACATTATGAAATAATATTTAAAATAACACAAACATTTTATTATCATTTTTTTCATTTTGGTCCCTATGTTCTTGCCATTTTACAAGTAATCTTGTCCCACCAATTTATCATTTCCAAGACCATTCTTATTTTTCTTATTGGTTTTATTTTCTTTCCTTTTCTTATATAACATTAACCATATGTTCTAGTCATCAAATTTATTCTATCCCACTTCCTGGGAGAACTAGATTTAGCCTAAAGTTCATATTAGAACATGAGTCCATAGAACTATGTAGCAGCACCCACTTTTCTTGTACATCTATAGTCAGCTTAGCCAACCCCTTCCTTTTCTTCTCTTCCCCCATTTATTCTACATTGTTCCTTTTTAATTAAGGAATGAATTTTTGTCCTTGTTATTGTTACATTATTGTATAAATTAATACCTCTACTACACATGCATGAACAACTATGTTTAAACTAAACTAACTTGGTTTTTGTGTGTGGTTTTTGTTTTTTATGAACATCTTGATGGTCCACATAAATATTGTTTATTTATATCTTGATCTCATGTTATTAGTTTGTTCTTGTTTTGTTTTTAAACATTAAAACTCCTACTTACATCCTGATCATTTGTATCTTGATTTCAAGTTAGTTTAATTTATGTTTTTTTCTATCTTTTTCTTTGTTATTTGTTTAAATGTCAATAGTTGTAACTCTAGTTTTGATCATTTTCTACCATTATCCTTAGTTCTAGGTATTCACATTTAAACTAGTTCCATGTAATTGAAATGCCATGTCCTTATAGGTTTCTCAAACTTGTAATGCCTAATTTATTTTACTATAGTAAGAACTTTTTGATTTGGATTAAAGTCTAAATGCCAATGCAAATTTTATGAATAACTCTCAAGATTACCATGCATAAACTAGGCTTAATAGGTTTAAAAATACAAATTTGTGGTTAGGCATGCATCTCTTGGCATACATCATGAGTATAATAAATATTTAGATAGTTTTCATCATCCCTCATTCCATTCTCTACCACTTTTGGGTGAACTACATTAGCTTGAGGTCCATTTGGACTATGTAGGTAGTGATACGGTATTAGACATATCTTGCATCAGCTCAACCGCCATTTTTATTTTCATCACTTTGTGAACTATAATATGCATGGTTCTTTGTGGATTTTATAGTAATTACACCATCACATATATGTTTTTTCCCCCTCATATTTTATATATATATTAAGTTATATCCTTGAACTATTACTTACCAATTTGCCATGTTGTAGCATAACATTTGAGCCTACTATAAGAAGCAAATCAGCCCTACAAGGGCAAAACTTCTTTATCAATGATCAAAATTATCCCTACTAGGGAAAATTTTCTTATTATGATCATATTAACTCTAATGAAGCACATTATTATTTATTCTATATTTAGAGATAATGTTCTCCTTTTTATTCTGATTCCAATCTATCCACACGTTTTCCCATTATGGTAATGTTTTAGTGTGTAACTTGTCTCAGGATTGATAAATTTTGAAGTGGATAGTTTGCAACCTAGCTTTAGGAATGTTCAAAGTGTTTCACTTATATTTTTACATTATATCCTTTCCCTTAACCCCATATTTTAGGCCCATTATATTATAATTATATTTTGATCATTGATGGAATTAATGTGTGCAAGCATTAGCTCATATTTATTTGATATGTTCTACGGGTTAATCTCACTTTCTCTCTCTTTTCAAGAGTCCATCGTTCTATTTTATCCTAATGTGTCCTCTTGAGAGGGCATCATGGGTCATTTCCAATTTCTTCTTGAAAAATATTTTCTTTGACAAGATTTTACTTTGCCTGAATGTCTCACTATGCCTGCTCACATAGGAGAAAAATGTAAACATACAATTCCTAACACCATTTATGTTGAAATTGTCAATCTTACTAAAAATGCACTCAAATGCATAATTTAGGCAAAAATTACTTAAAAATGATAAATAGTTTGATTTTGTAATAAACAAGTGTTGATTTAAGCCAATGTATACCTAAAAGGGGTAATGAATTTTATGTGATTCCTTATTTTTCTTAAAACACTTTGAGTCAAAATGATGATTTCATATTTTGGTGCTTTGGATCACTCTTTTACTCTAATTCATCACTACACATCATGTACCTTTGTTATTTTGTGTTAGCAACATCCTAAATGGGATAACGGTTAGTATTCATCTAGCATTGCCTTATAATTCCTCCTAAGTCAGATTATGATCTAGTAATATGACTTTTCGACCATTTTTATTAATTTTGCATCAATTTTGAAAGAATTGCTCTAAAATTGATTAGTCTTACTTATGAAAATTAAACCAAATTATGAGCTTAAATAAGAATTCTATGGATAAAATTAAATATTTATTTATTGGAAATTGACTATGAATATCTGCATTACCTAATGACATGATCAATGGGGTTGCATCTATAAGCCATAAATATAACAAATATTAGGTTTATGGGCATTCATGCCTCATTTATTACTCTTGCTCCCAAATATTTATAAGGATGTTTATATATTTATTATACAATATTAGCTTACTTCATGGCCACACATCTAAATCTTGAGATGGACATGCATCTCCATCCTTCTCTTTCATCCTAGTGTGTCCTTTTGAGGGAGAGCACAATGGTTCATTTCCAATTTAATATTGACAAGTCTTTTCTTTGAAAATATGTTGATTCACTTGAATGTCTCTCTATGACTTCTCAAATAGGGGAAAAATTTAGACATCCAATTCTTAACACTATTTATGTTTAAATTGTCAATCTTACTCCAATTGTACTTAAATGCATAATTTAGGCCAAAATTACATAAACATTATAAATGGTTTGAGATTATTGTATATAAGTTCTGATTTAGGATAATGTATCTCTAAATAGGGCAATGCATTTTATGTGATTCCTAACTTTTCTTAAAACACTTCAAGTCAAAATGATGATTTCACATTTTGGTTCTCTAGATAACTCCTTTATTCTAATTCATCAGTGCACACCACGTACCTATGTTATTTTTTATCAGTAAAATCTTAAGTGAGATAATGATCTATATGCATGTAACATTGCCTTCCAATTCCTCCTGAGTCAAATTATAATTTAGTATTATTACTTTATACCCATTTTGATTAATTTTGCACCAATTTTCAAAGATTTGCATTAAAATTGATTAATCTTACTTAGGTACCTTAAACCAAATTATGAGCTTAAGTAAGAGTTCCATGCAAAAAATTGCATATTTATTTATTGGAAATTCATTATGAATATCTACATAACCTAATGAAATGATCAATAGGGTGGCATCCATAAGCCATAAATGCAACAAATATCAAGTTTATGGGCACACATACCTCATTAATGCCTTTTCCTCCCATATATTTATGAGGATATTTATAGATTTATTATGCAATATTAGATTAATTCATGGCCACACATCTTAGTCTTGAGATAGATAGTCATGGTTGATCCTGACCCATTTGAAAAATATATAAATAGAAGGGCATAAAACATCATTTTAAGCTAAAATTAAGTAAACTTGTAATATAAGATTCTCTCCACAAGTCATTTGTGTAGTTTGATGCATGCTTTATTTTCAATAGGATAGCTTCATTTTATAGGAATATTATTGGTTTCATATCATGAGCCTAGATTATACATGGTGATCTTGAGATAATGGAAGAGCTTGGCATCCATTGTTGACAAAGACAAGAATACCAAATCAAGGGGAAAAACATTCTTGGAGCCACTTTTGGATTTAGAATCACTTGGTAAGTTAATATACATATGTACATTCTTTAAAATGATTCAAAATGTCATTTTAAAACCCCATTAAATCAGTTGGCCTAGATTATTAGTTCTTATGCATTCTTTTGTGTTTTTTAGGACTAATGTTTGAACTAATCCTCTTTATAATCCAACACTACAACTATAACCAAAACTTGCATTTCTATTATGGCCACCTACATTTATTTTATCAATTATTTATCTAAAATATCACCCTGAGCTTGAGTGGATGATGGAAATAAAAGAGATGGTGTGAATACTTAGAATTTAGATGTTTGAGAAGTAATCATAGAAGTAACCAAAATGAAGGTAGAACTAGGTGGTGGGATGAGAATTGTTACCTGTGAGGATGAAAAACAACTAGTGCTAGTTGGAATACTTATTGGGAATAAATAAACTTGTGGTATCAAAAGATTAGGCCTCCTGATGGGCAATTGAGGACTAGGCCTAGGTAGAATTTAGATGAATTTGGCCATTATAGATACCTTCAAGGTGGTTGACATGATAAAAGGATTGAAATTGGGTAGAGGTATAGTCATGGGCCTAATTATAAGACTAATGAAAGTCTTGTATGTCAATAGGTTCATGTCATCTTGTGTTGGAAGTTCACTAGATCTACCCCAAAGGATAACTACCTAGAAACAAGGGAGGAAATTATACACATTCTTGAGTTATCATACTTGGCTCCTCCTTGATAGGAAATAAGGGAGGTAGCTCTGGTGTAGAGGATACTAGTGTTATAGTGGGTGGTATTACCTATTTAATAAAACATGAATGAGGCACCATTAAAGGTTATGCCTATATTGAGGTAAGATTCTAAATATGGGATGGGGTGATGCATATTGATTCTAAAATAGAGACCTACTCGATATGTTTTTCCAACTCATATCTTCCCTTCACAAGAATGGGAGATAATGATTTCAAGATTACTTAACTTAGCTGAGGGTCAGTTAGACTCTCTTCTTATATCTAAAAAATCTAAACTATGGATGTGGATACATCCTCTTGAGCACTTTTGGGATTGAAAACTTTGTAAAAACCAACAACTTTTAATCTACCCTTAACAAGTGGTATATTATAATTTTTTTAATATTTTCCTCACCTCTTGATAATTTTTCATATTGATATAGAATTTTTCCTCATCTTTAGTCTCATGGTGGTAGGTGATGATCAAGGCTAACCTATATTTGATGCAAGTTTTTCAAGTGATGTGATCTAGGTCCCACTACCTATTTTCATCCATTTATAAGTCAAAATTAGGCCTTTTCTTGGTAGATATAGTGATATAATTCTATTTATTTACATGAAACTAAGTAATGTAAGATAGTTGAAGATGAATCAATCCTCTCCTTTTATTTTTGCATAACCCATCCACCCCTATGAGTAATTGATAAGCAATTTCTTGCTCTACTAGATTATTTAGCATTATAATGGGTAACCTAAGGGGGGATATATTGGTGCCAACTATCCTCACAACTATGAAAATTGGGTAGTACCAATAGGCTCCTAGGGTACTTAGGGTTACTCTACTTTCTTCTAGTAATCTAGGAATAGGCTTTTCATGGATTGCCTTATATACTATAAGATATAAATGTTTATCTATGGACCTCATTTATTGATTCTACTTATACACTCGTATGTTAAAAAAGGTATGAATAACATTACATTTTAGCTTGGGATCCCAATTAGTGAACTAAGGAAGTTTTTGGGTGGTTTAAATGGCATCCACCAAGGAAGACATCACATAAAAATAATTGCCCTAGTTAGCCATAACTTTTCTTGTTTGTGATACCAGGTTACAATATTTAATTTCTCCAAAAGGGGGAGTCTTTCCATAATCGATTATCATAGATAGAAGTGGGATCCATTTGTCATTCACATGATCCATATCTTCAGTCCCATGTAACTAATTCATCATGGTCATTCCCATTCTTATTCCTCTTCTAAACTATATGATGGGAAGTTGGCTAAATTTATTTTTACACACAAATTTCCCTTTGTTCTTAGCCCAGTACCTTAATACAACCTTGATATATTGGGTTTGTATCTACTGAGTCATATTCTTTTGTTTGTATCTAATCTCTAGTTTGGGTAAATCATAGTAATACTAAAATGCTAACCTAGTTATAAAGGCAATATTATGGTCCAAATTCAAAATTTTAATCATATTATAAATGCATATAGACCAAAGGAACATATGTTCGACTAATTATATGTAAGGGAGTACATATAGGTTATATGATACTTTGTGCAAGCCTATAGATTTGAGTGCCATAATATCTAACATATCCTCTACCTTATTTGAGTCTTCTTCATTATCATTATCTCAGTCTACAATGTTATATACATGGTAGAATAGGTCATTGTAATGTTTATCTTTGGTAGCAAATGTAATGGATTTGAAATTGGCATCTTAAAAGATGGGATTGGGCCCATAAGAGTAAATGAATGGAAATTATTCATATTTTTTGAATCTAGATTCTTTATCTTCAGCCATGGTTTCAAATTATATGATTAATGAGCCCCTAAATTTGTTTAATAGTGTAAGAATACACATAAGTCTTTAGAAAACTCATAGAATGATTTGAACACTAGTATAGATTAGTTGAAGGTGAACCTATGACTATGAGATGGTAAGCTTTAAACTCTAAATTTAGAATTTAAATTGAACAATGTGAGTCATAAATGGTAAGTGTTTTAATTTTATTTGATTTAAATATGGGGTGGCTCTTTAGTTTTAATTTAATAGCTCCAAAAATTTATTTTTATAAATCAACCAATCACTACCTTCATTTTGTCCACATGTTGAATCATCAAAGGCTTGACTTTTACAATGAAGTGACTTGGATTTATATCCATCAGAACGAGCCACATAAACATTTAATTTTCACCTATAATTGGCATTTTCTAAACATTTGTATGTCTCCTAGGTTCTGTACTTAACACATATATAACACTTTGTACCTTCTTAGGTATTTTAGCCTTCTATTTTGAATATTGAACCATTTGAGTGGATTGCATGATTCTTTTCCAAGTGTCACCTTGTGATTAAATCATTCTTATTTAATTGTCACATGGATCGATCCCTTTCATCCTTTGGATGACATGGCCTCAAAAAATTCTCTAGATTTCCAAGTGGTAAGTTCTTATTGGGTCAAACTATCACTTAGATTTATTATATGAACCTCTTGATGGACCCAAATTCTATGATACTTTACCAAGTGTCACATTTTTATTTGATCACATAGTTTCTAGGTTGCATGGATTCCTTTGAGCATGATATTATCATGAGATATGGGTCCACATGTCTTCAATCCATTACTCTTAACTGCTATGTGGTTTCCACATCACATTAAGATACCCAAGATTAAGTGACTCACTACCAAGTGTTTTATTGTCATGTAATCATAGTATTATGAAATTGAAACTTTTTATCTTCTCTATGGGGGATGTGTTCGAGTGCCAAGTGGCATGATATAATAGGATCACATTGTTAGAAGACTTTTAAAAATAACTAAAGCCTTAGAAGGTCAAAATTGATTTCCATGTGGTGTGTTCTAATTGATTCATGGGGTCACAAACTTTATAACATCTTTATCATCTTGGAATGTCATAACTGAGTGACAAATGGTAGACTCTAATTGGGTTGTGGGTTCACTTAATTTTTTAAAGGATAAAAGATATGTGACAAATTCTAAAATTTTATATGGCTGAGTGACCAATGCATGTGACATTTTTGTATGTTAATTGAGGTTGAGTTGGCATCAAGGTTTCCTAGCAAATGGAAAAGTGTGAAAATTAGGTAATCACAAGATAAAAGAAAAGGGGAAAGTTTAAAGTTTTAAAAATTGAGTATGAAACCCAATATGGACCTTACTTTAAAACTTAAAATTAAGGTAAATTATAATCTCAAACATGAATTTCATCATATCTAAAGTTAGAATATGATTTATAAAACCTTGATCTAGTTCCTAGGGTCATACCTTGGATATTTTTAAAATGCAACCCCTCGTAAGAGTACATCTAAATAAATCAGATCATTAGAAAATATTAGTGAATTAAACATCAATAAAATATTCAAATTACCTTGTTAATATTTTATCATGAATTAAATTGAATTTATAAATATTTCAAGTTTTATAATGGGGGTTTAATCAATAGGTACCAAAGGTGAGGTATATTTTGGGGAGAATAATCCAAATTTTTCATAGGGTCCTTGTTTTTGGAAAATGGGGCATGTTGATCTCAATAGGAGTGTCTACATTTCCCCCCCTTTTTATAAGGTGTTTCAATACATAATAAAGTGAATTAATGGCTCTTCAAATAATGAAAACATTATTAAAATGATTTGATAATGCTAGAACAAATATGTGTTCACGATTTTATTGAATCTTGTTCAATTTATTGAAAATGAACCCATAAGGAATCCCTAAACAATGTTTAAGATGCCCATGATGATCCCTATAGGGAGTGGGCAAAAAATAATATTGATGGATAGGCCCTAAAAAGAAGAAAATGGATAAAAATAAGTGAAAATAACCCATGGATGAGATGAATCCATATGAGGTAATGCTTACATAGGTTGATTTCCAATGATGAATAAAGTAGACTTGAATTATCCCCAAGGTGGGGGTAAGTGGGAGATCCCAAAATAAGTTGAATACATGAAACTACCTAAAATAGGGTGAAATTTTTAGGCTTTGAGAATGATCAATCCCAAAATAAGTTGCACCCTTTGATTTTATTAAAAAAATAAAAAGTTATAAATCTTAGAATTAGAAGAAAGATGAACTAATTGACTACTAATTTTCTATAGTGAGGTTGTTTTAATTATTTATTGATGTGTTTTGACTAATTTATTAGAAATCATAGCCCATGGGAATGTGAATAATAATTGATCAATGTGTATGATTCCATCGTACCTATTGATTTAGAGATGTAATTCTTGATTAGCATTGATATAATCATAACATTTATTTTATTTTATTTGATCAAGGAAAATATGATGATGTAAATATATTATGACTTTTTATAAATTCTCACTAGGGGATGCACATCATGGTGAGTGTAGAGTAAAAAGTACTCTATGTTTCATTTTGATTTTCAGTTGCACACTGCAAAATTTTGTTCCCACATACTTTGGTTTGAGATGATGAAGTTTTGAAATAGAGCACGAGTTCTAATTTCCTTTGATTCATTTTTCTCTAAGTGTTGAAGTCAGGCAGAAGCTACCAAGTGTCATTGGTTGAGGCACCTTTTACAATTTTTATAAGTAAATCAGAGATTGCCACGTATCTCATTATAACTTAGTGGAATGTGACAAGTGTCAGCATCCATGTTTCATATCAACATCCACATTTCAAATCTCTTTTCAACAAAAGGTTTCAACAAGCTCAGTATCAGGATCAGGCAGAAAGTGCCAAGTGGCAATCATAGAAAGTTTCAATTTGCTTTTCTAAAAGCATTAAAAGATGCCATGTATCC
Organism: Torreya grandis; assembly: GCA_037957365.1. Lineage (NCBI taxonomy): Eukaryota > Viridiplantae > Streptophyta > Pinopsida > Cupressales > Taxaceae > Torreya > Torreya grandis. The sequence continues at coordinate 518,977 of JARHVA010007034.1, forward strand.
TAGCTGAAGAGAGTGGAAGCCACCACATGTCGAGATCTGAATTATCTTCATTTTGTTTCACTGATATAACAAAGACTATGGTGGGTCTCAGGTTTTGTTTCTAAAGCAAGCAAAAGCCACCAAGTGTCACTATCCATGTAAATATGAAATGAGGCCCGATTGTTTCTATAATATAAATAGAGTGACGTAGAGACTAGCATGTGTCACCTTCGATAGGTTTCTCAAAAGGTAGCTAAAAGTAGTGGAGATCACCACATATCCCCAATTAAGTAAAGTGGAGATTGCCATTTGTCCTCTGTTGAGGCAAGTAGAGATTGCCACATGTCCCTATGCCCCTTTTTAAAGTTGCTTAGGAAAGAAATGTGGTGTTTCTTATTTATGTTAAGTTGATAAAGTTTTGAAGAAGTAGATTGTGACAGGTGTCAAAGGTGGAATGTTTTTGAGCAAAGATATAGTAAGAGTATAGGTAAAGCAGAGAGCGTCGTGTGTCCTCGATAAGGTTGTGGAACCTGCCAAGTGTCATTCTCTAGTGTCTCCTAAAAAAGAGAAGGTTTTCAAGGAATTGGTCAAGTGTCCTCTTCCATTTAATAGAAGGGAGCATCTTATGATCTATTTAGCCAATGAATAACCAGAAGATAGAGCATTTTAGAATCTAAGAAATATCTTCTGTTAGACACTTCTAGTTTGGTTAAATTTCAATTGGGCCATTAGATTGGGAGCATGTAGACAACATAGAGTGAATCCAAGGCTATAATTAGGGGTGCAGAGATCACCAAAAAATAATAATCAGATACCAGAGAGAATTTTTAGAGAGAATTATTGTCAAGATTTTAGACTTTCTAGAGTTGTGATTAAGAATATCATTTGCTTTTGTTCTATTTTCTTAAGTTGGAAAGTTTATGTAACTGTGCATGTTTCTGTGCCTCTTATGTGACTAGAAAATTAATAATAAGATTGAATCATATGCCTTTGTTGATATTTTCTATGTCATTGCAAAAGTATTTTAAGCTGTGTTGTTAAGAGTTTTAGACTTTCTAGAGTTGTGATTAGGAATATCGTTTGCTTTTGTTATATTTTATTGAGTTGGAAAGTTTATGTAACTATGCATGTTTTTGTGCCTCTTATGTGACTAGAAAATTAATAAGAAGATTAAATCATGTGCCTTTGTTGATATCTTTTGTGTCACTGTAAAAGTAGTCTAAGCTGTGAGCCTTTATTTCTATTATTTTTATCTCTTACATTGATCATGCCTTACTTTCTCTTAAATGTAATTGAATCTTACATATAGTTTCATTGTGCTCAGATTAAGGGTTGAATTCTATTTAGGCACATCACCATAGTTAGATTTTCTTTCTTTGCATTTGTGTTTCTATTAAAATTCTTATCCCTTTTCCTAGTATATGCTCGATATAAAGAAGAGACCAGCTTCTTAAAAATCTATAGGCTATTTCAAGTTGTAAGTCATACATCTTGAAACTTCTCATTGTTGGTGTTAGAAACAAGCACAATTTTAACCATCAACAGTTTTTTGGCACGCCTGGTGGGACACTATATTAAAGTTTCTTTCAAGATCATATGAACCAGAGAGCTATGAGGAGTCAGAGCTATGAACCAGTAACCAGAACACAATCTACTATAAATCTAGGTATTCTTTTGCCACCTTTGGTAACTAGTCCTAGAAGAAGAGTCATCCAGTTTATACCAATACCAAGAGTAAATATGGGAGCCCCTATAGCCCCAAAAAATTATTCAAGTTGGAATGCTGGTAGTCCATTGATTCTCCTAATACCACTAGCCGCTTGAAACCCTATCCCAGTCAATGCCTTGAAAGCTCTACCCAAATTCAGTGGGCAAGATTTTAAAACACTTGAAGAACATCTATAGGATGTATCAGATGTCTATGCCATACATGTTGTCACACAACAAAATGTGGCCATAAGATTATTAATATATTCTTTTAAAGGGAAAGCTATAGAATGGTACCAGTCTTTGACCCAAAATACCATATCTACATAGGATCAACTCAGAGATCTTTTCTTTGAAAGATTTGAAGAGAAGGGTGATAAGTATTATTTATTACAGTAATTGATTACCATCCAAAGGGCACCACAAAAAGTGATGACTGACTTCAATTCTAGATTTCAAAAGACTTGGGAAAGAATCCCTACTATAGCTAGACCATTACTAGGTATGGCTATAGTTTTCTATCTTAAGGCTTTAAATTCAGACATATCTATTATGATTCAGTAACTTAGAGGTCAGACTCTGCCAAATGTTTATGACTATACAGTCAGAGCTTATAATAATTTGATAGATGCTGGAAAATTATCTCTAAGGCCTCCCATGCCCATGTTTCTAGAGATTTCCCTGCCATTACCTCAAGAAGTCCCTAGATATATAACCCCACCTGTGTCTATGTACACATATCCTCAAACACATGCTAAATAAATTGTCCCTGCTTAGTCATTTAAGCTGGATGATATCAAGAATATCTTGAGGACATTTTATAATGATATGATTAATATAAAAAGGCAGTATACTAAACCCCAATACCAAGGATATCAAGGAAATAGATTCTCATCACAGCCAAACCAATACTAGGGTCCTCAAAGGCAAAATAACCCTCAACCAGTAAATTAATTAGTTGCAGTCCCTACACCCTCACAAATTGTTCCCCCAATTCAAATAGGGAGATTGTTCTAGGGAAAAATAATAATGTGGATAACACTAATGCCTAGTGTTTCCATTACAATAATGCTCATATGCCTAGAGATTGTCCCATGGGTGATCTACAACAAAGGGTGGCAGAGTAAAGAAGAATGGATGAATAGTTTGCAAGTTCCAGTGACAATCAAGCCTACTAGTCTTTTGGTATGCAAAATTTAGTCTTAATGGCTTAGATGCAAGGGATGTCTTTACAACAAGAGGAAGAAATAACCCTGAAACATGCTTTGTTCTCATGGGTTAAAGATGAAGAATTAGTTTTCTTAAACAAAGGTTCCACTTCCAAGAAACCAATGGTGCAATCTCATTATTATACTAGATCAAAGAGAAGGATGGTGGAATAGCCTAAAGTTGTAAATAGTCAAGTCACGAAGAATCCTCCATTTCAAGAACAAAGAAACATAGCTATCAAACAAGAAGTGCCTCAACCAGTGTAGAATCAAGTGATTCCTACATAAAATCAAGAAAAAACAAGATATCCTTATTTTCAAAGAACTTAGACTTTGAGACCAATAAATTTGGTAGATCAATTGAAGAATACTCTAGCACAAGTATCAATATGGGATATATTAGCTATTCCTAAATAGAAGACACTACTACAAGAAGCTTTATAAGGCCAAGCAGTGCCCAAATGTACTGTTATCAAAGAAGGACTTGCTGAAAAAGAAAAGCTCAAAGACACAGTTCATCTATAAACAATAGCCCTAATGAATAATGCACCAAAGATAAGCAAATCCAAACTAGATCCCTTTTATTTAACTTTGATAGTTGGCAATAAATTGCTACATAATGCAATGATAGATTCAAGAGCTAGTACTGTAGTAATGCCTAAGCAGATAGCTGATGCTTTAAAGATAAAATATGAGCAACTCATTAAAGGGGTCATGTAGCTAGATGGAAAAGTGGTACAAATAATAGGGAGAATTAAACAACTCCCATTACAATTATATACTTGTCCCAATCTAATTGTAAATCAAGATGTAGTAGTCATAGATATAACTCCTATTTTTGGTTTATGTTTATCGAGAGACTTTACAGCCAAAATAGGAGGATATATGTCACTTGATTGGTCTCATCTCATCCTAAGAACCAAATATGATTCAAAGATGAAGATATTATCTGAGCCATTATATAAGGATCACATCACCAATGAACCAATTGCAAAGTTAGAGGCAGCTCATGATATGATGAATAAAGAAGAAAGGGTTTTTATTAAGGAGTTAGCTAAATGGACTGAACATGATCAAGAAGAGGATAATGATAATTTATTAGCTATGATGCAAAGTGACCCATATGGAAATTATGACTCCATTTGTCTGGGCACTTATGTCATATTTGAAGAAGATCATAAAATCCCAAATGTTTTAAGGGAAGAAAAGTCAAAAGATACCTCTTCTATTAATCCTCAGGTTCCTCAACATGAATTTCATATTCTAAGTGAGAAGTCACAAGTGTATGCCTTAATCTCTAATGTAGAAGAGATAATTTCTGACTTTCTTCTTACTTTGCAAGATGATGTGGAGGAGCATGGACATTTCCTTGATCATGATTTGAATGATTTGTTTTAAATTAATGGGTCAGGTTATACTAATTTTCAAGGAGGCTATGAGCTAGTTGTAGATGAACAAAATATCATTGAGACTCAATTACATATGCAAAATTATTACAAACTTTCATAATTATCCTTTCAAGAGGTTGGTGATTTTGAAGTCATTAAAGAGGATGGTCATGCAATTGAACCTGAGTTTGAGGTAGAAGGAGATAAGCAAATAAATGATACATATCAAAGGGCTTCTATTGATGAGAAAATAGTCATTAATTTCTTGATAAGACATACCAGTATCAAAAATTGGCATTTGTCAAGCTTCGAAGAACAAGAAGAGTTTATATATGTTTGAAGCAGTTTTGACTCAGACTTACTCAAATGCAAGCCAATCAATGTGGCATACAAAGAATGCAAGTCACTAGAGCTACATCTAATTCAACCACTTGTCTAGCAACATAAGTCATCTTGTCATGAAGGAGACTTTAGAAATTCTTATTTTGATCCAAGAGGGAGATAAAGATACTTGGTTAATGCATTATAGTTAGATAGTTTTCCCTTTCCGTATTATTTTGTTTTCCCATTTTTGTTTTCTCACTTTTATTTTAAATAAGTGTTCTTTGAACACGTAGTCGACAACTTAGAGAGTTTTTTGAAAATTTCTCAATGCATTAAATGTCTCCCAAATATTTAGAAATCCCTAAGGTACCTTACACTGCCACTTGCATAATGTGTTTGCCTCATTGTCCCATAAAGATTGAGTAAGATTTGCTAATGGTTATCCAAGTTGAATTCCATTTTGAGACTTGATAGGTTAATAAATAACTCTTAGAAAGAGTTAAAGCTTATATTTTCTCAAACATTCCTACATCTATGAGAAAATATCCTACTACTTGCATTTTCAGTGCCTAGTAAACTTGCTTAAGTGAAAGTGTTTCTATTTTGCAAAAGTTCATACCAGTTATCACAGAATAGATATAGAGATGGAGGGAGCATAGTCTTCATAGCAAGGAGTTGGGATGTATGAATCCCTTGACAAGTTTCTTGTGAGAAAGTCATATGCTTCAGCTCCTGTGCAACCATTGAAGACCTATCCATAAACCAGAATCATTGAAGTTGGTCAAGCAAGTGACCCAGTAAAGGTAAAAAATTATGTAGATGGAGTCATGGACCAAATTCTTCAAAGAGAAAGTAACAAAACTCTTAGAGAAGGGGTACATCAAAAGTGTCTATAGAGGGCTAGAGTAGGGCAATATGAGACATTTGACATGAGGATATGGACTTCACAACTAGCATAATTCATTATCCCAGCTGTACATCCATGCCCTAACTTGGTCGAATTATGCACAAACTTATTCCATGCACCCTCAAGCACCATTCAATTGGGTCCATTCACAGTGAAAATCACACCATAGGCTATTAGGGACATGTTTGCCCTATATCATGATAAGATAGCTATATTTTCCACTATTGCTAAAATGCAAAGAATGTGGGTAAACATCAATACTCAATTGAGGTTCTCAAGATCCAAATTGAAAATGGGTGATGATGATACTACTATGCCTACACTCCCTGTAGTAAGATCCCAATTCACACAAGCTAGCTAAGATGCACTATCTATGATGGCTTTCATCTTTAGCATGAAAGATGATATGGTATTTTATGGAGAATAAATGGCTATCATCTTTAGGCTAAAGACCATTGACAAAACTTAGGAGTATAGGCTTGACATTTCTAAACAAATTGCTTTCTCAATGGTGGAGCAACTAGCCCAATTTAAATACTTTTGTGTCTGCATGGACACATATTTTGTCAAAAACTAGTGATCCATATGAATTATGTAATATCCCCTTCAAATAGGGAATATAGAACATCAAAAGCTCTGATACCACTGTAATGTCCCTTACTTAGGGGCTCCTTTTTTCTACAAATGCTCTGATACCACTGTAATATCCACAACCAATAGAGACTATTGAAAGACAAAATCTCTCTATATTTTTGAAAAGTATCTTCAAATAGATAAATAAATCATAGTATAATCTCTTATTTATTTGCTCATATGCTTACAATAGAGGTCCTCTATCAAGTATACAAAGACTATTGAAAGTATGGCCTCAATAGCCTGAGTATTCCACAAATTGAGAAAGAAATCTAGATCTGGTACGTCTCAACCTGCTGTATCAAAAACACAGTCACCGACGTCGGTTATACTGCCATCATCGGTCGACTGGACTCGTTAACCTATCGATGTCGGTGATATGTCAGCCGATGTCGATCTCTATAGGTCTCTGCCTACCGATGTCAGTGTCTGATCTTTCTGTTGATGCGTATAAATTTTCATGGATCTATACAGACTTCGTAGAGCCATCGATATAGCACAACCTGTATACTTGATCATGATTTGAAGAATTATGGGCTAATACAAAATATCTATATTTGGATAATTCTTGAATCAAAACCCAAAATAAAGAAATCCCTGTAAACCCTTGTGATAGCTTTTGTGTGAAGTTATCTCTCAAACTTGTAAACACCTGTGATAAATTTTGTATGAATTTATCTCTCAATTTGGCAATAGATCAGCTAATCTCTCACAACCTTTGAATCACACACAATGAAGAGTTGACATTCTTCAATGCAAATGGAATCCTGGAACCCTTGGCTCAGTCTTCACAGAAGAATTTCTTAACAAGAATCAATATCAATAATCAATCATGAATCCATAATGGCCTCCATGAGAAACCCTTATAACCTCAAAAAGATATGCTTGCCCTTATTAGGGTTTTCTTAAATTAGAATTAGGGTTTCTAAATTAAAATTAGACCAAATAATTAATATTTGATTAAATCAATCAAATATTAATATCTCCCTCAATACATGTCCAATCGAGCCCAAACGAAAGCCAACTAGAAAAATTCTACTAAACAAAGCCAAGCCAATCTCCATCAAGACCCTCTAACCATCCTATCAGCCTATGAGGGTCACATAATAGGCTAACCATCAACTCTGCACATGTCAACTAAAAATGGGACATGACAATCTGCCCCTCCTGAAATTGCTTGTCCCCAAGCAATCTCAGAACAATGAACCACTCGATCCACCTGGATCCCAAATGTAGTTATGCTCTACACTACTGTTAATCAATGTAAGCTCATGCAATATCCTCTAAAATATAACCAAGAGGAATCAATAATCAAAATGGGAAATACTACTCACCCAAACTTTAAAAGCACAACTGCCATAGTCAAGAACACATGAGAAACAAACTCTCAAAGTATCATAAGCCAAGTAGCATGGAAAAATCAACATGCCAATTCCATCTACAAAAGATGGTGCCAATCCATCCCATAACTGATCCCTCTATAAAGGTGGCACGATCAACTGTACCACACTATCATCGGTGTGAGAAGAATCAATCTGGAGACTCGACTCCATTGGTATGCCAAACTCATCAGGACCTGGTACTCCCAAATCTTGAACATGTGTGTCAGCTCCAATAACATGTTCCTCAACTACAACTATAGGAACATACTCACCAACAACACTCAATGTACTAACCTCTGAGTATACCTCCACACTCTAAATGCCAGCATCAGACTCATCCTCATCTAACTCTGAAGAAGCTACTGCTGAAACTATCTCATCATCACAATCTCTAGCTCCCTCATCCTCTACAACTAACTGAGATTCCAAATCTTCATGACTAAGCTCAACCACATGTCTCTCAGAATCCTAGTGAGCCACCTTCATTACCTCTATCTTAGGCTCTGAAGCCTTTGCCTCTGACTCCTCAGAACTATCCCACTGTTTGAAATCTTTTGATTTCAAATCCTCACAATATGCCCATATTACACAATATGACTTGCCCTTAGGCCTCAAATGAAAATTGTGATTGGCATCATATGGACATTTACAGTATAAGCAAAGCTTTTTCCTAGACCCTTTAACAATGGATACAATACTCTGTGTTAATTTGTCTTTGAATGTATGAAGTCATCATGGATACTTCATACAGATCAATCTACCTAACAAGATGGCAAGAATTTGGCTCTGCTACCACTGTAATATCCCCTTCATATAGGGAATATAGAACATCAAAAGATCTGATACCACTGTAATGTCCCTTACTTAGGGGCTCCTTATTTCTACAAATGCTTTGATACCACTATAATGTCCCTTACTTAGGGGCTCCTTTTTTTTTAAAAATGCTCTAATACCACTATGATATCCCCAACCAATAAGGACTATTGAAAGACAAAAGCTCTAAATTGGTTATCTATATTTCTGTAAAGTATCTTCAAATAGATAAATAAATCACAGTATAATCTCTTATTTATTTGCTCATATGTTTATAATAGAGGTCCTCTATCAAGTATACAAAGAATATTGAAAGTACAGCCTCAATAACCTAAGTATTCCACAAATTGGGAAAGAAATCTAGATCTGGTACATCTCAACCTACTATGTCAAAAACACAGTCATCGACGTCGATTATACTACCGTCATCAATTGACTGGGGTTGTTAATCTACCAACGTTGGTGAGAAGTCAGTCGATGTGGGTCTCTGTAGGGCTCTGCCTGCCGATGTCGGTGTCTAATCTTTTCGCTGATGCATATGGATTTTCACATATCTGTATGGACTTTGTACGGCCACCAATATAACACAATCTATATGCTTGATCCTGATCTGAAGAACTATGGGCTAATAGAAAAGGTCTATATCTAGATAACTTATTGAATCAAAAACCTAATAAAATAAATACATGGAAAGCTCTATGACAACTTCTATATGAACTTACCTCTCAAATCTGTAAACCTCTATGATAACTTCTGTATGAAGCTATCTCTCAAATTGGCAATAGATCAGCTGATATTTCATAGCCTCTAAATCGCACACACTGAAGAGTGGATGTTCTCCAATGCAAATGGAATCTTGGAACCCTTGGCTAAGTCTTCATAGAAGAATTCTTAGCAACAATCAATATCAATAATCAATGAATAATTTGCCTCTCTCCCATGAGAAACCCTTATACCCTCAAAAAAGATATGCTTGCCCTAAGTAGGGTTTTCTTAAATTAGAATTAGGGTTTCTAAATTAAAATTAGACCAAATAATTAATATTTGATTAAATCAATCAAATATTAATATCTCCCTTAATACATGTCAAATCCTCAAACCGTCTGAAGCTGGTGAACCAGGGAGTGATTCCGCACATGATCATGCCAAAATAAGGGTGCTTTGCTACATGTCAAATATCTCTAAATAATAGGAGCTCAAGCCAAATGTGTCCAAAAGAGCTTAAATGAAAGCCAATTGTAGAAATTCTTCTAATTGAAGCCAATCCAAGCTCCATCAAGACCCTCTATCCATCTTATCAGCCTACGAAGGTCGGATAATAGGCTAATCATCAAGTCTGAAGATGTCACCTAAAAAGGGGACATGAAAAATTATGGGAATTATTTATTACCCCTACTTTTTGTCACCTCAGGCCCAAACCAGTTATGAATAGACTATCACCAAGTGTTTCAAACCTTTTAGCTAGTTGCCCAATTTCTTGTGATTTCTATTTTGGACCCACCATACAATTATAAGAGTCCATGGTTTTTGTGGGGAACCAATGTTGCTACCTAAGATTTTGAATCTTAGGTTAGCATTGTTAGAGGTCACTAGGTAGGTATCTCTAGTAGATAATGAATATGGCTTTGGGAAGAGGAAGAGAAAAATGTATGACCTCCCTTGGATGACAACCAACATGGTTTTGGAAACCAAAGACACTAAGATTGTGCTACTTAGAAAGCTAGCCTTCTTAGGTTTCCTACCAGTCAAAGAAAAATGGGTATATGACCCAAATGGTTTCATATCTTCTTAGATATGGATTAATAGGGTTGTAACTAAAATTGCACATGAAGGCTACCCTTTTTGGGAAAATAGGAAAAATCCTAGAGAAGATACTCTTGGATCTTATGTTGAATTAATAGACTTGCCCCTTCCACAAAATAGACCCTAAGAAACATTATATGTTAAGTAGAGGGATTATGACCCTAAATTTAGAATGACTTATGGCTTAAGAAGGATACTAAAGAAAAAAATTGGGGTGCTGAGAAAATGGAAGCCTATTGGAAATATAAGCATGAAATTTGTCAAACAACCCATTCTTTTAGGAACATGGACTTAGATGAGAGATGGGAAGAACTTTGGGATGAGTGCCATCTCTCCCTTGTATCTAGACTAGAGACAAGTAATTTTCTAACACCAGGTGTAGAGTCAGAAGCCAGAGTAGGGTCCAGCCAAGAGTCACAGGCCTCAAGGCAAACTGTAACTATAGTAACTATATCAGTTTGGCCTTAATCTCTTAGTGTCATGGAAAAGCAAAAGAGTGTGGTGCCTTCACCACCAAAAGCTTCCCCATCAGCATCAGTTATTGAAATTTCTAGTTCTCCACAAGCATCACTGATGGTAATAGTAGATGTGAAAGGAAAAGAAACATAGCCACAAGAAGAGACACATAAGAATTGAAAGAGGGTACAATTTTAGTTTGATTCAAAAGAGGAGGAAAACCCCCCATAATGCCAATTATAGAGTACTGTAATTGCTCCTTAGGTAAGTACTATTCCTCCTCCTTCTCAATCTATTTCTTCTGTTATTGGCATGATGATTTTATCTAGCCAGATGACATCCCCTGCCACCTTTGTCATTCCCATTTTCCACTTCTCACCATCTATGCCACCTCAAGCTTTAACATTACCTCATTTTCACCCCTCTATTCCCAGGAAACTTTCCCCTCAGATTGCCCATAACCAACAATTTGCTATTCAATATGGTTTGCCATAGGGATATCCTTTTGTGGGTGGGCACATTGCCTCTCCTTCTACCTTTTAGACCCAATCAGATGTTTTTATGAAGGAAAGGGAAGCTCGAAGAGATAAAAAGAAGATTAAGGAAAATAAATCCTTGGCTACACCCCATCTGTGGTCAAAATTTGACCCCATTCAGCAACAATTGAAGGTGACTCATTTGTCACCAAATGTAATCAAGCTAAGTGAACAGATGCAGCTAGAAGACTACACGATGAATGTAGTGGCCATTGTCATGTCCCTCTTTAGGCCATAAGACAAAATTGAGCTACTAACTAAATCCATTTCTACAGTTGTTGAAGACTACTTGAAGACATCAAGGAGGCTATAGATGATGGAGTTTGATTTAGCCAAGGAAAAGGCAAATTGTAATAGTTTGACCACAAAAATCAATAAAAAATATAATGAAATAGAGAATCTGAGTAAATAGTTGCAAGATACTATTTATCTTTAGACTCACAGGGCAGTCCATGCCCAAAATGATTCCTTAAAAGTAAGACTAATGTAGGTAAAGGATGCAGTAACAACCCTAAGGCATGAAAAGGTAGCATTGCAAGAAAAATGTGAGGAACACCTATTATAGGTTACTCAATTATAGAAAAAGCTATTGGCTGAATAGAATAATACCATGGCTATACAAGCCCAATTTCAAGCTGATCAACAGAGAGTAGCACAATTGACACTGGAGCTGGCCAATAGGCCAAAGAATGTTAGAGTGTTGAGTCTGGTGAAGGAGCTTTATGAATCCATGTTGAAAAGAATCTCTTTAGAGATTAATTAGTTCAAGCCTTCTCTCACCTTCTTACTAAAGGTGGAATTTAGTTGTAAACACTTTGGCTATAGTTTCTAGGAGAGTTTTGGACTCTGAAATGCTACTGCCAAAGCTTTATGATGCAATGGATGGAACATTATCAGCAGCAAGAATTGAGAACAAAATGGCCACTACTAAGTGAGTGAATGAGGTTCTCAATTGTAATTCTATACCCATCAATTGCAAAGAGCTCCTAGGTGTCATGAAAGAAGGAATCAGTACAATGAAACAACACATTGAAGATCTAGTGCAATTAGGTCTTCCTTCTCCATTTCCTTATGAAAACATAGTGCTAATGGTTGATGAAATTGAACCTTTGATGTTAGCCAAATAGAATGATCAGATAGTTTTAGAGGATCTAAGGGATGAATCATCAGTCCCTGAAGTAGAAGCTATATTGGTTCTTGTTTCCTAGCTCGAATTCAAATTGAAGGCTATAGTTCAAATTTTGTAGAATTTTTCACACAAGGATATTATTAACCTTGATTTAGGTTTTAATGAATTTCATAATAAGTATGGGTTATCTGACAATGAGTGGTCTACCTACCAAATATCATTACTAAAGCTATAATTTTGAAATTTTGATCTAGCGGGAGTTGTGGTTTCTTTTTGAGTAGGCTCAAAAGTCCTTGGGGTCACCAATAATTGTAGATTAAAAAATACTCTACATTTCATTCTAATTTATAGTTGTGCACTACAAAATTTTGTTCTCACATACTTTGGTTTGAGATGGAAAAGTTTTGAAATAGAGCATGGGTTCTAATTTCCTTCGATTCATTTTTCTCTAAGTGTTGAAGTCAGGCAGAAGCTGCCAAGTGTCATCGACCAAGGCACCTTTTAAAATTTTTATAAGTAAAGTGGAGATTGCCATGTATCTCATAGTAACTTAGTGGAATGTGACAAGTGTCAGCATCTACATTTCATATTGGCATCCGTATTTCAAATCTCTTTTTAGTGAAAGGTTTCAATAAGCTAAGTATCAGGATCAGGTGGAAAACACTAAGTGGTAATCATGGAAGGTTTCAATTTGCTTTTCTAAAAGTGTCAGAAGATAACACGTATCCCAAATAAAGAGAGTAGAAGCCACCACGTGTCAAGATATAAATTATTTTCATTTTATTTCATTGATATAGCAAAGACTGTGGTGGGTCTCAGGTTTTGTTTTTGAAGCAAGTGGAAGCTACCAAGTGTCATTGTCTATGTAAATATGAAATGAGGCCCGATTGTTTCCATAATATAAACAGAGCAATGTAGAGACCAGCACGTGTCACCTTCTATAGGTTTCTCAAAAGGTAGCAAAAAGTAGTAGAGATCACCACATATCCCTAGTTAAGTAAAGTGGAGATTGCCACATGTCCTTTGTTGAGGCAAGCGAAGATTGCCACCTGTCCCTATACCCCTTTTTAAAGTTACTCAGGCAAGAAATGTTGTGGGTCTTATTTATGTTAAGTTGTTAAAGTTTTGAAGAAGTGGATTGTGATAGGTGTCAAAGGCATAACGTTCTTGAGCAAACATTTAGTAAGAGTATAGGTAAAGTGGAGATCACTGTGTGTCCTTGGTAAGGTTACAAAACCTGTCGTGTCATTCTTTGGTGTCTCCTAAATAAAGAGAAGGTTTTCAAGGAATTGGCCAAGTGTCCTCTTCCATTTAATCTAAGGGAGCATCTTGTGATCTATTCAGCCAATGAACTACCGAAAGACAAAGCATTTTATAATCTAAGAAATATCTTCTGTTAGACACTTCCAGTTTGGTTAAATTTTAGTTGGGCCATTAGATTGGGAACACGCAAACAATTTAGAGTGAATCCAAGGCTATAAATAGGGGTGCAGAGATCACCAAAAAATAATAATCAGATACCAGAGAGAATTTTTGGAGAGAATTATTGTCAAGAGTTTAGACTTTTTAGAGCTATGATTAGGAATATCATTTGCCTTTGTTTTATTTTCTTAAGTTGAAAAGTTTATGTAACTGTACATGTTTTTGTGCCTCTTATGTGCCTAGAGAATTAATAATAATATTGAATCCTGTGCCTTTGTTGATATTTTGTGTGTCATTGGAAAAGTAGTCTAAGCTGTGTTGTCAAGGGTTTTAGGCTTTCTAGAGCTGTGATTAGGAATATCATTTGCCTTTGTTCTATTTTCTTGAGTTGGAAAGTTTATATAACTGCGCATATTTTTGTGCCTCTTATGTGACTAGAGAATTAATAAGAAGATTGAATTTTGTGCCTTTGTTGATATTTTCTATGTCACTATAAAAGTAGTCTATATTGTGAGCCTTTATTTTGATTTTTTTCATCTTTTACATTGATCATGCCTTGTTTTCTCTTAAATGTAATTGAATCTTACATATAGTCTCACTGTGCTCAAGATTATGGTTGAATTACATTTAGGCGCATCACCATATTTAGATTTTCTTTCTTGCATTTGTGTTTCTATTAAAATTCCTATCCCTTTTCCCAGTATACACTTGATATAAAGAAGAGACTAGCATCTTAAAAATCTAGAGGTTGTTTGAAGTCGCAAGTCCCACATCTTGAAACTTCCCATTGCTGGTGTTAGAAACAAGCACAATTTTAATCATCAACAGTGAACATATTCATAGCTAGTATTTAGGTGAATGGGTTACATTGTCGTGTGTGAGTTGGGTCCTACAAAATATGCCAAATGTAGAATAATCTTACAAAGTGGGTTATATAATTTTTAGTGCAAGAAATCAAATAAAAATCTTGAAAGACTAACTCTCTAAGATTATTCCCTAGGTTGAGATATGTAAAACAAGCACTAAATACAAAATAAAATAAAAATGTTTATACCTTCTTTAGAGATTTGATTTCAAACTGTCATTAAAAAAGGCTTGAGCTTAGTTTGTAAAGTATAAGTCTTTATAAATTTTGTTTGTTCATCAGAAGCATCTCTTATTTTTGAAACTATATTAGGCTTGTAATAATGATGAAAATAGGATTTAGCTTGGTTTGTGAAGTAAAAGTCCTTAACAATGTTGGTTTTTTGTGGGAAATATCTCTCATTGTCTGCATTATATTAAATTTGTGAAGTATAAGTCTTTATAAATTCTATTTATTTATGGGAAATATCTTGTGAGAAAGGTCAACTTCTTAATGTGTTTATAAATATTAACTTTTCACTCAAAAGTTTAATTTTAGTCTATGGTGGCCCTCATATTTATAGGCTTGATAGAATGATGAGGACCCTTCATCTTGATTCCAATATGGATGGTTGAAAATGTATCCTCAAAAAGTCACATGGATCAACACATAGATTAATAACATTATCTCTTAATATTTTCCAAGGTGAATGGTGGAGGAAGGCTCCTTAAAATATCCAAAGTTGGATTAATATCTCCTTATTTCCTTCAAGATGGAGGGTGGATAATTATCCTCAAAATATCTTTATAATATTTAATGTCATCCCTTCATCTTGTTTCAAAGATTAAGGGTTGAGAATTTTTCCTTAAAATATCTCAAAATATTCATTATAGGCCCTCCATCTTGCCTCAAAGATGATGGGTGGAGAATAATCATTCATACAATCTTACTTAGTAAATTGGTAAGCTCATAAAAATATATTCCATAAGATTTTAGGATTATTTTCCAAATGAAGATGCCCTTTATAAGGAAGAGGAAAATAATAATTAACAATTAAAAATAAATTGTAATTATATTTGCATAGAATTATGGTTAAAAGAATAATTAATTAAATTAATTAAAGATAAATTTAATTAATACAAATTGGATAACTTAATTATAATAATGATTAATTAAATTAATAAAAGATTAATTTAATCAATGCAATGTGGATAACTTAATTATAAGAATGATTAAAGGAGATTATTAGAGAAGAGGAAATATTTGAATTGATCAAATAATAATTGATTAGAGAAAATGACTAGGTGATAACTGAAGAAATTTAATATGGTGAATTATCCCACATAGGGATTCCCCAATGTAAATTAAAACTCATACATTAGATGAACATATGTATTTATGCTAAGTAGATTATTTTGGACAAGTTTGTGTGTAATTTCAAGAAGTCATTTTGTTTTTTTTAATTTTGAAATGAAAGTGATAAAAATAGAGTGTCTATAATTTTCCCCTATTTGAGAAGGTTTTATAAGGAACGAGTGAAGGAACAAATCTTCAAAACATGAAAAAGTCATTAAAATAATTTGATAATTATGGAATATTTATGTTTTCATGTTTTGGTGAATATTATTCAATTTATTTAAAATTAACCCTCAAGGAATCTCCAAATAATGTTTGGGACGCACATGGTTCCCCCTCAAGGTAATGGCTAAAAAATATATTGATAGATAGGCCCTCAAAAAGAAGAAAATGGTCAAAGAAAAATGAAAATAACCCATGGGTGAGATGAATCCATATGAGTTAATACTTGCACATGTTGATTTCCAATTATGAATAAAGTAGAATTGAATTGTCCCCAAGGTGAAAGGGTGAAAGTTGTAGGATTTGATAATGAATGATACCAAAATAAGATTCACACTTTGATTTGCCTAAAGAGGTTAAAAGTTATAGATATTATAATTAGAAGAAAGATAAATTGATTGACTAATAATTTTCCTCAACATTATGGTTTTTATTTTTGATATATCTAATTATTTTTATTGATTTATTGGAAATCATATCCCATGGGAATGTGAATAATAATTCATCAATGTGTATTATTACATTATACCTATTGATTGAGATATGCACTTCATGATGAGCATTGATATAACTAGAATGATTGCTTTCCTTGATTTTATCAAAGAACATATAATAATATAAATGGATTATGACTTTGTGTATATTCTCACCAGGGGATGCACACTTGGTGAGCATATTTTTTTCAAACATTTGGGTCAATGGGTTGTATTTTGTGGTGTAAGTTGGGTCCCACCAAATGGGCCCAATGTACAGTAATATTGCAATGTGGGCTATCCAATTCTTATTAAATGAAATGAAAAACAAACTAGAAGGACTAACTCTCTAAGATTATTCCTTAGGTTGAGATATCAAAAATAAACACTAAATAAAAAATAGAAGACAAAACTATGTTTATAACTTCCTTGGATATTTGATTTCTAGCCAACATGAAAATAGGCTTGAGCTCAATTTTCTAAGTATAAGTCTTTATAAATGTTGGTTATTCATGGGAATCATCTCTCCTTATCCAGACTAGATTAGTCTTGGAATGTGCTGAGAAATATGAATCTTCTTGATGTATTTATACATAATAACTTTGCACTCAATAGTTTAATTTTGATCTATGGTGGCCCTTGTATTTATAAGAATGATAGAATGATGATGAACCTTCATATTTATTCCAATATTAATGGTTGTAAAGGAATCCTTAATAAGGCATGTAGATTAGCACATGGATTGATAACATGATCCCTTCATTTCCAAGATGAAGGGTCAAGGAATTTTCCTTAAAATATCCGAAGGAGGTTTAATATGAATCCTCCTTATTGCATGCAAAATGGAGGGTGGATAATTATCCTAAAAATATATTTGTAAGAGTCAATGTGATCCATTCATATTATTTCTGAGATGAAGGGTGAAAACTCTTCTCCAAAAATCACATGGATCATAAATGTAGGATATGCATTTTATTTCCAAGATGAAGGGTCGAGAATGTTTCCCTAAAATATCTCACTAGATTCATTTTAGGCCCTTAATCTTGTCTTGAAGATGAAGGGTGGATAAAAATCCTTCATATTATTTCATTTATTAAATTGGTGAGCTCATAAAAGGATATTCTATAAGATCTCAATATTATTTTCCAAACGAAGATGCTCTTTAGAAGGAAGAGGAAAATAAAAATTAATAATTGAAAATAAATTGTAATTATATTGAAAATAAATTATAATTATATTTTCATAGAATTATAATAATAATAATAATGATTAATTAAATTAATCAAAGATCAATCTAATTAATACAATGTGGAGAACATAATTAAAGTAATTATTAATTAAATTAATCAAAGATTAATTTAATAAATATAATGCAAAGAACATAATTAGAATAATGATTAAAGTAGATGATTAGATAAGGGGAAATATTTTAATTGGTCAAATGAGAATGAAAATTAATGAATTGATCAAAAAAAATAATCAGAGAAAAAGACTAGATGATAATTAAATAGATTTAATATGGTGAATTATTCCACCTAGGGATTCCCCAAAGTGAATTTGAACTCGTATGTTAGATGAATATAAGAATTTAGGTTGAAAAAACGATTTTAGACTAGTTTCTATACATTTTAAGGAAGTCATTCCATTTTGCAATTTTGATATGAAAGTGATAAAAATGGAGTGTCTACATTTTACCTTTGTTTTAGAAGGTGTTGTGAGAAAAAAGTGAAATAATAGATTTTCAAAGAATGAAAAAATAGTTAAAATGATTTGGTAATTCTTCAAGAATGATGTGTTCACGTGTTTTTTAATTTTATTCAATTCATTGAAACTGAACCCACAAGGAATCCCCAAATAATTTTTGGGATTCCCATAAAAACCTGAGGGGGTGACTAAAAAATAATATTGATGGACATGCCTTGAAAAATAATAAAATGGACAAGAATAAAATTGAAAATAACCCATGGATGAGATGAATCCATATGAGTTAATTATTTCACACATTGATTTCCAATGATGAATAGAGTATAAGTTAATTAGCCCCAAGGTGGGGGGAAGTGGTAAGGTTGAATCCCAAAATAAGTAGCACACTTGGACATACCTTAAATAGGGTGAAAATTATGGGCGTAGAGAATGATTGATCCCAAAATAAGTTGCACACTTTGATTTTCCAAAAGTGGATGGAAGCTACAAATATTTGAATTAGAATAAATACAATATAATTAACTAATGATTTAACCTAGTAGGGCATTTTTTATCATTGATCAGTCTAAGTGTTTTGATTGATTGATAAAAAATCATATCCCATGGGAATGTGAAAAAAATATTGATCAATGTGTATGATTCTATTGTATTTTTTTACTTAGAGATGCACTTATTGATTAGCATTAATATGTCCAAAATACTTATTTGTCCTTATTTTATCAAGAAAAATGTGATGATTTAAATGGATTATTACTTTTTTAATACATTCACTAGGGGATGCACATAGTGGTGAGCATATTCATAGCCATAATGTGGGTTAATGGGTTGTGTTGTAACTAGTTGAGAAGGAGATTTATTACTAAAACATTTTATATTAGACGTCTAGTTTTTAATTTTTTAAATATAAAATAATAGTATTCATCATGACATAAAACACCATGGGGTTCTACTCTCAATTTGAATAAATAATGACCCCAATTCCAATAGACAAATGGAAACAACACACCAATGATAAAAACCATGATCATAATGTCGATGTATGTAAATGGATCAACTTAAGTACTATTGCATGATAAGGGACACCATAATGATGACCTTTTTAGAACAATGGGATGAGTCAATGCAATAACAATAAAATTAAATAAATAGACAAATAAGCAAACACAAAAATAGGGAAATAAATACAACAAAAAACTTCATTTCTATAATCAAATCAAAATCCATGTATCAAGGCTCAATGATAATGATAAAAGAAATATTTCCCCTAAGAAATGATGCATGAAATGGAAGGACACATCCCAAGGGTGAGTAAATTATTGGAACCAATAATTAATCTATCCTAATAGTATGGATTTTGGAAGGATATATCCCAATGGTTGCTAACATGATTGTCTCAATGATAAATCAAGAATAATGATTGGATTTAGGATAAGACAAAAGTTTTTTAATTTTATAGATTTATATCTCTCATGGATATTTTAAACCACTTTATAATGTTTAGGATTTTATGGATTTATATCTCTCATGGATATTGTAATCCTTGTTCTATTTTTTATGTCTTTTGTACTATTTTGAATGTTTTTGGGATTTTGACATCTCAACTCATTAGAATATTAAGAGGTGTAGAATGTTTTAAGTCATAAAATTATGAGAGAATGGTAATGTTAACTCATAAAATTACTATATCATTCCTTATGATGATCTCAAAATGGAAAGAGCGTGGTAATGATAAATCATAAAATAATAAGAGCATCACTTAGGATGCTCATAAAATGATGAGATCAGGGAATAAGGATGATCGATCTAACCTTAAAAACTAAGTGATGCCTACATAGTCCAAATGGACCTCAATCCACTATAGTTCCTCATACATAATGGGTAATAATAATGAATGAATAATAATGTATAATGTTAGCTAATAATGGTTGATAATGAGGGAAAGCACTATGAGTGTCCAAGGACCATGTCACATGAGAACAAATGTGTCCAATCATCAAAGTGTCATGAAATTAATAGGATAAAATGTCTCCTAAAATGGATCTCAATATATCTTCCACTTCCATGACAAGTTTAAAATAGGAAGACTAATGGTCATAATAATACGGGTTAGGATAAAAAGGAATGAATGGACAAAATGGTAAGAATTGTAATTTAATATAAGTGCCAAAATTATTTTAATGGAATGGTATATAACATAGATAAGGTTTCCCCTAAGTGTTAGGGTACTTATAGACAACAAATTAATTATGCATGATTCTCAAAATCTATTTTTCATCATGGTACTTGCCTAGTATGCCATAAGCATGGTTTTCACCATTAGATGGATTATTTATCTTTTTATTTTGATTATTTTTTTTTAAATTTATTCTTTTTATTTTTAATATCTCAACTAAATAGAAGATTACATCATGCATAATCCATACCCTTTGTTATCTAACCAACACCCGTTCAAAATAGTTATTCTATTAAGAACCTAATATTGATTTGGATGTCACTAATGTTGTTGTGATCTTCATTGGTCATTTTTGATACTTTATAAAAATATATAAACAAGATGTCTCTATAGTATCTTTGAAAAAAGTGTTGCTATGGAGGGCACAAATTCATAGACATTGGATAAATGATCTGATTGGATAATAGAATATAGGTCTTAAATGAATAATGGGATCATAATGTAATGTATAATGGTCAAAGGATAAATTAATATTAGCATTTTTAGTCATGCACATTATTTTTTATTCTATATTTGACTTGATTTTAGTTATGGTAGAGCTGATATTGACTTCAATAATGTCTTAATCAAATAATTAAGAACTAATTAGCTTAGATATCAGTGCCTCAAAGAGGTTTTCACCAATAAATACCTATTGATTATTATAATTTGGATTATATAATAGTGACTTGATTAAGGTTTCACTAAGGGAAACTAATAATTAATTTTGATTTTCCCATATCACCTTAAACAATGTTTAACTAAAGGATTCAGAATTTTTATTTTGATTATCATCTAGCATCATGAAAAATGTTTCACTAGAAGATGATAAGTTTAGATTTTGATTATCCCCTAGCACCTCAAACAAGGTTTCACTAGGAGATTTATTTCCTACTTTAATTTTATCTTGAATACCCAAAAGTTCTACTATTGAGATGTCACCATGGAAAGAGTTCAATAATGGGTGATTTTGTTGGTCCTGATCTATGGTTGTGGGTGGATGGATGTCAATATAATGGATAGGTTAGTTGATCTAGAAGGCATGTTTAGCATAAATTTAAGGGTAAATGTTATAAAAATCCTCATAGAGGCTACTAGGATATCATGTGTAGATATCAAAGTAAACCTTCCTAACAATTGTAGAAGGATCATAAATATATTCAATTTGATCTATAATGAGTATGTAGTTGATGTATTAACATCTACTAAGGTATGTTGATTCTAAAGCTAATTTTGACTGAAGAGGATTTGAACCTAATGTTAATTCTAATTTTGATGCTAAATCTAGTTTTGGCTCCATAATGGAACCCAATTCTAATGTTGGTTATGAAATAAAACTTGATTATAATGTAGATGTTGATGTTATTTAATAACAATGTTGGATCTAAAGGGGAACCTATTTTTGATGCAACCATGTCTACAAAAATGGCATATTTAGTTACATTATCCATAAATACCCTTTTCACATTTCACTTGGAAATCGAAGTTGTGGGACAAAATACTTTTCTTAAGTGGGAAATGTTCAAAAATTTACCAATAATGGTATGTTTCTTAATGATAATGGGATCTTCAAAGATGGGCTAATTGAATATAAGTCTTTCAAATAGAGGTGATTTTTCAAATATAAGTGGACCATAGATAGTGTGGGTTTGGTAAAACATGGGTGATTCAAATAAATGATAAGGATGGGTTGATTACCCTGACCTTTATTTGAAAGTGGATGTATTTGATCATGCTTGGGAAGGGGACCATGACATTTCTTGATTGATTAGTTATCAAACTTAGATAGACTTATGTCTTTAATCAATAAAATATCTTAGAGGGGTAATGATTGCATTTTTGTGGATTTAAGACTGGATTGGAGATGGGATAAGTAAATTGGTAATTATAAAATAGGTTAGTCGTTAGAGAGGTCATTAAAGTAACCATGAGATGATTAGTGATGGGATGAATATCCTATTATACTAGAGAAGTGATAACATGGATATTTTAGGGTGGGTCTACATGTTTACTCTTCAACACACTTATTTCCTCTTTTTAAACAAAGTTATGTAATCTATCTATAAGAAAATTAGGTGGTAATTTAACTCCCTATTATATGAGCTGAAACATGATGGTGTTCATGTATTATTTGTATAAGGTGTCATGGAAATCAATTTTTAATGCCATGGATCAATATGGAATAAATGCTTCCTCCAAATAAAGATGCATGCAAGGGGATTAGTTTTGAATAAAATTAGACTAAAGAGGATGGAATTAGCTTGCTAGAAAAGGCCTAAAGATGATAGTCTTGGTCTTTGAAATTAGACCAAAGATAATATAATTGGATTGGTATAAAAGTCTCAAAGAGTGTGGTAGTGTCCTTTGAAATTAACCCAAAGAGGGTGGAATTATATTGGTTTAAAAGTATCAAAGAGGATGGTATTGGTATTTTAAACTATCCTAAATGGGGTGGTATTAACTTGGTAGATAAGGCCTATAAAGGGAAATCTTGGTATTTGAAATTAGCCCAAAGAGGGAGGCATTGGTCTATAAATTAGCCCAAAGAGGGTTGAATTATTCTAATATGATTAAAATGAAATAAATTATGGATGACATGAATACATCATTCCTAACTGACAATTGTAATAGATTGAATGAAAAGACAAGAAGTGGTTTAAATTAGCATGCCACTTAATCATAATTATTGGATTTAGTCAAAATAGACTTGATTTGGAATAGTTTCAATTGTTTCAATTTGAAACTAAATTTCATCAAAGTTGATTTAATTTGTAATTATAATTAAAACTTTGTTCAAGATAAACTTGATTGGATTGGAAGGGCTTGTTATGTGGTTTAAGACACAAAATTAGAATTAGAATATGGCTCAATATGAACCTAATCAGAATTGGAATGGACTTGTTACATGGTTTAAAATGAACCTAATATGGCATGGAATTGTATAAGTACATGGTTCAAGTCAAACCTAATTAGAATTAAAATGGCTTGGCATATATTTCAAGATGAACCAAACCAAAATTGGGATCTGGTTTAGGATGAACCTAATCAAAATTAGAATGGACTTTATACATTATTCAAAATAAATCTAATATGGCATGGAAATTTATTAGTACATGGTTTAATATGAAACAAATTATAATTAGAATGTGGTTCAAGATGAACTAGATCATAATTGAAATGGTTTGGTACATGGTTCAAGATGAACTACATCTGGCTTGGTACATCATTCAAAATGAACCTGATATGGCATAGAATTGGCTTAGTACATGGTTTAATATGAACCGAATTTAGCTTGGAATGGGGTTAAAATTTACCTAATGTGAATAATTTAATCCAATATATATTTTGATATAAGTGTACTTGATTTTAATGGTTTTTTAATTAAAAAGTATATTGATACCATGTGATCAACATAATGGTACAATTTGTCAATATAACTCTAAGATGGGTTAAATATAACCTCAAAAATAAGTAGAGTAATACCTCATCTTGTAGGTGTAGTATGAACCTATTTGGAATTTAGTTTTGGACTTTACTTGTTATATTTGGATACAAATGGTTTTTTGAAATAAACATCAAGTATTAACACATAAGTTTATGAATCTACTTTAAGAACTAACACATGATTATGGCATAATCACTGATCTATTGATATAGTCACATTTAAGAGGATTAAAAGTTAAATGATTAATTAAGTAATTAAATATAATTATGGTGGTGTTTTAATCCACCCCTCTCTCAAAGGCCCATATGAAAAGGTAATCTTTAAGGGATAATACCTTTTCACCCCTAAATCAATGAGAATTATATAACAAAAGAGGATTTTATTTTAAGATTTTCATTTGGATTTATACATGTTCCTCTAACGTCATAAATCCTCAATTAGATGTTTATATTAAACAAGGCATTCACCAAAGGGTCTTGTCCCTTTGTGACAACTTCATCCATAAAATTTTAGTGAAGTACTCTTGAAAAATCAAGCTATAAGGGACATTTAATCTAAGATACCACTAATGTAGCCTTAAATTATATACCCCATAAAATAATTGGTTTGGTTTGAATTTTGGGTAATCATGTCCTAGTCACCACACCCTAATGACTCTTGATAAGTTAATGACACCCTAATCACACAAACAAAATAAAAATTAAAGGTATTGCCATTTTAATTCATAGAAATACCACTAAGGGAAAGTGAAGAACATAATAGGAAAACATATTTAGATAAAAAGAAGTGATCACCTCCATTTTTATAAGTCACCCTACCAAATGGAATGTCATAAGTGTAAAGTAATCACACAAAAAATATACAAAAATCAAATGTGAGAAATGGAAAATAAGTAAGGAAATAACTTTAAAAACAGATGTGTTTTAAGAGTCCAAATGAAAGATGTGACCTTTTTATGCCCAAATGAAAATATATGGAGAAATAAAATTCTATTATTTTAATATTTATCCCCCTTTCTTTGAGAAAGGACATATAATAAAAAAAAAGTCAATAGTTTGTAGTGGGGTCTTTGGCATGCATAAATCTACAAATGTTTTAAAAAATGAAAATAGAAAGAGATAAAAATAAGAAGTCAATATTTTAATGATAACTTATAAAATATAAATTATGTTTTCATTAAATTCTAAGAGGATTTTGATAAGACAAAATTTCACACACATTAAAAAAATCAAATTAAAACATAAAATTGATCAAATATTATGATCATTTTACCATTTGTTTATTAAGAAATGAACAAAATTAAAAACAAAATGTTGTAGTTAGTAATTTGATGATAAATACTAAACTATAAATAATATTTCAACAAAATTGTGAGAAGTTTTTTATGACACATCTTCACACTGCTAAAAATTTTGAGGTTAAAATAGATAACATATCAAAAGTTATGATGATTTTACCATTCATTTCAAAATATTTTTTTAAACATGAAGTTCGATAAAGAGACTAGATTTTGTAGGGTGTGAGTTCAGTCCCACCAAGCATGCAAAATGTATAATAAGATTTAAAATGGGGTATCAAATTATTAGTTAATAAAATTAATTAAACCTTAAATAATAACTCTCTAAGCTTACTCCCTAGGATGTGTTATGTAAAACAAGCAATCAATATGAAATATAAGACAAAACTATGTTTATACCTTCCTTGGATATTTTCTTGAAAATTAGAATGAAAAGAGGCTTGAGATTGATTTGTGAAGTATATTTCCTTAGTAATGTTGGTTATTCCTAGGAAACATCTCTCCTTTTCCACACTAGATAGGCTTCGCATGTGTTGATAAAGGTAAAGCTTCCTGATGGATTTATACATTATAGCTTTGTAATCAGAAGCTCAATTTTGGTCTATGGTGGCCCTTGTATTTATAGGCTTTATAAAGTGATGAGGACCCTTCATCTTGATTCCAATATGGATGGTTAAGAATGCATCCTCAACAAGCCTCATGGATCAATACATGTATTTATAATATGAGAAGTTCATCTTATCCAAGATGAAGGGTGGAGAAAGGCTCCTCAATATATCTAAAGGGGGATTAATAAGATCCCTCCATATTTCATGAAATATGAAGGGTGGAGAATTATCCTCAAAATATCTCTGTAAAAGTCAATGTGAGCCCTTCATCTTGTTTCCAAGATGAAGGGTTGATAATGTTTCCCTAAAATATATCACAAGATTCATTTCAAGCCCTTCATCCTATTTACAAGATGAATGGTGGAGAATAATCCTTCATATCATTTCATTTAGTAAATTGGTGAGCTCACAAAAGGATATTCCATATGATCTCAACATTTTTTTTCCAAATGAAGATGCCCTTTAGAAAGAAGAGGAAAAGAAGAATTAATAATTGAAAAGAAATTGTAATTTTATTTGCATAACATTATATTTATAAGAATTATTAATTAATTTAATCAAAGATAAATTTAATTAATATAATATGGATAACTTAATTATAATAATGATTAAAGGAAATGATTAGCAAATGAGAAATATTTAAATTGGTCAAATAAGCATGAGAATTAATTAATTGATTAGATAAGAATGATAATTAATGAATTGATTAGATAAAATACATAGAATGATAAATGAATAGATTTAATATATTGAATTATCCCATATAAGAATGCCCCAAGGTGAATTCAAACTTATACATTAGATGAAAAGAATAATTTAAACTAAAGAGATGATTTTGGAATAGTTTGTGTGTAATTTTAGGAAGTCATTCCATTTTGAAATTTTGACATGGAAGTGATAAAATGGATCATCTACACCACTATCCACATATCCATGTACAAGGACTAAAAGATAAAATTCTTTTTGAAGTGATAAATAGGGGCTAAGTGGTGTAGATCAAGAACTGATACCTACAAGGGATGTATATCCTCCAGTTATAGTCATAGATTGTATGATGTTAGATATAGTGTATCAAATACTTATTGTTGAATATGATCTAAATGTTATATTATATTTCATGTTGTCATATATCTAAACAATGTACCTCCTATTCATGGAGGAGGAGATGGAGAAAGAGGAGGAGATAGAGTAAGAGGAGAGAGAGGACAAGGTTAGGCTTCCCCTAAGGTGGATCCATATTATGTTGTATCTATTTGTGAGTATATATGCGTACTTATGATTTTTTTTTGAATTTTAATTATGACACACACACACACACACACACACACACACACACACACACACACACATATATATATATATATATATAATTCAAGTGATGTGTATGGGGTCATGATGGTTGATGCATTTTTTCAGACCTAAAGGGATATATAAACTTTAACATACTTGAAAAAAGGTTTCTTGGGAGGTTAGAACATATATCGGGTGTCGATGCATCTCTTTTTTATCTTTTCTACATTTTATTCATTACCTTAATTTTATTTTTTGATGAGTTAGATGATCTACAAACTAATTTGTATAGATGACCAATAATAACACCTAATAGTGATCTATAAAAATATATATTGGTTCATTAAGTGCAATATTGGTAGAGCATGTAAATATAATTGTGGAGTTTGGGATATTTTGATATCATGTGAGATATTATATCTATCAATCATGTAGGTATAGAGGAGATATTAAAGTTTCTACTTCTATGGTGATTAGATGTAATGACAATGAAGACTCATATGCATTGAGGGATGTTTCCCTGATTATTGATTTACTCTCATTGTGTTATAAAATTTGATATATTATATATGATGATCCTTATATATTATTATCTTATAAGTTTTAATTTTAATTTTGGAACATGGTTTTTAATTTCTACATTTATTTATTTCTCATTTGATATTTCATGTTCATAAAATTAATTTGCATTGCCCTATTCAAATTTATATTATCTTAGATTAGATGTATTCGACAAGATTATTAGATAGTAATATATGCTGTCTTGATGATAAAAACTGATTACCCGATCCACTTGGTAATTAAAAATCACTATAGTATTTTGAAACCATTTTTGATCCTTTTGGGGAATAAAGTGAGTAAATCTATTTTTATAGTATTGTTGTGAAATATTATTGACTTGTACTTTCCTTTGATATGTAGTCTCTTTATTAAAATTAGGTATCCATACTTGATTTTAAGGTGATGTAATTGTACCTAGATTATTTTTTATTTTATCCTTTACAACTTTTTCTTCCTTAGGGATTTTTATGTAGAACTTAAATGACCATTGGTTCCATAATTGGAATATCTTGGGATAGATCTGTCATAGTAGAATGTGCACTAGAAGAATATATTATCCTAGAAACATCATCCATAGAAGACCAATAAACCACTGGCTCATTTGTAGGAACACCGTAGGAAATCTTATAATTCATTTAGTAAGTACTAGAAGTAGATGGAGAAGTGGATCTTAGAGATTGAATGTCAAAATTTTCAAATTTAATAAATCATCTATTTGTAATTTGTGTAATATTTTATTGTAATGCATGATATTCATTACCTTGATGTCCATTAGTACCATGATAAATATAAAATGTTTTTTCTAATAATATGGTGATAAGGATGATAATCTTATTATCTAATAATGTTTGTAAAATATCATGCAGTTGATCTTTGAAATTTCTAAATATGAGTTGTTGTTGCTTATTTTAGGTGAGTTTATTCACTATGTATATTGGTTTATAATTTGATTATTTAACTTTATTAATAACCTTAACTTGAATTTATTTAATTATAATTTTTTCCTTAGGAGGTGGAATAATTACCTTAATATTTTTGTGTGTAACTTATTATTGTATATTAATGTCTTGATGTTCCTTTTTTATATTAAGATTAGGTGTCAACTTCTCTTTTAATGCAAGATTATTATAAAAAGATAACTTAAAATGTATCATGTGTCATAAATTAGTTCCACTTTGAGAGGATAAATGAAGCATCTAAAAGATATATATTGTGTTTTTGAATATTTTGGTTGATATATCAATTGGTGAATACAAGGCTTGAATCATCAAATGCAATCACAAATTGGCTCTAATTTCCCTTCAAAAAAGAGGAAGTAAATGTTCATATGTAACTCTTTGTCTCTATAGATACATAAATTTGGTCTCAATTTCTTGTAAATATGTATTCTTATCACATTTTAAACCACATGACTTGTGCATAAATACATGACTCTTATTCACCATTCATCTAATTTATTTATCAATATGTGGGCTTAACCCTTTATTTGTTGTCACTACTACACAAAACTTTCAATGAAAAATGCTCAACTTATTCAAAATCACCTTCAAATTATCACCAACAAAGAAAAGTTGTTAGTAATCTTTTGAAATAATTCCCCCCTAGGCAAACATGAGTGTTGTCTCACTCCTGTATGATTAGCATGGCCACGTCCCATGCCAAATAATGATTATTTTATGAAATTCAAATTAGTATTTTGGGTCTTATTACGCATTTCACATGGTTGGATAAAGGAAATTATCAAATGGTTTTCATATAAATACATATCAATGGTCACTCATTATCAAAAATTGGTATTCACTTATTTAAATCTAAAAATTATTTCACATTGATCAAATATGTCACATTATATCCAAATTCAAGGTCACTCATAAGGAATAGCCATAAGACAAGTCAAAATCATCCTAATGTAAGTCAAGAGATATCATTATCAAGCATCAAGACCATATTTATAACTTCATATACAAGTTCAAAGATCACAATTAAAAAATCACCATAGATGTGAGAAATACATGTCCTTGATTTACCTTCTTTGACAATTAGATACATAGGCAAAGGTCAATCATCAACGGGGTGATTAAGGTTAGATCATCCCATTACACTCCCATATTTTATGGGTTTAAAAAATATAAAGTTATATAAGGATTTCAAATAAAAATAATTCAAACATAAAATTCATCACAACATAATCTGAATCATGATATCTTAGATTACTTAGTAAACATAGGCATAAAAGGCATAATAATTATTATTTTTTTATCATAGTTTGTAGTCAATGGACATGAACAAGTTGTGTTTTTATCTAATTAGAATGATCTATATAATAATATTATTTTCTATCACTTTCATTTTTTTATTTTTTTTGTATTTTCCTGTCATTTAGTCATCATAATAAACTTGGATAAGCCAATTACCAATGACCAATAGCTACTTTCACTATAGTCCACTTACAGTAGACCTATCTAGATTTAGTTATTTTATTCCTAATTTTGAGCATACACAATGAACTCTATTTATGATTCAAAGTTTAATATGTTTTAAAAAAATTATGTGAGCAAATTATATTTCATCCTACTGTTTTCCAAAAATAACAATTTTTTATATTTAATAATTTTGAAAAATTAGAATTGTTGATTGGTCTACGTATTCAGCATTCTAATATTTTCTATTTTTACACATTTAAAATTACAAAAAACATTTTTTAAATTAAAAAAATAGTGTAAAACATATTGGTGAACCCAAACTATTGCTTTTAAGCCCTTGTTTTTATGATTTAATTTTAAAATATATTTTTCAATTTCAATTTTTAGTTTCCTTTTTTTTTGCTTTCCTAGAAACTATGTTTTGGCAATTTTACAACTCATAGGATATGTCATTTTAGGCAAATAGATATTTATTTTTAATTGAAAATTGATGTCATGGGTACTACCCCAATTCTCAATCCATTAAATAAAACTATACATGGAGTTTATTCTCCACATACCTCATTGTATATAAAAAATTATTACATTTTTTCTTTTTGTCCATAATAAGCCTTCAACCATTTTTTTGTAGTGCACTAATAAGTAGTTAGCCTCAGGATGTTACTCTCAATGTACCCTATAAATTATAATGTGGCTATATGAAATGTTTAATCCTCCAAATTTAATGCCTTCATGGCCTTTTCACTATTTATGACTATGATTAGTATGTTTTAGAGCCTAAAAATCAAACACACCACCATCTAGTTGTATACAATTTCATTTTTATTTTACACGTTTACATGCCACTCAATAAAGTTACATTATTTATTACTCTATGGCATAGTGATATATTGAGTGGAACTCCTATTGAGTGTATTCATTTTATTTTGATCTCATCTAAAATGGTAACATAAATATTATTGATCAATATAATTATGCCACTCTCCAAAATTAAGTCCACATTGAAGATGATGTTAGTGATGAACATTATATTCGTGAAAATGAAACTATGCATGATAATCAAGATATTTCTATAAGCTCCAATAAAATTTATCCTAATGAATTTAATGGATAATACTTAAGCAAGTCAAATAATTATCTAATCTATGTTAAGGGATGTGACAATGTCAACTAAAGGTGGATAAATTTGCCCAATTAATCATAGCATCCAAGGTTACACATCAAGAAAATATTACATCACCTCATGCACAATAATAATAGGTCCCTTTAAAAAAAAATTATTCTCTAGTCTTAGGTATTCCAATTTCCACTATTTTCTCTATTTCTATATCAACACCTATAGTTACATATGTGTTATAATACTTATGTATGGGGGTATCACATACTTTTCAATATATTCACTTGCACGTTTATACACAATCATATTAAACACCTATAATGATTATTACATAGTTCCCACTTCTAAATTCTCTTGGTGCATACTCTCTTGAGCAAATTTTCATAGCATTACATGCTAAAGTATTAAAATTATACCAAGATGTTTTTACATATAATCACTCAATTGATTATTATACCCTACTTACAAATCCTTTGTTATCTAAGATAAACTCTTACCCACTTCTAGTAATATTTATATCTCCAAAAAATCCATTTTATGAGGCATAGGTGATCTAGAACAACACTTTAGTCATTCCATGCAACATTCTTGGACTTTGATTATAATGACAAATTATAAACCAAGATATTTATAATAAGAATTAAATATTATGCTTTACAATGGTTCTAAAATCTCCCTCTTCAATGAGATATAACATTCAAACAATTTTAAAAATATATTCCTATCATACTTCTTAATCAACATTGGTGAAAAGTTATCTTATGCACAAATTTCAAAAATTAATTAAGGTTCAAATTATCCAATCGGTGAATAAGCTCTAGGTACAAAACCATGCTAGTAAAGATGATAAACTCTATATCAAACAATGAATCATAATATATATTCACTCAAATATTTATCGCACCACTCCATCAATAGATAATGTTTGATAAATTTAAATCCATTGATGAGTTATGCCATACAATCAAAGAAATGGAAGTAAATCTCATAGCATTGAACAAGATAAAGTAGACACCAAGTTCTCCATCTAGCCCAAATATCAACTTTCAATGCAAGCCAAATTATAATGTCAAATCTAATGAAATAAATAATTAATCAAAATTAATAGTTAATGCAATATCAAAACCATCAAACAAACTTTAATTTACATCACTACTTAGGAGACAATTTACAATGTTACCATAACCTCCTTATATCTTGTTACAAAAATTAATTGATTGAAATATCATATCTCTACCTCCACCATTCGAGCTTGATTTGGCTAGGTTTCAACTTAAGTTATTTTATAGTAATGTGTAATCACCTAAAAATGACACTTTAGTGATAAGAGTGATACTTGAGACCACCTATCCATAACTTAGTCATGAGCATATCTTATTGCCTATTTTCACACTTATATAGCCTTCACATAGGACATAAACATTCCTAGTCATCCCTAAAGGAGTCTTAGATACTCATTCTTTCATCATAGCCTTTCATGTCTCAGTTTCTACCACCTGGACACTAGCACCGTAATAGGGATAGTAGTGCCACATGGTGCTAGTGTCTCAATTTTAGCGTTACTATCCTTTCCACACTTTATTCACAAAGGAATATCTTTTCAAATATTATACCTTATATGGTTGTCCTAGATCTCTTTTAACATCCACACGAGCACAAAAATATTATGTATACATGAATTTTATCCATTTAACCACTAGATGAAAATAAGATGCAAACTACACATACAAACTTAAAATAGGTTGTGCATAATTAAGGGTATCAATCCCTAATCTACCCTACTTCTACATGATACTATTTATAACACTCCTAAGCTTAAATTAATCAAATTTATAGTCTCAATCACATTAAAATCACTCATGTCTATAATCATACTATATTAACTTTCACTTACACTAGAACTTAGGTGGGGATAACTACATCATGATTGATCTCTCTTCATAGTATTGGTATGTGCACAAATCTCATCATAGTAGGGTATTGAGGATCTCCATCTTACCCCAATAAAAATAAACTTTACTTCTTGTGTCAATAAAATTTCATAGAAACATGAAGGATTAGGGTTTACACATAAAATTAGCCAAAATAGGTCACCTATAGACATATAAAACTTGTGATTATAGGAATAGGCTTGGCAGACCTAAACATAGGTACACACAATAATCGAGAATAGTTTTTCACAAAAGACACTACCACCAAAATGTGGACACTAGCACCACATGGTGCTACTATATAAATAGGGATATACTATCCAGGAAGGGTTTTGACACAAGGATCCTATTTTTGACACTTATGTCACTGTCTATATCAATTTGTAGATAATAGATCTCCCATTTCAATCATTTTACAGATAAGTACTTGTTTACATTATTTATTTCTATTTTTATAAGTGTAAAATTAATTTAATTCTATTATAGATTAGTGGTTGTAATTATTTCATATTTATACCCTGATTTACTATACTTATCCCCATTAACAACATAAAATTTGCATTCACTAAATCCTAAAACATTGAAAAATAATGCATAAATTGACTACCACATATTTATTTGGTATTCTACAAATAAGTGTTATAGGTTAAGGTTGAATATACAAAATCTTATAAAACATAATCATATTGATGTAATCACCCCCATAGGGGAAGTTATATCAGAATAAAATGACAATGCAAAGATAAAAATCATTTTAAATCCTTTCCTAAACCATGGTATAGTATAAATTGTAGATAATTCAGAAATACACCATGCATAAATTGTGCATCATCCTCCTAATACATATGGGCATCCAAAAGATGGAATTATATTTAAATTTATAGGAACATCATCACACCATCTATTGATCACATTTGATTATAATAAAATCAATGATGATGATTCAAATAGTTATGTTATCTTTATTTATGATTACATTAATAGGAAGCCTATCCATAGTGTAATGACTGAAAATATATCAGGAGAAAATTCATGTACAATGGCACTCCATCAAAGTCCCAAGTATACAACATAATATTTAAAAGGTACATCAATAATATTCAAATCATTTAATGGGCATACATACAACACCATTGGGCATATAGTGCTACATCTCTATGTTTGTTTACAAATAGTGGCTACTCCATTTTTGGTCATTAAATAAATAGGGGTCTCTAATATGTTAACCAAATTCCCTTGGATATAGAAACTATAAGTAATACCTTATACAATATATATATATATATATATATATATATATATATATATATATATATATATATATATATATATATATGCCTCAAGTACATACATTGTAATCAAAATTCAAATTTCAATACATTTAATATAAGTAACCTCTACATTCAATGCTAAATCCTCACCCACCACCACCATAGTTGATTGTGACACTTATTCAAGAACACCATAAACATACAATTATGACACATAATCAAAAGTGTAGTACAAATATAATCAATACACCCATTCAATATCATAACACATTATTATTTTTTACACGTATAAAAAATCTTTATATATAATTAGTATAGAAGAAAGTGGTACATCTTCTTAAGCATCAAGATTCAAAGAAAACTGTTTAAATTAAGGTAAAACCACATTTAAATGGTGTGTAAAGTAGTTTGGTCACAACAAGAGGCCTGAATATCCCTAAAAATGAACAAAGGATAAAAAACGAGTAGAGATGAAAAGATGAAAGCACTAACATAGGACCTACAGATAACCAATAAGAGAAGAGTGATCAAGGAACTGGGTGCTAAAAAAGAAATGACAAAAAGAGTGGTCTTAGAATTGTCAAAAAAAGAAAATAGTTTATAAAAGGAACTGTAGATTATCCAAAAATAAAAATGTGATCATACTGACGATGACTTATTTATAAGAGATTGATGGAAGAGATATTGGAGGATTCCTCTTTGTTCTTCTAAGGAACCTAATTTCCACCTAGTTCTTTCAATTTATGGACACCATCCTTAGTTCCTTATGGATTTGAGCAAGAGTATTTAAAGTGTCCCAAAAACTTACAACTATGAGAAATATCATTTTATTTGTTAAACTAAATAATTTGATTCCAAGATCCAAGAGAATACCTAGAACATACCAAAGTGGAAAGCATCTTATTTGTCTTGACTAACACACCATTCTTTTTTAGGTCATTATTTTAATAGACCTAGTAGCTAGTTTGACATTTGTAATCATACCAATTACTTCATCAATGTTTCATAGGATTCTACCATCCCAAAAATAAGAAGGAAAGATATGAAATTTCATCCATAGAGGGATGTTATCTACTTTGAAATTTGAGGAAGACTAGTTGAGTTTCCAATGTTGAAGCATGAGGAATTCCTTTCCCATGACACAAGGGGATTCATTTAGACTTTTTAGACAATTATCTCAACCTTCAAAGAGAATAACAACAAACCATTAGCTAGAGCCACAATTTTAACATTTCCAATCTCAATGCATTTCCTTTTGGCCTAGTTTATCATAACATCAATGCCACATCTTCCTCCAATGAATTTAACAATGAGAGAATTATTATATTTAGCCTTCACTTCATCAAAGATATTTTTAGGGATGTATAGTTTCAGACTCTTTTTATCATAAAATTTAATTGGATGCATGCAATAACTCCTCTATATATTCCTTTTACTTGAATAAAAGACTCCAATATTTTCCATTCTTTAAAAAAAAAGAATGAATTGTCCTAGTTTTGAACACAAATTCCAGACCCAATGGTCCTTGAAATGTTCTTAAGAAATTAGAAATTTAGAGTTCCCCTACAATGGGATAAAATGAATGCATGTCCCATAAACTTTTTATGTGATGAGTAATAAACCAAATATTAAAAATTGCAACAAAAAAACTCACAAATAATGAACCAATAAAAAATATTGAGATCACTAAAGAGATCAGATAAATATTTTACAAAAGAGTAATACCAACCAAATTTAATAGATTTAATATTTTAGGAAGGCATGTAAATAATTAGTTAAAATTTTATAAGGCTCTAGAACTTCAAGCATGATATTTGAAATAGCTAAGGAATTATGTTTAGATATCCCATTTTGTTCTTTTGATACTCCATATAGATTCATAGGTATCACTTTTTCAACCATCTTTTGAACAAATAAACAATGGATTATTTCATGACCAACATAATCACATCCTTTAAAAATGATATTATCCCATTCATAAACATGATATCATCCCAATCATAAATAATCTTATGCCTCTAGTTTACAAATTTAGACTTAATCTATATGCTCTTGAGGACTAATTTGTTTGTCTAAACATACATGTTGATCCTTGATTAAATTAGTATTCTTTTTAACTTGGTGACTAGGTCAATAGATATTGGTTTCCAAAAGGCTCGATTAATCCCAAGGAAAACATATTATTTATATAACTCTAAGAGTAATTCAAGAAGGGAAAATCACATGGGAAGAGCCATTGGGGTGTCACATTCAAGATTTAGTCCAAGATTTCATTTCCTAAGAGATAAGAAAGATTTTTGAAAATACCATGGGCCTCCTTCCAAAGCTTTCTCATAGTGTTCAAAATAATAAAAGGAGATTAGAATATAGTTTTTTGCCATTGGAACCACATCTAAGTGGCCAATAACTTTCCATTTTTGGGCAACCCAGTATTTAAAATCATTGATTTGAGGTTTGAACCCATAAAATTTTTCCAGTGGTGAATTATAAAAATATGCTCTAGTGATTTTATTAATGGCATTAGGTATGTCCAATATCATCTCATTTTTATCCATTATGAGTCTAAGGTTCTGGACAAAATAAATATTTGAATCCTTTAGCCTTAAAACAATATCCATCCACGTTTTTTTGGTTCCTTCTCCTTGACAATATTAGCTTTTTCAAGGTTGTCACCTCTAGAACATCCAACATTTTCTCCAAAATTAGTGAATCTTATAAGTTTTCCTATATCAAAATGTTACTCAAGGCTTAAATAAGTGAAAATATCCTAAAATGTGTCCTAAAGAAATCCTTAGTACATTAAAAAATTTCCAAAACAAACATGAACAAGGAAACATTCTCCAATTATATATAAAACTCAACCAATTATTTTATCTTGTACATTTCATATTCTAAAAATTATTCTATGAGTAGTGATCATGACAATTACACTATGGATCCTAATGCATTTTAAAATTCAAATACATCCACATGTGGAAATTTTCATCCATGGAAAGTTACTCTCCAAATTTATGATCTAAACATGCACTATTGTCCTCCCATTAATGGGACAATAGGATAATTTCCCTTCCAAAATATTATCAAAAATATAAAAACTCAAAAAATTCATAAAATCTAAAATCAGTAGCTGAGCATGATATATGTTAGTTACTCCTTTAAATATCTTATCAATCACATATTTTGTAGATAGATTAATATTTTCCTACACACATTCATTTCACAAGGTATGTGAGTGGGACGTAGAACATAAACTATATATGCATTCTTAGATGTTGGAATCCTTTATACCTAGTGGCATTGCCTATGTTAGGAGATTTTATTTTATAGTTTACACTATAAGAGGTTACATCTATCTCTGACCTCAAATGCAATATTAAGTTACATATATTACAAGTGTCTTGCTAATCACTCATGTTTAACATGGCATGACATGGATATGCTACATTGATATAACATGGCATTGATACATATGGATGGAATAAAATATTGGATTAACCCTTCTAATATCCCCATTCCCTTCACCATATATCTCCACTTATCACTCATGATTTTCAAATATAAGCATTTTAATCAAGTGGCAGAGACACACATGCATGAAGTGATCATGCTCAAATGAAGTCTGATTCATACTAAGTGCCATAAAGTCCATCATTCCAAAATTATTATTGGTAATATCAGTTGTAAAAAATATATAAGAAACCCAAACCAATATTAATAACTCTACAACTTTCATCACTCAAGTTGAAAGAGGAATAGATTCATAGGGGAGACAAGGATCAATACAAGTCCATATTTTGTGCATCAGTCTAAATAAACCTCAATGTTTAGAGGAAGCTTAAAAAATGACTTACTAAATATGGTCTGGATTAAAGGTCATGATGAGTTTTTGGCTAGGTATTTCTCCATGGGTTGAAGATAATGACAAGTTACTTTTAGAGGCATCAGGGTAGATGTCACTAAATAATTGGTTGGAGATGTTACAGGCATGTCTAGTGAAGGCACCAAAGCCTTTAAGGATAAAAGGAAAAAGTAAGAGTTAATTCAAGAATTTTTAAAGATAGACTTTGTGTTTCAAAATGACAAAAAAGGGTTTCCCCAAAGCTGACCATCTAAAGAGTTGGCTTGATATATGCCTTCACATAATGAGATATCTGACTTTAGAAGAAACATTTATGCATATATCTTTTCATAACTTTATTTTATTAAATAACTTCAAAGGTAATTGAATAATCCTCCCCTATTATATTCTTATGTTGATAGAATCCTCTATTCT
Source organism: Torreya grandis (assembly GCA_037957365.1). NCBI lineage: Eukaryota > Viridiplantae > Streptophyta > Pinopsida > Cupressales > Taxaceae > Torreya > Torreya grandis. The sequence goes on from JARHVA010007034.1 coordinate 557,691, forward strand.
ATCCTTGAAATATAAGCTCTCTTTTGAATTAATCCACCAAACATTGATTTTTATGCTAACCAAGAAAAGGAAATATATGAGGAACATTGAGATCAATATTATGGATATTAGTAATGTGAAGAGATTGGGAGAGGCCTTAGATAAATGAACCAAATATGGGAAGGAATAATCCACTCCTTCCCCCCTCCCAATTCCTCTCCTTTGACTGGTCAAGAAGAAATAAAAAAGGAAGTCATGTGACTCTCCTACCTAGGAGAACAGTGTGGGAAAGAATGTTAATAGAAGACTAGATTTGTCTTGAGGTATTGAAAACCCCAATTTCAAAATTTATGAAATTAAAGTAGAATAAATTTGGAATAAGGAAAAATATAGTGAAATAATGCACTTCCTAGATGGGTTTAGGTAGAAACTGGAAGACTTTTATGAAAACTTGCATAAAATGGGAAGGTAATTGGTCCTATTGATGGAACAATGGAATAACTTGGAATAGGAAGTAGATAGAATGAGGAAGGTTTTTGGAAACTCAAATATGGTATATGGTAGTACATTGAGGCTGAAATAACCCATAACAAAATAAGAAAGGACATTATCGCTATCACCTTGATAAGTTCCACTGCTAAGAAAGAAAAAAGTAAGATTTGAGAAGGAAAAAGGGTTAGTATAGCACATGATAAATTGGGCTAAAGGGCATGAAACCCAAACTAGAGGAATGTTTACTAATGCCAAGAAGAAGTTCAAAGGAAATAAGAAAGGGTCTCCTTCTAAATAAATCGAGAAGGTGTTTTAATTTTTAGTATTGTTTATTCTTGGGTCCTATTTTTTGATGGAATTTTTTTGAATTTTAGAGTCTAGTAGACCATTGTGTCCTAGTACTACTTTGTCTCTTTTTATTAGTTTTTATTTCATCTTGAGATATAGTTTTAGGTGCCTATATAACCTAAATTTTACCCATCAAATAAAAAAATGTTCATTTGATGTTGTTTAATTTCTTACATGATAAGATAGATATTGATGTGTTAAATATTTACTTATACAAAATTTGAACATGTACATTGATTATGTCCCTTATCGCTTTGTGTTTAATATTTTCTTATGTGACGTTTGAACATGTCCATTTTTGGTGGCACTTGGCCCTGTGTGTGTAATCTTTGATTGTACAACATTTGAACATGTCAATTGAATGTGACACATGGCCTTATTGTGTGACACTAAATGACATTTTGTGTTTCACTTATTGTGTATATTGAGCTTAATTAATGGTGCCATGATACATATCATTAAATTTTATGGATGGTTACTTACTATGTGCCTCGTTACTATATCTATCTAGACATAACACTTGTTTACCTCACATTCAATATGTTACATATTATTTTACCTTGTTTTTTATAAAACACTAAATTTGAATTAAGAAGTGTTATTATTATATATATGTCTATGTGAAAATATAAATATCATAATGCTAAAGATATAAAAATGATTATCAATTCTATTTTTGAAAATTTGTTAAATATAAGAAGTTTTTAATTTATTTTTAAATACTAAGAAGAAATATAATTACCTCACACACTAAACTCTAATGATTATTATTATTACTATTTGTTATCACCAAATATTATACCTTAGAAGAGTTTTTTCATGCCTCTTATAGATTTGGGAAACATGTGAACACTTATAGGTATGTGGGTGTACCTATAGTGGAAGTGAGCCTCTAAATTTAAGGGCTAGCTCCCTAAATGTATCTTGAAATGCTCACACCTACTGAACTAGTTACTTATGGGTAAAAGAGTTAAAAGTTGCATGAAATGAACATAATATAAGGGGGTGATGCACCAAGATGTCTTACATATGACCATCATACATTCCTACACTAATAAAAAAGGCACACAAACTAACTTCCAAGTCTTATATATTTTTACATGAGTATTTCAATATGGAGGTGAGATGCATGAGAGATATTGAAGGTAATGGAATCATAATCTAGTTACAAGCACTAAGGATCATTGTAAACTTAAAATATAGGCTCATACACTTGAAAAAACTTTATATGACCTATTAGAATAAAAAATCCTACACAAACATGAAAGGATAAGGGAAGAAAGGATATAGAATTATCACTTTACATCACCATACATAACTTAAGCACTTAGAAAATTATTCAAGAACTCAGAATAAGATTTCCATTAATGTTGAAAGGTAGAATATGACATCATTCTAGCAAGGATTTTTCATACATGGAGTGGAACTCTTTACAAAGGCCAAAATGGTATCTAGTTATGGAATTTGAGAGAGAAAGTGGAAAAGAGAAGTACAAATGGGAATCAAATGAGTTCAAATCCATTTGAACCATAGTTACAACTACTTCTACTAGTATTATTCTTTGGAACTTCCTAATTGATCTAGGTCATCTCAAGTAATTACAATAGTTCCTTATTCCTTCACTGATGCTCCATATGATTGTAATGATGGGATCAAGTTATTTTGATATAAGTTATGGCATCAATGTGATTAAAACGATAGGATCCATCTATTAGAATTTTGTCTTGTTACTAAATTTCTCCTAATTGGTTTGTCATGGCATGAAAAAGTGGATAGAAGGGTCCCTTTAATGCAGTTGGTTTAGATGATAAATCTATTAGAGTCCACATGTATGCCTTCATGGCATCCTTTGAAATGCTAGCTCTTTTTCCAAATAGATCATGATTGAACTTGCCCTCATGCTCATAGGTCTACTATAAATAGAAAACCAATCTTAGACTATTGGTTCTCTAATAGTCAATATATTTTTGCACTCTGCTCAATGCTTAGTTCCTATTAGGCCCACATAGATCCATTATGTCATTATCAAAACTCATAGTTCATATATGCATGGACCCTTCTTTAAATAAAGTGAACACAATCATAAAATGACACTACAACCCTCGAATCTTTTAACTAGAGGTCTATATTAAGCTTTGATAGTGGTCCTTTATGTTCTTTATACTTGACTGCATGGCTATGTCCACTCCTTGGCATTTAATAAAACTCTAATCATGGTAGGTTCCCTTTGAAATATTTCCCTAGTTATACCTTGGTTATGTGTTCAATCTCTAGGAAGTCCCTTTATTTCTCTACCTTAAATTTCATTGGTCATTGATATCTAACCTAGATCATTGAATCATTGACCCATCTCACATCATTGATCTTGATTAGTATGATCAAATGAGAGCCATCGATCTTGCCCTTGACTTGTAAACCCTATCCAAGTTAGTACCATGTGTTAATTATGCATTGGTCTTAGGATCATGTTGTTAGTTTATTAGCTTTATCATTGGTGCCACATGTCAATCATGCATTGGTCTCAAGATCCTATTTTTAGTCTATTAGATTCCACACTTTCACCATGTGGTTTCATTTTGAGATATTTGACCTTATACCTCATCTCACACTATCAGATCATGATATATGATGTAACATAAATTGTTAGATATACTAATGCAACATAGATTGTTAGATCTACTAAGACCCACTATTTAAAATTGAATGGCTACTTCATGTGATCAAAATTAATATATATACTCCCATTAAATGATGTTTGTAAGACCATCATTGATTTTAATTCAACCATCAAATTTAAGATAAAAAGGGTTTTTTTACTCGAGATTAATTTTGATGTTTGTGTGAATGTCTTACTCTGTTAGTTCAACTTTGAATCTTAATAAGTTGAGCCAAAAATCTCATATGAACATGAAAAATATGGATCATGTTCTTGGAATGAAAAAATACATGGTGTTATAATCCTTTGTCTTGTGGGGGATTCCTAAGTGAAGATAAAAAATACACAAATGAGCTAGTTCATTCATTCCTATGTGATGTACAGGATGACCTAGCCCCTTAAACTGAATAAGCTAAAATTGAAAGACTTATATCTCAAGATAGAAGACTCATAAAGATATGAAACTCATAGAATATGATCTTGGAACTAGTGACATTGATCACACATGGTTTTATGGTCACATGAAGCTTTTTGAGCATATTTATAAAATTTACAAGAAATATGTTCGATTTTGGTTCTTCAAGATGTCTTGATGATAGTCTAGCTTCAAAAATCTTATTCATGAACTTTAGTATCTCTGAATGGACACCTTGAGGTTTGTGCAGACCCTTTCCATGAACCTATCTTCCACTAATCACCATGAAGACATGTAACTTGCATATATGACTCTATAATAACCCCTAAGACACCAAGAGGCATAAGGACTAGACTATGAAAAATACTAGAATGACATATGCCATGACATAAAATTAACTACAACATAACCTATGTTATTATGAAGATCTCCTATTCAAGATTTTGACTATAGGGGGTTGACCCATTTTTCCCTATGGTAAAATTTTTCAACATTCTTTGTGATTTCCTAAGGGTGGTATGCTTTCTATTCCATGACCAATTGCCTAAACCTATCCACTGGGATATGGATTCACATGTATGTAGGTTTGACATACAAATTGAATTGAACAACATAAAAAACATAAGGAAAGACAAAGAAGAATCAAAACATAGACAAGAAACTAAGTAAATTACAGTTATGCTTCATGAGCACTTATGGAACACATATACAAATAAAAAGGAAACACACACCTAAATAAATTGACTAAATCACTAACTAACGTGAGATGAAAAATTCCTCTAGGATAAAATGGGAAGTTTTAAATTTCTCTTGATTTATGACATGAAGTGTTGAATGATACATGTATCCTTTTAATCCTTGACATTGATGTCTCCACCTTCTTCATGTTGTTTGACAACCTCATTGGCATGATGTTCAATGAGAACCAAATAGCTCCAAATAAGCTGGCTATGGAAATGAACTCTTATTACATTGAAACAAATTCAAATTTCTCAAATGGATTCTTAGCTATGAACTCCAATGGTTGTTGAACAAGACATACCTTTTTTTTTTCCATGTTGTTCTCAATGAGGTTGGGCTTCTTCTCAACTGTAATTTCTTCAAACTCATCAAGGAGATTTGCATAGTCCCCCCAATCTTGATCATTATCCTCCATGGGAAACTATTTGTCCACCCTCTCAATTACTTGATCCTAAACATAGAAAATATATTCAATCTCTTTAAAGAGATTCATTTGTTGTTACCAATCATATTTGTCCTCCATGAAAAACATTTTCTCCACCTTCCCATCTACTTGGCCCTTAATGTACAAGTTTTAAAATATGATATCCCTTTTAGCCTTGCTTTTCTCCTAGATAGATTGTACTTGATATTTGGAATCATCAACTTCTTCTTCATAATCATATCAATATAAAGTGAGTCTTGACTATTCTTGACATGTAATAACTTTCACATTGCCCTCACTTTCCATGTATACAATCTCTTGGACACTAGCATCATCAAATTATTTTATGACAAAATAATCTTGATCAATAAAATGACCTACATATTTATTCTTGATGGAATACTTGTCAACATGATCATTAGTATTGTTAGCAATATTTTCATTAGACATAGAATCTCTTGAAGAAAAAAGAGACTTACCTAACTTGTCAAACTCTTTGCATATAGCACTAGGATCTTGCCATAGTTCTTCTTTATTTAAACCATGAGACCTTTCTCATGCTTATTGAGACAATCATCAGTATGATTATTAGAGGAATCTTCCAGATTAGATGTAGAATCCTTGGGAAGGGGAGGAACCTTACAAGGTTGATCAAACTCATGACATATGACATCAAAATTTTACCACACATCATCTCATCCACCTCATTCATGTCATCTTCAAGATCCATTTCATCTATCTTGGTCTCATGAGACTCTCTTAGGATTATAACTTCTTGAGGCCTGACTTGATCTTCTTCCTTGATAGTACACTCCACTTCATGCTTGAGATGGTCATCCACAACTTCATGATTAGACATCGAGTCTTATTCAGATGCCTCTTTCTTCAAGTCTTGGCCACATTCCTCATAGACAAATACAAAATAGTCTTCCATATGTTTCTCTTTATTTAAGAAGGTAGGGTTGCCAGTTTTTTACTAAGGGGAGTACCTATGGTTATTTATTCCTCATAGTCACTAATGACATCCTCTTGGTCAACCTTGACTTCTATTTTCTCCTCTTCACTTTCTTCTCTCAAGATGGGTTCATCCTCAAGAAGGGGTAAGGTGGAAGGTTGATGGATAGGCTCATGTGAAGTATCTAGACTATGAGATGTAGTGTAATGTTTATGAATTGGAGATGGAGTGTGATGGGTAGGAGAGGGGTTGTGAGTGGATTTTGGAAAGAGTAATGCATTAGTAAGATCATAGGGAAGTGACTTCTTGGACTAATTATAAGGACAAATATTTACATAAGAGTTACATCTTGCCAATAGATTTCTTAGAATTATTCAACAATAACATGTTAATTTTTTATCTCTTTATCCTCCCACATACTTATATTATTTGATAATAATTGAAGACACTTCTTTGCCAAGTCTATTTGTTATTTGATCTCCCACTGATTTCTTTCTAGTTCTTTAAATGCCTCTAACATTTGCATATAATTTTGCGTAGCACCTCTCAACCATTCCATGAGATGATCAGGTAGCACATCATACTCATCATCTCATGTAATAATTTCATCTTCATTACCAATTAAATGTGGTATGGATGCCATTAAAGACTTGATATAGGATGGAGAAATTGAAGGAAAAGGAGGGTAATGTTGGGGATCAAGACAAACTTCATTTTATTACACTTTAATATGTAGGAATCTATATCTTTCCTTGTAATAGCTTACAACCAAATTTTATAATTTGGATTTTCCATTGATACTAGGTTGTTTAATTCTAAAATTTTATAGAGGAGAGACACACCAAAAATCTTTTCACTCTCTTGGAGCTAGTTCCACTAGGTGTGCTAGAATTATTATCACCAAATCTTGCACCCTAGATGAGGGTTTTCAAGCCTCTTATAGATTTGGGAAACATGGGAACACTTCCAAGTATGTGGGTGTACCTATAATGGAAGTGAGCCTCTAGATTTAATGTCTATCTCTCTGAATGTATCTTAAAATACTCACACCATCTTAACTAGTTACTTATGGGGAAAAGAGTTAGAAGTTACATGAAATGAACCTAATGTAAGGGGGTGATACATGAATATGTCTTCCATATGACCATAATACTTTATTTCACTAATAAATAAGGCACATAAACTACCTTCTAAGTCCTATAGATTTTAACATGAGTATTTCAATATGGAGGTTAGATGCATGGGAGGTATCCAAGGTAAGCAAACCATAGTTTAGTTTTAGACACCAAGGCTAATTATACACTTAAAATATAGACTCATACTCTTTAAGACACTTCATATGACCTATTATAATAGTAAATATTGTAAAAAAATGAAAGGATAAGGGAATAAAGGATAGACAATTATCACTTTGCATCACCATACATCACTTGCACACTTAGACAATTATTCAAGAACTTAGAATCAGATTTTCATTAATGTTCAAAGGTACAATATGACATCGTTACAATATTAATTCACCATATATGGAGTGGAAATATTTATAAAGGAAAAAATGGTAGCTATTTATAGTATTTGAGAGATAAATGGGCAATAATAAGTCCAAAGGGGAATCAAATTAGTTCAACTCTATTTAAATTGTAGTTACAACTACTTTTTCTAGTATTTTTCTTTGGAACTTCCTAATTAATCTAGGTCATCTCAAGTAATCACAATAGTTAATTATTCATTCACTAATCCTCCATATAGTTGTAATGATGGTATCAATTTATTTTGAGCTAAGTTCTGGCATCAATGTAGTAACAATAATAGGATCTATCTATTATAATTTTGTCTTGTTGCTAAAATACTCTTGATTAGTTTGTCATGGCACGCAAAATTGTATAGAATGGTCATTGTCATGAAGTTTTTTATAGCGATGAATATATTGGATTCCATGTGTATGCCTTCATGGCATCCTTTGAAATGTTAGATCTTGTTCCAACTAGATCATGCTTGAACTTACCCCCATGCTCATAGGTCCACTATAGATGAAAAACCAATCTTAGACTATTGGTTTTCTTATGGTCATTATATTGATGCACTCTACTCAATGCCTAGTTCCTATTAGGTCCACATAGATCTATTACATCATTTTTAGAATTGGTAATTCATATATGCATGGATCCTTCTTTAAATAAAGTGAACACAATCATAAAACAACACTATGACACTTGAATATTTTGATTATAGGTCCATATTAAGATTTGATGGTTGTCCTTTATGTTATTTTTACCTAACTACATGACTATGTCTGATCTTTGGCATTTGATTGAGCTATAATAGTGACATTTTCCCTTTTAAAATCTTACCTTGGTTTGACCTTGGTCATGTGTTTGATCTCCAAGAAGTCCCTTAGTTTTTTATCTTTAATTTCATTAGTCATCAATATCTAACCTATATCATTGACTCATTAACCCATATCACACCATTGATCCTAATTAATGTGATTGAGTGAGAGCCATCAATATTTCCCTTGACTTGTCAACTTTATCCAAGTTGGTGTCATGTGTCAATTATGCATTGGTATCAAGATCTCATTGTTAATCTATCAAATTTTGTTTTGGTGACATGTTTTAATCATGCATTGGTCTCAAGATCCTATTGTTAGTTTATCAAATTTAACATTTATTCCATGTGGTGGGATCTCAACCTCTTTAACCTTTAGACTTATCTTGCACCATCAAATGAAGATGTATGATGTAATGTGAACTATTAGATTTGGAGGGACCCACTATTTGATATGCAACAACTACTTCATGAGATCAAATTTGATGCTTGTGATCTCATTAACTAATGTTCACATGACCATCATTGATATTCATGAAATGGTCAAATTTAAGCTCAAAATGGTTTGTTATTCTTGAGCTTGATTTTGATGTTTGTGTGAACATCTTACTCTACTGGTTTAACATCTTACTCTACTGGTTCAACTTTGAAGCTTCATAACTTGAGCCAAAAATCTCATGTGGACATGAAACTTGCAAACCATGTTCCTTGAAATAATAAATACATTTCACTAGAATCATTTTGCTTGTGGGGGATTCCTGAGTGAAGATTAAAAAAATGTACAAATGAGCTAGTTTGTTCATTCATGTGTGATGTGCAGGCTGGCCTGGCCCCTTAGACTCAACAAGGTGAGCTTGGAAGGATTATAAATCAAGATAAAAAACTCATGAAGATATGAAAGTTTCAAATCATTATCTTAGCACTAAGGACATTAATTTTTCATGGTTTGATAGTCACATGAGGCTTTTTGAGCATATTTATAAATTGCACAATCAAGCTAGTCCATTATGGTTCTTCAAGATGTATTGATGATGGTCTAGCTTCAAAAATATTATTCATGAAATTTAAAATATTTTAATGGATTCCTTGAGTCCTATTCAAACCCTTTCTATGATCTTGTATTGCATTGATCACCATGGAGACCTACCACTTGCATATATGAATCTAAAATGGCCTCTAAGACACCAAAATGCATAAGGACTTGACTATGACCAAAACTAGAATGAAATATGTCATAACATAAAATGAACTACAACATGCCCTATGATATTATAAAAATCCCACATAAATTATTTTGACTATAGGGAGTTGACCCATTTTGTCCTATGGTAAAAAATGTCAACACTATTTGATTGTAAAAATTAGAATAAGAGATGACTTTGCAGAATCAATATTAAAACATGGAACAAAATTATAATTGGGATAAATCTATTATAAGTGAATGGTGGTATAGTGCACTCTAGTTTTTTGACCTCAAAATTTTCCCAACTAACTATGATAGATAGTAGGTAGGAAAACACATAAAAAATATGAATCTAGAAATGAAATAATAAAAATAAAAGTAGAATGTCTTTCTTCACTTGAACGTAATAGGTAAATAAAGGTGCAATGTGACATAGTCCACTAACAATAGACTTGCCTTGGTTGACTATGTATATGAACTAATAATTTTTCTTGTCATACTTGTGAATGAAGATAAGTATGAAGTATCAACCTTAGGTTTTATCTATGAATAAATAATCATATGTATTATTTTATCTTTAAAACCCTCAGGTGACTTTTATATATTGAAAACCTATAATAAAAATATGGGAGTGTAACTGGTTGAGCTGACTTCAATCACCCCATTGATAATTTATCTGTACCTATGTATCTAATACTCTAAGGAGTGAAATCAAACAAAAATAATTATCCCACATAGATTGAATGTGTGAGTATGCTCCAAAAGGATAATTTTGAATTTGAAAATGAACCATTATTTGGTGTGGGACATGGTTCGCTTAAGTGGACAAGGTAACATTACACCCATGTCTAACTAGGGCAGACCTATGTTAGAGTTAAGGAGATAAGTTTAAATCAAGGGAAATTATGATGGTTGTTATAGATAGATTTTACATTTGACATTTTAAAAGTTCTTTGTAATGATAATGTAAAACAAAGGGTTAGACCCACATATATATGAGTGGATTAGAGGAATGGAAAAAGAGTGATGTATTTGAGCATAAGTCATGTGGTTTTTAATGTGTCAAGAATTAGCATTGTCAAGTATCTATGAACAAATTCATGTGTCCCCATTTCCCCTACATTTATTCTAGTAATGATATTATTATATTAAAGGATAAATAATTGAACCTAATTGTTTACAACACACTTTGTCTTTGAGAAGATAATTTAATTATGCACGACACTTTAATTTAGATAACACTAAAATAACTCATGAAGTAGTCCTTCTTCTCAAGTTTATTTTAATAATATTAACTTTAGAAAATGGAAAGATAACAAAGGGAAGAATACACTTAGATATAAGTGAAACCAATTTTTCCATGTAACTTATAAATCATAATTGATAACCATGCCCCCTTTGTTGATGCATTTTTGGAATGTATTTTGTTATGTCAAATCACTTTTAAATAGTTGAGAGTGATAAACTTTTACATATAAATAATCAATCATGTGTGTCAAAAAGATGCATTATGCTAACTCTCAATAATTAGGATTAGTACCCAATGCATTAGCCCCAAAATTTTGGAATTCTTCTAAGCTCACTAGAAGTAATGCCAAGGTCATTGAGTTTCACTATACTCAAATGTATATCAACCACATAATTTTGAATCACACTATTGTAGACAAATCTATATTATAGGATTGTATTATTCAAAGGGAATGAATTTTATTTATGGCCCTATCATGACTGCATTACTCATAGAATTTACTTTAAAAAAATATTTTTATTTTGTATTTGAATATTTTACTCTTTTGAACCTTGAAAATTTTAAAATTTTACTCTTGAAACTTTGATTTTTTTCATCTTTGAATAACTAGAGAATGAATTAAAATCATTCCCCCTCTAAATATGTACCAATGATATATAATGTTATACATTTATATGCTCCACTATAAATGTGTTTTCAACTTGTAACTTTTCTTTTATAAATGTTTTGCACATGCCCATGCATATGCATTCAAGTTCATATAATTATATAATTTTAATATTTGATTAGTAGGTGCATATGTATTTCATATGCCACTAAAATCTATATTAATGTCACAATATCTATCACATATTTTAGTTATTAATCACGTTGAACATTTTATAAACATATATTTTGCTATAAAAAATGATTTTGATTTAGTTTTACTATTTTAAAACATATTCCTTTTATTTTTTAAATTTGTATTATGTATCTTTGAACATGTATTATATTTTTTTTAACTTGTATTTTGTATATTTATACTTGTATTATGTCTCAAAATCTATTCATGGAGGTTTAAATCTATAATAATATCTTTGTGATTCCCCCCTTTTGATATGAGTTATGTATCATATGATTAACTCATCTATAAATAATATTTAACTATATCATGATTAAAATATGATGATATAATATTATGTCATCATGTTGGAGAGTATGTCATCAAAAAATTACAATTGTTATTGAATTATGTTATAATATATTTAATTTTGAGGGACACTAGTTTCATGTCTAAATAGATATATCATTGAGGCATGTAGTAAAGTAACCATACTTGAAAAAAACTATGCCTTATAAGTGCATGATAGGAATCATGGCACCACTATTCAATCACATAAACATAATGGAATAATATCAAACAATGTCATAAAATATGACCACAAGGCCACATATAAGGGACACATTCACATGTTTCATAATAAAATATTGCATACACATAAGGCCAAGTTTCATAAGTAATATACATGTTCAATGTTTGAACATACAAATAATGATTTCATAAATATGCTGAAGCAATTTACACATAAGGGCCACACACAATAATAAATCAATGTTAATCCTATTATGTAAGTAAGGAAACATCATCAAAGGAGCATAGAATAAGTAAAACTATTCTATTTTTATTGACATGTACCAATGTCATGTTTTTATCAAAGTATCATATCTAAGAGTACAATGTAAAATATGAGTAATTTAGTAAGATACTTGTAGGATATGGAGTTCAACAATTCATCTAAAGTCATAGATAGATCTAACATGTGGTAGTGTAACCTATAAAAAATATTCCCCAAACAGAGACATGACCACTAAGTAGAAAGGAAGTCTAGCATATAAGACTAGATATATAATGTATATCCTATATCACATATTATTTACTGACATATATGATAAATAACATATAAAAATAAGTAAATTAACATCTTATTTCATGCCCAGGTCCTAATTTGTACCTTTTTGGAAATATTTTGAATGTTTTTTATTTTTTATTTATTTTATTTTTTAGATTTTAAATTTTTAAATTTTTGTATTTATTTTGGAATATTTGATTTTTTATTATTTTTGAGATTATAAAAGTGAAATTAACCTCTAACCCACTAATGGAAGGATCATAGTACATGTTTGTAAAAAAAATTGAAGCCTAATTTTCCATGGATGAGGAATGCTACATGTAAATATTTAGAAATCTAAAAAAGCATCACGTGCCATATCATATCCATTGGAATCACTCCTTATAAAATATACCATCACATGTGTAATTGGAGAATATGTGATACTTGGTGAAGTTTTCCTTATGACTATTTTTGTTTTCTTCAAAGCGTGTTGAATTATATTCTGAGTTTTCTGAGGATATTTATTTAAACCTTACATAACTCTTTGGTATGAATCACATTTTTGGAAGAGATACCTTTATCCCTTTAACTTACCATATAAATATATTTTTTATAGGTATAATAATTGTTTTTTTAATATTATATTAAATGGGTGAATTGATTATCTTTATATTACACTTTGAAGTAGGTTTCATAATTACCTTTTTGTGGTTCTCTTGAATAGTTATCAAAATCAACTATGGTCATGGTGGGGGAAGAGGAGGGGTTTCCATTAATTTTAGAGGATAATAATATGGGATGCCTTGAATTTTGATAAATTTATTTAAATTTATGTATTTAAAGAATATATGCACTATAGATGGAACCGATCAAATCTTCTATATCCAAAGGCATCATAATAAACTGTTAAAGACCCCTGTTCTTGGAAATACTAGAAATGGAGTTGTAATTTTTTCTAAACCCACTCAAATAGGTAATATATATGCAAAAATGTATAATATGAATGACAATAAAATACTTCAACTACCTTTGATGTAGCTTGTAGATATTTCTCTATGTATCAAAGACTGTAAATTAATGTTATTTTGCATGTATTTTCACTTGATTTATTATAAATGATGACACTATGAATAGGTTTTTGGTTTTTAAAAGCTATAATATATAGTTCATGCCTATTTAACTCTCATCATTTATTTCAATATCATCAAATGTGATTATTGGATGTTATGTTAATGTGATTTTAAATGTACTAATAATTCCATATGTTGGATGCCCTTATGACTTAAGGAGAGGATGCATGTTATATGCATGATGCAATTGTGAGTTATAGATATTCTCAATTTTAACATGATTAGATAAAGGATTTTATAAATTTTTTGAGGTTTTTATTACCATTTTTTTGTGGTCTTTCTTCTATTTTTGGTGTGCCTACCTCAATAGTGTTATCATCAATGAGATATTGTATCATGTGTGTTAACTTATTACACTTGTTTGTACAATTCCCAATGCATATATGGTTACCACAATACAAATTATTTTCAAATCCATTAGGTTGAGGCTTGATCAAATCAAGGTCAAAAGGAGGAGGTAAAATGATGAGATTGTAATCAATATGATTTTTTAATAGGATATGAGGAGGTTGTGGTAACCTTGTAAATTACCTCATAGGTGGAGATGGTAATTTAATAGATTTTGATGGTTGTGTTATTACATTAACTATTAATTTAGATTCACTTTTTGTTTCATTATATTTGACTTTATAGTTTTCTTTAATTTATAACTTGACAATTGATGTAAATGGAGAACTTGGTGCATATTTTAGCTTGTTTAATGCTAAAATCTTAACTTCCTTTTCTCTGACTATATAGAATAACTTGTCAAAATAATTTTTTTTTTAAATTATTAATTAATGGATTTGTGCTAACAAACATTGATTAAACAATATCTTTGAATTCATTATCATCGATAAATTTTTTCATTTTTACTAGCATAGTCTTATACCATAAAACATAATCAATAATTTTGTCATTTGACAATTTCTTGAGTTCATCAACTTGTACATAGATAATTTATCACCTATGTTGATTGATAAATGTGATACAATTTGTTCTTCCAATGGGTTTTATGTTCTAATTTACTAAAGTCAGGGATCAAAAAAGCATTGAAGTGCATAGTCGTTAAGACTTCTTCAAAAGAGCTTGGTGAGTAATCTATTATTGTAAGCATAGCCCAGACATGTTGCATGGAATGAATGAATTTGTTGCTCAGTATACTATTAACCCATGTAATTTTTTTCATAGGTCCTATAAATCATTTTGGTAATGGGTAAGAGGATATTTTAGGTGCCAAAATATTTTAAATTAGAGTATGTGAGTCTATTACATGAGTAGCTTTGGAAAAATCTTGTTCTAATTACAATATTTTGTCATGTAATTCTCATATAGTTTTCTTAAGAGAATATACATTAGGTGAAGATTTAATTGGATCTTGCATGTTGATTATAGGATATGTATATGATGACCTTGTAGTGATAGGCATGTTAATATGTTTCAAACCTATGGATTCCCCCATTCTCAAGGATATAGGGACATATGTAATTGTAGGGGTTGATTTATGAATAGTATAAATAGTAATAATTAGAGCATTTATAATAGAAGGGTTATACACTTTAAATGGCATCTCTTGAGATGCAAAAATCTATGTTTAACATGTATTTTTAGATGTTAGGATTAACTTTACAACTTTATCTACTTGTTTAGGAGATTATTTGAGCCCTCGAAGGAAATTAAATAATTATTTGAATTTCTTAGTATCTACTCCATTAATTTCATTTGGATCAATTGTATTGGATATTTTAGGATTATCATACATAGTTTCATTATTTTTATTATCAATTTTATCACTAACATCATCCTCAATGTGCATATATGTTTCAAAGGTCACATTATCATAGTGATCAATATTATATATAACATCCATTGGAGAAAAAATTAGATAATTTTAGTATGTCCCATGAGAACTTTAATTAATTTAAAACTACACCTTAGAGGGAAAATATTAACCATATATGGTGACATGTAAAGGCACCCATGAAAAAAGTAAAATGGGTACAACTAGTCAAGTGGTTGCTTGTTTTGTAGTGTCTCATATATATTTATCCAAGTCATAAATAGTGAATATGACCATGAAGGTAGTAACTACGAAGGATTACACAATTATCGTATCCATGCGATCTCATCTCATATGGTACATTGAGAGATAATTATCATGGTTAAATAATTACCTATGCACTAAAAAAATAAATAGATGAAGGGATTCCTATGCCTTAAAACATAATTCTAAGAATTTTTGATATACCGTGAGGTACATGGAAAATAAAATTTATATAAAGTATTGTATAATTGATTGAGTAATTGGGAATGAAATATCACAACATGGTGTAATAAAAACTTCTAATTGATTTCCAACAATGATAGCTACTATGATTTTTAGAAATGTTAGAACATGGATTTTAGGAAAATCAAATAAAATAAAAATGAAATCAGCAAGTAAAGGCTCAAAAATAAAGATTCATGTTCGCCAATGTGTTTTACTCTGTTTTAAAAAAAAACTAATTATGTACTAATAAGTGTTGTTATATATAGGCATACACCTATAAATATTGAAATGCTAAAGATATACAAATTATTCATTATTATGATTTTGAGAAATTGTTAAATATAGAAAGTTACTATTTTGTGAAAATAATATGAAGAACTATACTTACCTTTCACACTGAACTATATTAAATGTTCTATTTATTTTAAAATTAAAATAAAAGCAAGAGATTAATATATAGGTTTAATATCATAATCAAGAACAAAAATATAAATTTTATAGGTCCATTGTAAGTGAAAAACAATGCAGTACACTCTAGTTTGTTGACAATAAAATTTTCCCAGTTGAATGTGATAAATAATAGACTACAAAATATAGAGAAATCAAGAATATAGAAATGACATAATAGAAGTAGAAGTATAATATTTTTTTAGATAGGAGTATAATAGGTATATAGTAGTGTAGTTTTCCCTAGTATATTGACCATAAAATTTTATTGGTTGGCTGTACATCCAAACTGATTATTACACATATTATGCCTATGCATGACGAAAACTTTTAGGTATCAAACTTAGGTTTTGGTTTCACATAAATTGTTTTATGTCTTATATTATATTAAAAACCCTTATGTAACTTTGAATATTGAAAACCTATAATAAAAATAGGTGAGTGTAATGGTTTGAGATGACTTGAATCACCCCTTGGATGATTGAACACTACCTACATATCCAATACTCCAAGGAGGGAAATCAAGACCATGTATTTATCCCACCTAGATTTAATGTGTAATTATGATCCTTTGACTATGTGTATGTAACTAGGATATGGCTTTTATACTTGACAATGATAGATCTTAAATTTCCTCACAAGGCTCTTGACTTGACTTATTAATTATCTTTATGAATATTTTATAAATTGGGTAAAAAATGGAAAAAATTTACATTGTGTAGAAGTGTAAATGTTTGTACCAAGTTAATATCAAGTGGGTATAATGAATGACTCTTGATATGTATTTAGAATTAAATATTTTTAAAATTTACTTTATCTAACCATGTGAAATAGGTGGGAAGATCCAAAAATATAACTTTGAATTTTTTGAACTAGTCATTATTTGGTGCAAGATATAGCCAACCTAAGTGGACAATGACAAACTAAATATCTATTTGCCTAGGGTGGACTTGTTGAGAAGGATTCAAGGACCTGAGTTCAAAGCTAAGGATGGGTTGATGATGGTTTTAGATAACCTACGCATTTGACATTTTAAATTTATGTAATGATAATGACAAACAAAGGTTCAATCCCACATATATAAAAATGGTTTAGGGGAATGACGTATAAGAGTCATGTATTTGAGCATAGGTCATGAAGTTTTTCATGTGTCTAGAATTATCATTTTCAAGTATCTATGACCAAATTTATGTGTCTACACATACATGTTTCAATGCCAATTAAATTTTTATCATGGAATACTCTCTAATATGATGACATGAACACTACATTCTTCTATCTTTATCACATGATATAACTACCTCATCTTTTGAGATGAGTGGCTTGCAGACTATATCCCTCATCTCAAAATGTGGGAACCATAGTGGGTTTTTCTTAGAGTGTGAGACACCTATTTTCAAAGTGCTTATTTTTATACATTTTTTTTGTACACGTCTTTTTAAGATATGTTTTATGTATTATTTAGACATGAGATATTATTTTTACCTTAGATCTATAATATAAATACTATATATTATGTGATGATGTTTATTTTCTTACAAAAGAATAATTATATACGTATAGTATATGATTATTTTATTTATTATGATGTAAATGATATGCATATTTATTTATTCAAGTTAATGGTTGAGATTGTGTGCCTTGTATATGCATGCATGTACTTTTTATTATTATAATTTCTTATATTATGTGTCTCATTTAGTTGATTCAACTATCTAGGGTAGGGTATTTTATTTGTGAATTATTTTACAAGAGAAAATGGAGGTTTTTGAGGGAACTAAGACTATGTCAAGAATGAGAACATTATTGGTAGAGTGGTGGCATGATTATTTATCCTTTTTATGATCTGAACCATTCCTTGTGTCATATGTAGACCTAATCAGAAGTTGTAGACTTATTTAATCCTCATACTATTCAAACCCATGTATACTATTCATAACTCTTGTATTAAACCTTATCAGTCTTATTTACTTTGAATTTTATTCATAAACTTAACTTTAATCCACATAAGTGGACCTATTTACCCAAAACTCAAGAAGATAGATTCAAACAAATTTACAAGTGGAATTTGAGAGTTTAAAAAGTGATTAGAGGTACATTTAAGGCCCTTGTTAACTATATGATGGATTAAGACCTTATTAAAAGTGTATATGAAGATAAAATACCAACCTATGTGAAATATATGGCATGGTAGTATGGTATAATTAATTAGGTATGGATTTACTTGTCTACATGGGCTTATAAGTGAAGTTATTTCTAGGGGAGACTTGTCGACCATAGTCCAAGGGATGGGAAAGGACACATGAAACATTTCCATTAGTTTTTAGAGGAGATTTATTAACCTATTTTATAAATGTAAGACTTTTTTGAGATAAATTTTGGCCATTTTGAAAATGGTAAAATTAAATAACAGCTATAGAATAAAGAGGAAGCTAAATAGGGAGGGAATATTGATGACTATGAAAACTTAAGCTTACACTTGTGGAGGAGTATTTATGTAGATCCCAAAGGATAATTGAGGTAGGATTCAATTTACCCATGTGTTTTCATTTCATTTTATTTTATTTAAATAAGAATATTTTCCTTTATGTTTTTTGTTGTTTTCAAGAGGTGTAGGGCCACTTGGCCTACCCTATTTTTACCATTATTTGATACTATTGTGCATATGGCCACAATTTTAGTTTTATTACTCACTTTGACTTTGGAGATGCACAATCCCTCTAATTTTAATTTTTTTTTTTTAAATCATTTCTTCTTTAAATTTTATGTTGTTAGATTTAATGAATGGGATTAAATTTACTTGCATTGTTTTTCTCTTTTATGTAGTTGTATTATCTAGTGTAACTAGGTTCCTAAGCCCTATTACATTGTAGTGGTTGGTGGAATAGGGTTATTATTCCATAATATGTGTTACTTTAGAATTATAAAATGTGTTAATGTTATCACATGGGTAAGAGATGGTAAAACAAGAGGGTGAAATCCTCTCCTTATTCTCCTTTGATGGGCCTTTTGTTCTAGAAAATTATCTATGGATACCTTACTATCATTATGGTATTTCAAATGGTGATTTTTCCATTACAATATTTTTTGGGGTATGAAATCCTCTGATAGGTAAACAAAATTATAAGCCTCCTAGATATGTTGCCCAGTGACTGATTTGTCATGTTTTATCTATCATCCAAACATCATATTGTCATCTTATTCCACATTACACCAATGATGTGAATATGATTTTAGTTGGGATTATTAGGCTTAGGGGTGCCTAGGGAAGTTTTATAATGATGTAAAAAGGATGGGAGTTAAACCCCTCCTTTGGTTGACCTTGTGAGTGACTTGTAGAGTTCACTTGAAGATTTATTTTTGCTTAGTTTTTATAATTATTTTTTATATTCTATTGATTATTTTAAAAGCCTTGAAAATTTAATATTTATTTTTGACTCACTAAGAAAATAAAAGATAGTGGTATGATGTATATCATGTGATCTAGTTCATTGATTTATGATTGTAACCCTAATTGAAGAGGAGAGAAGTGTTGATTCTTGAATATGTATCATAGGTGCCCAAAGTTTTCAATAACACTTCTCATTTTATAATTATGATAATTTAGTGCATGATTTGTAGGTTGTGATAATATTATGATCTATTGATGGAATAGAGGCAAATTGAGTGGACTATTTGACAACATTTGTAATGTTTGGTGATTGGGAGCCACTATGTCCAAATAGTTAATTTATGCAAAATATGAAGTATTTTATGCTAATAATGGTGAATTATGATCAATATATAATATAAGAACTAATATAAAATTAATATTTACAATGACAATTAAACTTGAGTGAATTGGATAAAAGAGGAACAAAACCAAAGGTAAGGTAGATAAGAGATATTGTTGATCTTCATTCCAAACATCATGACAAAGTTAAAATATAGTTTAGGCATGCACTTAACCAATATATACATGAATTATCATAAGCTCAAATCCTTTCACACATAAGGAAAATATATTAGGAATATGGGAAATAATGCAAATAAGAACCAAGTTCACTTTAAATATTTACCCCTACAAGCAAACAACATTAACCCAAATGCAAGAAGAGTAAGAAAATGAAATGAACCTAAGAAATTTTAATTAACCTAGGATTGGCATAAGTTAACATATCTAAATTAAAATGTACAAACCAATAATTTATAATAACCATTTAAATCTAGAAGTCAGAGCAAAGAAGTGAGAGAGAAACCACGATAATAAAAGACACAAGAAATTTTTGACAATCTTTGTAGAATCCTTGCTTATATTAATTGCTCAAAATTTACTATTGATTTTGGCTCAAAAATAATCCCTCTCCTTTTAAAATTGGAAATTCTAATTTTAGGGATGTAAGGAAGTATGTTGGTCATTCCTATCTAATTAAAAAAGTACAAATGTTAGGATAATTATCCTTTCTACAAATGTTCTAGAATACACTAGACTTTCCCCAATGGACTGATCTATAGGCAATATATTTTTCAAGCTATTCATGCCTTTACAAATATAATATTCCATTTTTAAAATTTATGATGATTAGCTATAATAATAATATTCTTAACTCAACTAATATTCTGGACCCTTATTCTACTGAAGTCACATGTTACTATTGTAGGGCCTTGATTACTCTTTGATGCTTCTCCTCAATTAGCACAAGGTTGATAATTAGTTTTATGAAGAGATCCTTCATTTGACCTACTACACTCTTGTGTTTTTTATCTACCATTATTAATTCCTTTCTATCTTTATATATTTACTTAATCTTTTCCTTTGTAGTTAGAATCATATCCATGATCCTATGCTTTTTTTCTTCATCAAGGATGAGGCATAGGGAACTAAGTGTAGTAGGATTGGTGATCATGGTTCCGTTAAGTTCTCGATCCTATCTTGCAACTATTTTGCATCTTCAAGGAGGTTTTCCAAGTTATTAAACTAGGTAATCAAACCCCTAATATTATCCACAAGAAACCCCATGACTATATTTAGATGATCTAGGCTATTTTTTTTGAAATTATGAATTTGATCTTCAGTCAAGATATTGATCAAATCCTTTATTTTATGATTTGATTTATACCATTGGCCATGGATTTATTCAAATTTATCACTAGTGTTCCAATTTTTAATTCTATATCAAATTACTTTTACATAAATGACAATTTACCTTCTCTAGATTGACTATGGCACATACAAGGTCAAACTAGCGATCCTATATGTGCTTAGGGATGTTTGAAGGTTTTTATAGTTCTCTGATGATGGCAGATATTTTCACTTGCATGAACTTCATTACTTAGATCCCAATTGGACTATGTGCTTATTCCCTTATATTTCATAGGTCTACAAGATCTTCCACTTGGCGCATTATACTTATGTGGCATCACTATGGCATCGACGTGGCATTTTTCTCATTCATATTTAAAAATGACCATTGATTTTTTTTAAATTACTTCTTTATTTTTCACCATTGGATCATCCTTGCATAGATCAATATGGACCATTAATCTCAATCTAATAATTTGAATTCCATTGGCTACTCACTACATTCCCCATGGTTATGCAACTTGTAAATTCTACATTAACTAGAGCTTTGTTGAAATGTCAACATTGATCTTGGTTTTATCATCCTCATCTGAGCAAACATGTTATACTATATCTTGATCTTTGAGGTTGAATTCCATTGGCTACTGAGTGTTCTTTGGCTGATATTGTGACACTTGTCACTTTCTTACTTATCCTAGGGCCTCATTGACATTTTGACTTGATATGCATAATTGGATCAATCTTGTCCAAGTAAATGTGTATCACTAATCTCTGTAAGATGCTCAAGCTTTAGCTTATGTTTAGGGTCTTAACTTTAAGCTCACACCATTAGATCTTGATCATACAAGAAAATGTTGATCATTGATCCTATGAATAAAAATGAAATTTAAGTCAGTGCTTAGGGAAAATAAAGAGCTTATCATAATGTTTTGGACTATGGTTTTATTTCATGTTAATAACACATACAAGACCTTAGAAATAACCATTTTAAGATAATTTTTTAGACATAATAAAAGGGACCCCATAAATAATCAAAGGCATAGCATATATTTTTTAACCTAAAGTTTGTTATATTAATAAATATAATGAGCTTTAAGGTAAGGCTTTTAGGCTAAGTTTATAGTAAAATAAAACTTTTGTTAAATTAGACCATGCTAAGATAAAAGGGAATAAAGGGGGATTGAGACATGAGGAACTTAGGATAAATATTTTTGTCTAAGGTCTTGGTTGTGTTAATAAACATGATTAAGACCTTAGGATAAAATATAAACTAAGTCAAATTAAAATGTTCCCCTGAAAACTTCAATAAAATTTCACACCAAATTTGAATTCAAAAGACATACTTACACTAAATATAGACTAAGGATTTAGCAAATGAAAATATGAATTTAATTAATAATTTACATATCAAAGGCTAGTAAAAGCAACAATTTAAAATTTAACACAAAACCTTGAGTATTGCCTTTTTCAAATGAACTCCATTAAACTAGAAACTTGAAACATAGATATCCAATGTTAGAAATTTTAGATAAGATGAAACTAAAGCCATGAAAAAATAATCCAACTATACCATTGAATTGATGATCTTCAAATAAACATAAAGTGCAAAACACTCTAATGGTACTCTGATTAAATGAATTTTCAAATTTAGGGTATAAATTTGCACAACTTAAGATAAGGGTCCATATTTTTCAAAAGTGGGGGTATGTTGACCTAAAAAAATGGTGACTTTTGGGTGAAACATAGAAATATGTTAGAATTCAGAGACTCTAGTTTAGATGAATAATTAAGATATTTATTCCATTTGATTAAGCACCATTATCAAGATCAATTCATGGTTAGAACAAATCTTACACATGAAGAATTAGGATCAAACATTAAAACATAACCATACTATGTGTGTTCTTTGATTCCACTTACTGATTGCCACATGATTTAGAGAACAACTTCTAGTTTCATGACTTTAACAATTAACACTAACTTTTAGCATATTTGGATATTCATTAAGAATCATGCTTTATCTCAAGGAAGGATTAGACATTGCTCTGTTACCAACCAAGCATGGATAGCCCCAATAGAGATTTATTTGGCTCTACTCAAGGCCTTGCTCCACTTCCATCTAGGTATATATAGCCCTAGTAGAGGTTACCAGAATCACATTTTCTCATAAAGCCTTTTGAATTTTGCAAGAAGCTCTTAGTTCTTATATTATTCTATTTTTTGACTTTCTAGCAAAGTTTGGAAACCAAATTAGCCAAGTTTTAAGATTTGGTCAAATATTTAATCTTCAGACAATCATCCTTAGCTGTAAACTTTGTCCCAAGAAATTAATGTTTTTTAAGTGAAAGCATGACTATATCCCAATAATCCAATATTTCACTCTACATGTGTAATGTTTTTTTAGAATCAAGCTTAGATAAAAACAAGGCTTAAAATATCAATGAAAAATTAACCTATCCATTAGTGTTTTCTATCTTCTCTTAACTATGACATTAAGCTCATACTTCAACAATTCATGATCAACCAATGATGAGAGAACATACCTACATTCTTGAACTATGAGGTTTCTGTGATTAATCATATTAATCTTGAGATGAGGGCTATCTAAAAGGACTTTTTATAAGTAATGAATAAAATAGAGAAAGCAAACAAACCAAGCACAAATCAAACCAACAAACAAATATATACAAATATATGAATAAATGAGGGATAAGAAGGAAATATTATAAAGAAACTAACATATCCTACCTACACTAACAATATCTAGTATTACAATCATTCCATGAAGAATCTAGATAGGACAATAGAAAAATAGTTCTTGAGGTATTGCCCATTGGTGGAAAGTGTGAACTCTACTCCTTGTAATTATTTTAACTTAAAGTTGTTGTCTCGAATTATCTCAACAATCTAATAGGACCTATCCACAAAGGTGTGAAGTTCCTATGTTTACTCTTAGTCTTAGATGCCTTGTTCTAAAAAATACCTAGGTCTCCTTACTTGAACACCTTTATCTTTTAACATTTGTCAAACCACCTCTTGAATATGGTTTGGTGTCTTCTAAAATTGGAAAAATCCTCCTCTCTTGCATCTTACATCTGTATGATGTCAAGAAACCTTGAGTTTACAAATTATTGATCATCTTTTATGTATTCATGCATGAACGTATATATTGGTATCCTGAGGGTGATGGGTAAGATGGGTTCTTGACCATAAACTAGAAATAATTGTGATGTCTTGAGATATTGTTTGACTCTAATTCTATCTACCCAAAGGCCATACATGAGTAGCTTGTGCCATATTCGAGGTTTATCAGTTGTAGACTTCTTTATAGCCTTTATTAGGTTCTTATTTATTGATTGAGATACTCCATTAACTTGAGTATAATGTTTTGATGAGAATGATGGTATTATCATATGGCCATTCCATCGTATCAATGGACATAAATGTGGATCCATTATCACATACTAGAGATATAGGTGTCCCAAACCTCATACATATTTTTATTCTAAAAACATGATCACCTCTTTAGCTCTACATGATTTGGTTTCCACTAATTTACTCCATCTAGTGTAGTAATTAGTAGCTATCAAAACATACTTGTGACCATCAAAGGCATTGGGGTTAATGACCCCCAAAAAATCCATTGCCTATTAGGCAAAGTGTTTATCAATTATTACTAGCTTTAGTTACATAGATGCCTTAGGATCTTTAGTGTTGAAGACTTGACATGAGTGACACTCTCTCATGTGCTTGTGAGCATCCTTGAAGATAGTAGGCTAGTAGTATCCATATCTATGGATCTTGTGTGTTTTATTTCTTTTAGATGGATATCCACTTCTTAGTTTTTCAAATAAGGTGCTCATGATCCTAGTTTCTTTAGTCTTGGAGTCACATCTCAAGTAAAATACTTTAAATTTATTCATATACAACAATCCATCCTTGATCATAAAATGAGTTTCCTTGAGCCTTAGAGATATTCTTTGTTCTTTGATTAACCCTATAAGACAATAACCATTGATTAGTAAGTAGATGATGTGATCATACTAATCATTGGGTTTGAGACTTTATTATTCTACCTGCATAACACTTAGCTTAGGATTAGTATTGGTAATCAACTGAATTAAACCTTGGCACCTTTCAAATTTTGTAGTTTTCATCTCTATATCATATTCTTGGAGAATAGACATCCACTTACCTCTTCTTTCACCAAGTTCACATTGACTAAGAATGAACTTATTGGTATGGTATTGTATTATTGCACATACCTTATTTATAAGGATATAATGCCTAAAAGTTTTCACTACCTTGACCAAATCACATGCTTGTTTGTCAATCAAAGATTAACTAAACTCAACATTTTATGGTTAAATCTATTGGATGGTCACATCCACCTATCCTCTAAGTTAGAACTATAGCTACTGTATGATCTAAATCAAAGGATTAAACATAAAAATCTATATTAAAGTCTTGACTTACCTAGACTAGGGCTTGTCTAATTGCTTCTTTGATTAAAATTAAGGACTTATTTATCTCCTCATTCCAAGTGATCATAATCATATTTATTTAGCATGTCATTTAGAGGTCTCACTATTTATAAAAAACCAAAAACAAACTTCCTCACAAAGTCGATTTTACTAAAAAAGACTTCAATTCCTTCCTATTATTAGGGGGATCTATCTTAAATATTGAATTTACTCTATTAGGGTCTATAGAGATTCCCTCCTTAGTGATAACATGTTATTATGGTTTTCCCTTAGTAACATTAAAAATAATTTTATTTGGGTTGAGAGAAATACCATACCTTATACATCATTCATATACCTGTTATATGTGCATAATATGATCCTTCCTATTTTTAGAAAAGGCAATCAGATAATCCATGTATATGATAATGTACTTACCTACATGACCTTGGAAAGCATTATCTATAGCCCTTTTAAAAGTGGCTCCTACATTTATAAGTCTAAATGGCATTCTGTTATAGGCAAAAGTGCCCCACTTGGTAGTAAATATAATTTTCATCCTATCTTCTTGGTTTACCAGGACCTTGTTATACCCTAAAAAAATCAAGAAAAGACATCATGATAGAACCAGTAATAAATTGTATTACTTGGTCAAGAGAAGATAAGAGGTAATTATATTTCTCAAATGCTCTATTCATATTTCTAAAATCAATTCACAATATGATTTCACCATTTTTCTTATTGACTGGTACTAGGTTAACTACCCAAGTGGAGTGTTTAATGGGAAATACAATCTTGACATATAAGAGCTTCTTGACCTCTTTTTATATCAATGGTTCTAAGAGAGGGGTAATTGGCCTCTTTTTTTGTCTAAAAGGTTTGTAGTTTTCCTCTAAAGGTATGGTATTTGTTTTGAACTTTGGATCAAATATCTTTAGGTCATCATAGGACCATCCTATGACATCTTTATATTTGATCAAAAATTCTTTGGCTCATTTAAAATCAATGCTTATATAGACTATACCAATATTAACAAGTTGAGGTTGATCTTGAAGTCCAATATAATTTTCATTATAATCCTTCCCACTTACTTTAGGAATCTTGACAGTCCCAACTAGTCTATCTATGTCAAATAGTCTCTCTAAGGTAATCATGTCTTTGGGGATCTTATTTTCATTGAATTTAATAACCTTGTAATCAAGTTTGCCTTCAAATTTCTCATCATCAAGGGTAATTTCATTGGAACAACACTTAGACTTGCACATTAAGCAAATTTTACAAAAAATTGTATAAATAATGATGAAGGACAATAATATTTAACTAAGGTATCTTAGAAATGCATCCAAACATGTTATTTTGATTGACATTTACACTCTTAAGCTCAAATAAATTCACATTTACAAAGGATCTATTGATCTTTGATCAAAACAACTATTACTAACTTGAAACTTGTTGAATTGACAAAGTTTAATCCATATTTACCACAATTAAGAATATACCTTAAAATAATTTTAATCTTTGCCTAAATGAAGCATAAATATGGGTCTAAGACCATACAAATCAATAATATTTACACTAGTGAGCAAAGAATGACATAATTATGGAAATACTACACTAATATTTGAACATAATTCACAAGAATGAGCGAAGATACTTCAAATCTACAAATATCTAAATAGGCACTCCTTTTAGCACCAATGAAGCCCCTCTTATTGATGCCTAAATATGTATCACAAGTTCTTAGAGTGATAAAGAAAACATCTCATTTCATAATTCTAATAATTTAGTGCATGAGTTATAGATTATGATAATCATATTATCTATTGATGGAATAGAGACAAGGAAAGTGGACTATTTTTGGAGCCACCATGGCCAAATAGTTAATCTATGAAAAATATGAAGTATGTTATGTTAATAATTGTGAATTATGATCAATATATAATACAATAAGTAATCTAAAATGAATATTTCAAATGAAAATCAAACTAGATTGAATTGGTTAAAAAAGGAGAAAAATGAAAGGTAAGGCAGAGAAGAGATGTTGTGGATCTTCATTCCAAACATCATGACAAAGTTCAAATATCATCCAAGCATGAAATTAACCAATGTATGACATGAAGTATCATAAGCTCAAATCCTATCACACATTAGGAAAAAATCTAAGGAATGTGGGAAATAATGCAAATAAGAACCAAGTTCACTTTAAGGATTTACCCATGTAATCAAACAACATTAGCCCAAATTCAAGAAGAGTAAGAAAATCAAATGAACCTAAGAATTGTAAATTAACCTAGCATTGGAACAAGTCAATAGCTCTGTATTCAAATATACACACCATAAATTCATAAGAATGATTCAAACATGGAAGTCAGAATAAACAAGTGATAGAGAAGCCAAGATAACAAAAGAGATAAGCAAATTTTGACAAAAATTGTATAATTATTTGATTATATTAATTGATCAAAAGTTACAATTAGTTTTGGCTCAAAAAAAACTCTCTCTCTCCATTTACAATTGATAATTCTCTTTTTATAAGATGCAAGGAAGTATGTTTATCATTCCTATCTAATTCCAAAAGTACAAGTGTTAGGATAGTTGTCCTTTCTACACATGTTATAGAATACACTAGACTGTCTCCAATGGACTAATCTATAAGCAATGTTTTTTTCAAGGTACACATGCCTTTACAAACATAATATTCCAATTTCAAAATGTACAATGCTTAGCTATGACAAAAATATTCTTAATTCAACTAAACTTTGGGACCCTTGTGCTACTAAAGTTCCTTATTATTGTTCTAGGGCCTTTATTACTCTTTGATGTTATTCTTCAATTAGCATAAGGTTTACAATTAGTTTCATGAAGAGATACTTCATTTGACTTGCTAAGCTCTTATGGTATTTATCTACCCTTAGTAATTCCTTTTGATGTTTCTAGTTTTAATTAATCTTTTCCTTTATAGTTAGAATCATATCCATGACCCTATGCTTTTGTTCTTCATCAGGGATGAGGCTCAGATAATTAAGTGTAGTAGTATCTATGATCTTGATTCCATGTAAGTGCTCTATCATATCTTGAGATATTTTTCATCCTCAAGGAAGTTTTTCAAGTTCCTACATCAGGTGCTCAAACCCTTGATTTTGTCCACAATTAATCCCATGACTTTGTCTAGATGAGCCATGCTAATTATTTTTAGAGTAGGAATTTGATCTTAAATCAAGATATTAATCAAATCCTTTATTTTGTGATCTGAGTTCTACTATTGGTCATAGATTTGTTAAAATTTCTCACTAGTGGTCTGAAGTTCAATTCTATATCAAATTACCTTTAAACATGTGGAAACTAATCTTTTCTAGTTTGATTATGGTGGTTACGGGGTTGAACGAGGGATCCTATATGCACTTATATTTTTTTTATGGTTTTTATAGTGCTCCAATGGTGGCAATTATCTAAACTTACACGAGCTTCTTTACTTATATCCCAATTGGACTTTGTGCTTATTCCATTATATTTCCTAGGTTTTAAATATATTTCACTTGGTATATTATATGTACATGGCTCTGATGTGCCATCACCATGGCATCCTTGTGGAATTTTAATGGCATTTTTTTCATTCATATTTAAAAAATGACTATTGTTTTTAAAAAAATTCTTGCTTGATTTCACATCATTGGATCATCCTTACACAAATCAATATAGACCATTGATCTCGATCCAAGAACTTGAATGCCATTATATTCTATGTACATTACCTATGTTTATGACACTTGTCACTTTTACATTCACCCAAATCTTTGCGTAAATGTCAATGTTGATCTCACACTGTTGATGTTTGTTTCATGGATCAATCATACTCCATCGATCTTGATCTACTAAATTATACATACTACTCTATGGACCATTGATTTGAATGTATGTGCTCATATGCATATCATCAATATTCAAATGATTTTCAAGCTTTAATTTGTGGCTCATAACTATGCCATGTGTCATCTCCACATTCATCTTAACTTTTCCACATTCATATTTCACTATTGGATCATACTCATCCATGTAAACATGCTTCATTAGATCTTAATGTTTGAGTTTAAATGCCATTGGTTACTATGTGTTCTTTGGCTAAGAGTGTGACATTTGTCACTTTATCATTTATCCCAGGGCTCCATTGAATTTTGACTTGATACGTGTCATTGGATCAATATAGATCAAGCAAATAGATACTATTGATCTCTGAAAGATGTTCAAGCTTTAGCTTAGGGTCAAGGTCTTGACTTTAAGCTCACACCATTAGATCTTGATCATTTTAGAAAATTTAAATAATTGATCTTGTGAATAAAATGGATATTTAAGTCAATGCTCAGTGAAAATAAAGAACATAGCATAATTTTTTGGACTATGGTTTTACTTTGTGTTAATAAACACTAGAAAGACCTTAGAAAAAATATTTTAAGCTAGTTTTTGAGATATAACAAAATGGACCCTACAAATAATCAAAGACATAGCATATAATTTTTATCCTAAGGTTTTTTGTATTAATCAATACAATGAATTTTAAGGTAAGGCTTTTAGGCTAAGTGTATAGTAAAAGGTACATTTTTTTTAGTTATACCATGCTAAGGTAGAAGGGGAGTAAAGGGGGATTGGGATGTGAACTTAGGATAAATATTTTGGACAAAGATCTTGGTCATGTTAATAAACACAACTAGGACCTTAGGATAAAATATA
Source organism: Torreya grandis (assembly GCA_037957365.1). Taxonomy (NCBI): domain Eukaryota; kingdom Viridiplantae; phylum Streptophyta; class Pinopsida; order Cupressales; family Taxaceae; genus Torreya; species Torreya grandis. The sequence goes on from JARHVA010007034.1 coordinate 588,407, forward strand.
AACGAAGTCAAATTAAAGTGTTCTTTCAAAAATTTAAATAAAATCTCCCACCAAATTTGAATTCAAAAGACATACTTAGACTAAATATTGACTAAGGGTTTTAGAAAATCAAAATATGAATTCAATTAATCATTTATAGACCAAAGGATATAAAAACCCTCAGTATTGTCCATTTCAAATGAACTTCGTTAAAGTTGCAACCTATAACAAAAATATCTAATGTTTTCAATTTTAGATAAGATCAAACAAGAACCATGAACAAATAATCCAACCAAACCATGGTGTGGATGATATTCAAATAAAGATAAAGTGAAAAGCACTATAATGGTACTCTAATCAAATGAATTTTCAAAATTAGGGTACAAATTTACACAATTTAAGATAAGGGTCCCCATTTCTTAAAAATGGGGGTATGTTGATCTCAACATGAGGATGAGTGCAATAATTATATTATGTTGAAAAAAATATTGTAGTTTATGTTAATATATTTTTCTCTCTTTATTTTTACATATTTTAGTAGATCACGTGATAATTCTTTCCAAATTTTTGAATTTGCATTGATATTAATGAAGCCAAAAATGGATAGTGACATATATATGATTTTTATACAAGTATGTGTTCCAATTTCTCCCTAATTAAAGTGGACAAAAAAATTTAAATTAGTGTTTTGATGCATTTTTTTGGTGTATTTTTGGAGTTATGGTTAAATTTCTACAAAATTTTGTAGTTCAAATGCTAGTTATCCTAGAATTGTTTTGTAATTTACCCTTCATGTAATTATTATGCATGTAAAGCAAGCAACTAAAGTTTATGGGATAATTTTATATTAAAATTTACAATTTTTAGGACCTCGTGCAATTTGTTTTGTAATTTTTGGACCTTTTATTTATCCATGGTGAATTTTTTAAATTCGGTCTTATGTAGGGTAGTTTTCATAATACATAGGCCCTTGGGAAGGGAATTTCACCCTTTTTTTAGGGAATTTTGATGTTAAGTACCTTTATTTTTATAAATTTTCAAGCTTTCAATAACTTTTTAAAACCAAAAACTTTTTACAAATCTATATGTTATTTTGTTTAGTTTATTTAGGCAATTTGAAGGCCAAGAGGTTGGATTACTATAAAAAGGACCCCACTCAATTTTTTCATGCACTTTGTAATAAATTATTTTAATTCCTGTAATGATTTATTTTTATGGAAATGACCTCTTTCTCATATAGGTTTTTTAAGACATTTTTTTATTTTTTATACCAATTGCGTTATATTGATTATGAAGACATGGATACTCAGAGCAAGGGGAACCCAAAATTACCCCCCACCCCTCAATGTTTTTTTCTATTCTACATGGAAGAGGCTTTAAGACATTAAACGAAATAGTTGTCAATATATTATACTTTTGTCATATGGTGTTCTTTTTACACTAAATTGATGATTATGGGAACCTAGAAGCCAAAAAAAGGTTGACCCCAAGTGGGACCATTATTATTTTTCCAACTTATATTGTATGAAACAATTTTGTAAACCTGAAACTATTTTTTGAAAATAAATTTACTTTAAACCTAGCTTGATGGCCATTAATGGTTTTGATGGATCTTGAAGCTCCTTGAGTCTTTTTTAGAACACATAGACCTTGAATTTTTATGATAAGATGGGTACCTATAAGATAAATTCATGAATGCATGTACTGAAATATAATTGAAAACTAAATTAAAGTGACAAGGGACCAAAATCTTGGAGACTCCATTAATGGTAATCATTCAAGGTTGAGGAAGAAGAGGATGGATGACTATGGACAAGTCATCCTCCAACACCTCCTCCCTCCTTTAAAACATATATTTTTTGACTTAAATGTTATTTCGAACCTTAATAGACTTTCATAGGGTTTTATAGTGCTTTACCACCTTTTGTAGAATATGATGATCAAGGTTAAATTGATCTAATGGTTGAGATGGAGTGATTCATCCTTAGGTGGCTTATGTAGGATATTTTATACCCATTTATAAGTCATATGGAAACTATTTGTTTTTTAACTGAGAACATTATTTTAATTTTACTTAACTCAAAAATTATACTTTAATTATGACTTAAGAGCTAACTAAGCCCTATGATTAGTTGGATTCACTCAAAGACATTTTTTAGCGCCAACAAGAGTTAGATAGTATAGTTCAATCTAGTGGTTTATCAAACACACCTCACATTACTTGAATATCTTTTTTAGGACATGAGGCCCACTTTATTCACTTAAAGAGTTCTAATATTATTTGATATCTTGTAGGTTGATTGAATGAGTAGGGATGACATGATTGTGTAGAGACCAAAATTCCACTTGTGCATTTTGATTCATGTCATTTTGGCATGAAACATTTTTAGGATGATTTGTGCATATCATGCCACAAAGATGTCTAGATAATAGGTAATGTAGTTGTGAAAGATTTGCCTTGTAAATTTTGAAGAAAAAAATTGGCCTTTTTTGTGTGATTCATTCATGCAAATATTAGGCATGAAATAGAGATCCAAGCCTACATGAAAAAAATCATATTTGGTATAGATTATAAATTTAAAGATAAAAATAAAAGGTTTAAATAATCAAAGTAAATGTATAATTAGATTCTATAAAAATAATATAATTTTTCAAAGATTCAAAGTGATTCAAAATCAAACATATTATAAATATCAGCACGTGAATACAAAATATATGATCATATGACACACATATGTGTTCACTTTTCAAAGACACAAAGTACAAAATCATACACACTTGAATGTAAATGGATGGACATATACAAAATAGTTATGAGATAAAGGTTAAATGTTATAACATAACTAAAATTGAGCATATATATGCATAACATTATATATCACTTGGAAAAATATTCAAGGGGAATGATAGTAATTCATGCACAGGCATATTCAAAGTTAAAATTTATTAATTTAAAGTTCAAAGTGGCAAAGTGGAAAAGTGGAAAAAATTAAAGCTTCAAAATTACAAGAAACATGATACTTGTTCATGCACTTTTTAATGTTCAAATTTTAAAATTTAACATTACAATAAAAGGTAAAGTATTCATTTCAATTCAGTTTTATGAGAAATGAGTTCATTATGGAGGAACTAATATTATTCATTAACTTTTGATCATGTAAAGTATAGTCTATATTTTTTTTTATCAGTGTGATTCAATCTCTAAAGGTAATACATTTTGAGGTTCAATGATGCTCAATGGCCATGGCATATGTATACACCCTATTTTGGTAAAGCAAACATAAGTACTATGTATTTTATTGTACTTCACATGAGGTTATTAATAATGAATGTGAGTCTTTTTGTATGGTCATTTTGGGTTTTTAATCCATATTATGGCTTATCTTTACTAATTATTTCACCCCCAATGGTCTTATGTAATGTTATATTTTCTAATTATTTCACCCCCATAATGGCTACCTAGTTTTATGCAAACATGACACTACCATAGTCCTAGATACAAGCATAGTGTGCAAATGTCCACCTCAATGATAGTATCTAACAGTCACATTTTTATATTGTTATAGGTCTATATCTTTTTTTGAGTCTCTTCTTGTTGACCTAAAAATAAGGGTATCACATTCAAAGTAATTGTACTTATAATTATATATATATATATCCTCACAAGTCATTTTACAACTAACACTTACTATTTTGGCACATAATTACATAAAACTCTATCAATAGCTTAACACTTTGCATATTTCTTAGAAACACACATATATCTACATGTCTAATCAAAATAAGGGCCTATGTCAAATTCATTCTAACATACTATGTGCATTTATTATGTATATTCCCTAAGGGATAACTACATATGATCTAAAACCCCTATCATTGAGGTTATTATAGGCAGTGGTCAAGACATTAAGAGTTTTGTATCATGCAATTTTAAGATCACACAGCCCACTTTTTCCTTTTTGCATTTGATTTTGTTATTATTTTATGTCTATAGATATTCATTAGGGTTTTGCATATAAATAATTCAAAATAAGTTATAGTTAGTGAACTAGCAGTGATCTTCATAGGAACAAGAATCTTAGGTCCAACTAAAGGTATATTTAGAAGTTCATTTCCCTTATTGTAAGAGGACACTTCCACACTCTTGAGGATACTACGATGGTGTGTTAGTGTCCAAAGGATGATGTTTATATCTAAGAGGGTTTCTAAATCTAGATTCCCATTTATGACATTATGCATAACTCTTGTGCCAAGTTTTAACGTATCATTCATTTGTCTTGATCATTTTATAGATAAATACATCCTTTTATAGGTCATTACTTTTTATAGAATAATCAGATAGGTTAGTTATTGTAAAAATTAGTGGGTGAATTTATTATTAGATTTATTCCTTGATTTAATATTTTATCACTTTAACAACCTATTATTTACATTAGTATACACTAAAATTTAAATCATTTGGTGAACCTAATTTACTTAGAATATTGCTTTACAACCTTGGTTTTATACTAAGGTTTTCCTTCTCCATTTTGTGTAATAAATTAGGGTTTCTAAAATTCTATTTTTTACTAATTTTTTCAAAACCTAACTGATCCATATTATTCCTCCACTAGGGTTTCACTAATTTAATATATTATAATTTTTTTACAAGCCCTTCAAATCCTAAATATAAATACTAAGTCCTCATACATAAAAACATTAGCCTTAATGGTTTTAGGTCATTTTTTTATGTACTTTGGGTTGAATATTTATCATACTTTCAAATTTAATCATCTTATATTTTATTTTACCTATTGTGTGATTATCTTTCATTATTTACATTAGATTTTTTGATAAGTTTAAGATGACCTCTAAGGAACCTCTTCCTCCTCACCTAGTTGATCAATTTCTAAAATTTTCATGTAATTATACAAATGAATGGAAAAATTCCCATAATTGTGCACTAACACAAGATAATGAACATGGTTTCATTTATAATTATGATTATTCTTTTAATTATGGATATGGTGACTAATATGAGCATGATAATGAAAGTGATAGTGGGGATAAATTAGATGTATCTTATTTACCCTTCCCCACTAAATTTAAAAAATTATGTACCAATGATATTGAACCTTTTGTAAATTCATAAAATAAAGAAGATGATATTTTTTTGTCACCTTACTTTACATTCTATTGATGTGGGTCTTGTGCACACCCCCAAGTTTTATGAGGTATCCTATAATTTTTTAGGATCTCAATGGAGATAAACTCCACTCTAGGGTATGAGTTGTAGTTAGGGGTTAAACAACCTAGTGGTGAAATAACAAGATGATCATGAAGGTTGTTTACTAAGTGTTCTTGAATTTAAATTAATCCTAATAAATAAATCAAAACCTAGTTGGGTTAGTTTCATGTACAGATATTATTCTAAATTTGGTAGATCACAATCAAAGAAACTTCAAAAAGAGGGAAGGGTAGAGAGAAAAGAATACTCTATGGTCTCAAGATATTACTTCTTGGGCTAGTTTCTTAGTGGATAAGTGTTTCCATATCTAATTTTTGCTTCTATTAGCTATTTCACACTCACAGACAAAAATAGTTAGGTATTCTAGGAATAAATGGTATAGGAAACTTATAGATCTTAGTTTAAGGTTGTTCTTAATAGAGTAGCTATTGCACACCATTTCTTAAGAGATTATAATTCAGAATAGAAAGGTATCTACGGAAGCTATGTCTCACACTTAGAAGACTATATAAAAATGAAACACTCCACACTTACAAAATTAATATAGTCAACTAATTTCTTGAAATCAATAACACTTGCTAACTATTAAATAGTTTTTGCACAACTAAAATCAATAGATATCAATGATAACAAAAAGAATTCTCTAAATCTATTACACACTTTCAATTACTAAGTCAAATAACTAAATTAGATAATACCTTAATTATATAGAAATGGAAGGAAAAGGAATCCACATAGTTGCATGATAATCAAAAATTGACTTCTAATTTTGATAAATTTATGACCCTCCGCAAGGAGGGATTTAGATGTATAAATATAATTTGGAAGGGATCACCTCATCCTCTAAGTTCATGTAAAACTCAAATTTAATCTAGTAATTATAACCTTAGTTCTAATTTTAATTAAAAAAATACATGTATAATTACAATTAATTACAACTATGTTAAAAATAAGTTTGCCTACATGATGTTATGCAATGTTTGGATGCTTATATGTTATTCAGGCCAAATTTTACATGTATACACCATGTATGAAAAAACAATAATTAAATTAATTAATCCTATATGAAATATTACATACAAAATTAGCCTTTAATAACTAAGGCTTATTTAAAATTGGTGATTGCATGGCTATACTTTCCATCATGGAAAGTACTTAAGTGGTTGGTGGCATTGAGATGATAGCTAGAGTGGAGATGGAAATTGGATCCTTAGCTTTCTTCCTATCCTCCAACTCTTGATAATAGTTAAAACAAACATCATGATAATATCTTATGATATCCATGTTCAAAAGTGGGGGCCTATGTACCCTAATTATCTACTACATTAGATGTGCATGCTCAGATTTAGTGCTCTTAAAGTTGGTTTGAAATATCTTCACCTCTATGACCTTATTTATTAAAAATATAAGTTCATCATCAATATCCTCTAATGATAATCCTTGAATATTCTATTTTAATTTGGGTGAGGCTGGTTGGAAGATTTGGTTAATATAGTCTCTACTTATTAATTTACATTTAGATTTCCTTTCCTGGGAAAGCTTTAACAGTTCTAGAATTTACAAAATAACACTCTCATGATTTGTAGACTTAGGAATTATTAATTATATATATTCTACCCATTCACTCACTTTTTTTTATTCAAATTAAAACCAAGTTAAGGGCATTGGATTCCTTTAATGGTGTCCTTAAATTTAGCAGGTTTTATGCCTTACTTATTTTATATAGGGCAAGGAATTTTAGTTTGTTCTCACCTTCCTTCAAAGAATTAAATAATTTTATTCATTTAATAATTTGAGGGGATAATTCAAACCTCATCAAATTAATGGAATCCAAAATGTTTTATATCCCTGAAGCTACACTGTGTACATTTATTTCAATTTACATGGGAACATGAAAAAAAAATTATTCCCTCACTTGCTCTAATTCTTGATCAGGTTCTCTTCTTGATTGGTTTTTCCATTCATGGTGCTTGAGAAAATAATTAGTTTGTCTTTCAATATAGGATATGAAATCCTCATTATAAATATACTTCCCTAATCTCATGTTCTTTCTCTTTAAAATATTAAAGACATATTTTCTTTCTTCTATAATCATGCCCCTCCTAGTATCGTCTTCAATCTTTCTCTTCTTCACTCTCTAGATAATCCTTATGGATTTGTCAAAAAATGACTTACTATGGGCAATTCAATGATTGTGATTTTTCCTTCAAAAGGATTGATATTATAAATTTACTACCCACTATGGTATTACCATTTGAGTTGAGTCATTTGGTTGAGTGTCTTAGGTTGTAGTCACAACCAACAAGTCCTTTGAAGACCATTTCAAATCCTCTATATGTAGTGAGTCTAGAAGAGAAGTCTAAATAATCTTGGACTAATTACCCCATTGTATGATAAATTTTTAGTCTTATGGGTAATCGAGATAATGGTGGAGGTAACCATAGTAGAAGTGTGAATAATGGATGATGAAGACACAACTAGAATTGTAGGAACTATTGAGAATGTGGAGATGGTAGGAATAGAGGAAACATATTCCAATTTTAGGACAAATAGGGATGGTTGGATACTAGTATTAAAAGAAACAACTTATACCTTGGGCACAACTATGGAAGGTAAAACACTAGGACTAAGAGAAATAAGATCAAAAGAATTAATAGACATAGGAGATAAAATTAAAAAATTAGTGTTGTAGAAAAATAAGGAACTAAAAATATATATGGGGTTACACCCTCATCTAATTTGGCTAATTCAAGTGGTGCCTTTCCTTTATTTTCTTGGTGGCTTAACAATTTTGCTCTCTGTAATTCTTCCTCTTTAGTAGTGGGCTCACCTCTTGAAAATCAATGCTCCTATTATATGGGTCCTTTTATAGATAAATATTTAATATTTGGAATCATAGGGGGTCCCTAGGTTCTGAGTTTTATCTATATCAAATAGTCACCTTTTATACTATGGGATAAGCCACATGAGTGGGGGAAGTTGAGACTTACACACTTACAATCATTTGAGCAGGATTAGTAATAGAATTAACATGATATTCTAAGTCTAAAGATTTTATATAAATTGATTTATATTCATATCTCCCAGGGGAATTTTTAATATTTAGAGCTTATATTACCCTAATATATCTATTTATAGTTTTCATCACCATGGGTAATGTCTGATAAGGTTATACTTATTCCAATGATCATTGGTAGGGTATATTGATCTAAAAGTCTATGACAACCCATCTACCTAAGGGTGTAATCATGACATGTCCATCCAAAAAAAATTGAGGGTTCCCCTTGAATTATTTTAAAAATATCCTCACCTAATTTAGCCATATATGGCGTCTCTAAGAACTAGGTATCACTCTTGTAATTAAAAAAAGAATTCATGGTCATAAGGATCATACTAGTATAGAATACCAAGGCCTTTAAAATACTTTTGAATTTAACCATGAGGGTCCCAATATCTATGCATTAGGGTAACTATTGAGTAGTATTATTTGAACATACCAACCTCTCTAAAGTTCTTATAGTTGACATAACACATCCTACCAATAATTAGATATGATCCATGGAATGTACTCTTTTTTTATTATATAACCTTTGTCAACTCCCCACCATAACTAGTAGGTTATCTCTTACTCAGCTAAATTTTTTCATATATGCTTAGGGAGACACATGGGATAACCTTATGGATAGGAACCATGATCAAAATATACTTAGGGTGTATCCAATAGTCCCCTTTGGGCATCAGTGTGCTAGTTATGCTCTTAGATAATCTAGGTAGTGGTGAATCATGAATATCCTTCCAAATTTAAGGATACATGTCTTTTGAAATTTGAACTATGTTTCTTGTGTAGCCATATATATGCATGAAAGAGTAAGAATCACATATGAAACTCTTGATGAAATATAGAGATATGCTCTAGAGTGACCCCTTTGTTCATGTATATCATTCCCATTACAACATCTAAGAGGTATGACATCATAAAAAAATTCCCCCTATAGGCCTCTTATATTCACATGTAACTTGTTCCTATAACTTAGTGTTGATTACCTCTCCCAGAGCAAAAGTTAGCTCTTATGACATTAGTAAATATAGTAGTGGAACACATTTTAGGTGAATAAATTCAATTCTAAGATATCCATATAACTAGTTCAGGATGGCCATTCCAATAAAGACTCCCATCTAGAACTTGGTTATAGGAACAGGTTACTTCTTGAGGATGATGGTCTCTCTAGGAATGACCCATTTTCTCAATGTTTTTTCAATTGAATTTCACTTCTTCCATATTACCACTCTATGTAAACCAAATTTTGCATCTGAAATAGGTAGGAATAAGTACCTTTGAAATGTGGCTCTTGAGATGTAAGTGATAATGGTTTTCTACTCCACATGAAACAAGAAAGTGCCCCCAATCACCTTTCCTACAAAGAACAAGTCTCATAATAGGTCTATGCATAGCATAATATTAGGATTGACCACTGATAAATTCAATCATTATCACTTGAGAGGGAGTAAATCTAAAGCCAATTTCCTTTGTGTTGGTGTCAAGTTTTCCTCACAAGTATGTGTGTCTACCTATTTAATTATGTCCCATAGAGCTGAATAGTTAGGATACTTGTCATTGAATATTTTTTAGTCAAAAATGGTGTCTTTTTACTCATTAGAGTTTTTGATCAAGAATCTAGATGTTGGCATGGATCCCATGAATTTATTAGATGAATAATCCATAATTAATTCACTAAGCTAGAAAAATAATAGTTCTTAAAATTAGTGGCTTGACTCTTTTGTATATACTTCATAGTTTGAATGTAAGTATCCAAGGATTAAATTTTTGATCAATGAACATGATGTTTGATTTCAATTCATTGTTATAGATTTTGGTATTCAATTCTAGTTCATGCACTATTATTGTCTGACATATCTAAACTTACTTCACCAGTTCAATTCAAACTTTTCCACTTCATTTTGGTGGGTATGCCACATACACATTATATATGTTTAGATTAATTCCATGTCATGGACTTTTTCCATGTGTCATCCTATAACTCTTTTCACTTTAATTTACATATACCATGTAGGATTTTGGTAGTTGGGAGTTGAATTTTGTGTTAAAATTAAGTCATCTTAAAATATTGTGAAGTCAACATCTTCTAAACAAAATTTTTGAGACATGTGGTGGGCATTATTTTATAAAGGATAAAAGGGTTACCTTTTATTAAGGCTAAGTTTTGGAACAAAATTTTCAAAGACTTTTTCCAAAGACCAAATGTTAGCCAAGACCTTCAGAACCAAAAGTTTTGATGACCATATTCCAAAATAATTCTCTAATTATTTTTTATGAACATTTTCACTAAACATTTTTTCCAAAGAAAATTTTTTGAAGAGTAAATTCTATATACCAAATGCCAAAGATCAAATGCTAACCATTTTCTCTAAAGAGTAATTCAAAACATTTTTTCCAAAATGTAAATTTTTTGAAGACTAAAATCCCAAAGATGTAAAATTGCAATGAACATAAATTTCAAAGACACTCATACATGGAAATTAAAGTTATGAAGATCCAACCTATGAATATAATTTATAAACAAAACCGATGAACAAAACCTATGAACAAATTTTTTCAAGAATATTTTTTGAAAAGGTTAAGTTAGGTTTGAAGGATTGAATAATGTTGATTGTTAACTTATGAATAAAAGTTAAATTTATGTGAAGATCAAGATTTTTAAAATTGTGCATGTTTTAAAAACATATGTATATGCAAAATATCTAAAGAGTATTAATAGGTTTAGTCTGAATAAGAAAAAAAATGTCAATTTGCATTTATTGAATAGAGAAGTTAGTTTCAACATATATCTAATGAAAGAATATTTACAAAATAGGTCCATACCTTTCAAAAAATAGTGGGTCCATATTCAGAAAATGAATGGGGGTATGTTGAGTATAATAAATGATGACTTATAGGGGGAATACTCCCAAGTATTTGAGAACATATAACCTTTGTTGAGGAATTTCAAATCTTACGTGAACCATTTCACAAGAGAATAATTTGGTTAAATACATAAAAGAGTCTCCTAAAAAAAATACAACATACTTTCCTTATTCATACCCTATATCTATGCATGAGGAAGTGATTTACTTTCACCCTTGTTGTAACTATAGGTTTCATTTTATTTTTTTTGAAAATAAATTTAAAACTAGGGAATCTCAAGCATTGATCTACTACAAACCAAGCATCCATAACTCTAATAGAGATACCTTTGGTTCTTGTCTTTCATCCTCATGTATTCTTACATGATTCATGATGCTAGAAACATTTATATTATTTCATCATGTGAGATTGTGATCACATTTAGATTTTATTTAGGTTTGATTGATCACTCTTTTTAGGATGCATTGATCTCAATTTTCATTTTTTTTTAATATGGTTAGAAGGAGAGAAGAAGCCACAGTGAGATAGTATATATGAAGGCATAATTATTTACTATATTATCTTTACCATTTACATCCATATCAATTTTTATTACCTTAAATAAGCATTTACATAAGAAGTGCATTTGATCCATTAAAATGAGAAAACTTTATAAATTTGTATTAGTAATGAAAGTAGATTTTATATGTCTAGTATAAGTATTCAATTTTATCATGTCCATGATTAATTTTATATTACATACCTAAATTATTAAAATATTAGACACAAGGGTGTAAAACCTAAAAGCAAACTAATTTATTTGTTTTGTTTGATGTCCTTCCTACATTAGTTCTTCCTTCTGGAATCCTTCCCATAGATTAAACCTTTAGATTTAAACCTAGATAAGGATTATAATGTTTTAGATACTTAATTGAGTATATTAGGGTAAGATAATCATATTTCCATAAAACAATGTGAATCTAATCTAAAAATCAAGGAACTAAACTAAGGAAATCAAAATGCTAAAAATAGGAAACATTAACCTAAGAAGTAGGGAAACTAAGTACAAAATTAGTAAATATATTATACTCCTACCTTTACCACAACTTTTTTTTTACTCAAGGACATCTAAAAATGGTACAACCATGAAGTAGTGCGTAAAAACTACCCATTGATTGGAGATGTTAACTTTTTACCTTATAGTTTTCTGAGATAGAAATAATTTATTCCCCAAGATCTCTAAAACCTAATAAGGTCTAATCCTTACTAGGGTAAACTTGTCATGTTTTCATTTATTTTCATGGTCTTTTCCCCATATAAGCACTATGTCATATATTCTAAATGCCTTGAATTTTGCTCTTTTATCAAACCACATTTTGACTATGTCTTGATGTTTATTGAAATTATGCAAGGCTTAAGTCCTTGAATCCTTTATCTCTATTATGTCTAATAATCAAGACTTCAATTTTTCACTAGGTTCCATGTATTCTTGGATAAATTGATATGTTGGTAATTTAATCATTATTAGGAAAAAGGGTTGTTGTCTATATACCAACAAGTAAGGCAAAGCCTTGAGGGCCTACTTGTACCATGTTCAATTAGTGAATAATGTATATTTTATTATATTATGCCACTCTCTAGGTTTATCTATTATTAAATTTTTAATGACATCAATCAGGTTTTTGTTAGTTGATTTATCCAATCCATTTCCTTGTGGGTAATTTTTGTAAGATGATCTAATGGTGATTTGATTATTTTGGTCCCATTCATTGAATTCAGCTGATTATAATGCTTTCCATTATCAAAAACTAAATAAATGGGGTACCAAATTTAGTTTTGATGTTTTCCTTTAGAAATTCGATTCTATCTTGTGCTCTAGAATGCCTTATAGCTATTGCTTCAGTCCATTGAGTTCAATAATCTATGATACTGAGTACAAATTTGTGGATAGCTAAATAATTATGGTTAATGATGCCAATGAAGTCCAAGACCCATTGGTTGAATGGTCTTACTTCAATTACATGTTGCAATGGTATTTTTACATGTACCTCTCTTTTTTCTAAGACTTAGAATTTGTGGCATGTTCTTACATGATCATGTGCATCCTTAAAGAATTTTGGCCAATAATAACCCATTCTAAGGATTTTATGGGCTATCGTGTTTCCATAAGATGACTAATACCTATATTATAATTTAAGTTTTCCATAATTTATTTAGATTCTTCTCATTATATGCATTTCAAATAGATGCCTTCATAATTTATTCTATATAAAATCCCCTTTCTGATCATGTGATGAGTGGATTTGAGCCTCAAACATATCCATTGTCTTCTATTGAGTTCTAAGGAATAACTAACTATGAGTAAATATTAAATAATATTAGTATACCAATTTATTTTAGATACTTGGGTTTCATAAACCTCATCAATGATGATGTGTGCATCAGGCTCAATCATGAGCTGAATGATACCCTAGCCTCTAGTAATCTTGGTAGGCTTGATTTCTCTATCAAACTCTTATAATTTTTCCATCCATTTTCCTTTAGATTATTCCAATTTATTTTTCCCCAAAGTGATCTTGACATAGGGTCTAACATAATGGAGAAGGTTTTATTCCTCAAAATGTAGTGCCAAAATTTTATTTACTACTTTAACATAGGCAAATATTTACTTATCTATCATGAAATACCCAATCTCTACTTTATTTATGATTGTGCTCATGAATGCAATAGGATTTTCAATTTCATATTTATTCTAGGTAAGCATGGAAATGATGGTATGTTCTAAAGTGAATAAATACAAGAAGAAATCCTTAATGAAATCTAGACTTATGAGCATAGGGGCTTGAGATATTTCATCTTTGATGTCTTCAAAATACTTTTAGGCATCCATTATCCATTCCACTTTAACATATTTCTTGAGCATTATATTTAGAGGTCTAAATATTTTGCAAATCTTGAGATAAAATTCCTCATGAAATTCATCTTCCCAAAGAAATATTTGAGATATTTCTTGATGTTTTGGAATGCAATATTTAATATCCCCTAAATTATATCTAGGTCAATTGTAATTCTTTGTTTGCTGATGATGTGGCCTAAGATATTACCTTCGTTAATGCCAAATATGCTCTTATTTGGGTTTACTAAGATATCAAACATTTTCCATCTTTCAAAGATTGATTGTAGGTGACCCATGTGATGAGTTCTTATCATTGATAAAATAGTGATTTTTTCCATGTAAATGATTATTCATTTACTTATTAACCCTTTTAATGCATTGTACATGGCTCATTAAAAGGTAGATCTTGTGTTAATTAGGATGAATGGAATCCTCTTGTATTCGTACATAACTCACTTTATAGTAAATATAGTCTTGATTATTTCTTTGGATTCAACCAAAATCTGGTTATATCCTAAAAATCCCTCCAAAAAGGACATCATTCCCAAACCACTTACTAACTAGATCACTTCATCCAATGAAGTCAAAGAATAGTTTTCTTTCTTAGAAGCCTTATTAAAATTTATAAAATCAACACAATCTAATTTATCTAATATTCTTCCTAAATGGAACTTATTTGGCCACCCAAGTAGAATTTATGATAGGGAAAACAATTTTTACATTCAACAACTTTTCCATTTTTTTTTCTAAATAAGGGGCTCTAAGATATGATTTACTAGCATTTGTCTTTACCTAAAACATTTGTGGCCTAGATTTAGTAGGATTGTATGGGTGATGAATATTGGGTTAAAAATCTTCAAATATGTATATGCCCATGCAATCAAATCTTTATATTGGGTGAGTAAATCCTTCACCCTTTGTATTTATTTTGTAGTATATTTGAGGCCAATGTTAATGTAATGTAGATCATATTCATCTCATAAATTATCCTTTTTGAACTCAAATTTTTTCACTTTAGGATATATTTAATACTACACTTTGGGACCCAAATAAAACACCCTTTCTAAATAAACCATTCCTAAGGGAAGGTAGTTCTCTTTAAACTAAATGACTCATCCCAATTCCTCTTGGCATATATAGTTGATCTACTTATCATCAATGATATTAGACTCAAATTATCTGGAATTAGTCAAAAATTAGATAATATATTGGTCATAATCAAATACTTAAAAATTTTACACATTATTAAGAATAAATGAACATGGCATTAGCTCAATGTAAAATCTCTATACCCTTCTCTCTTGCAGTGGTACTAAATTGGTGGCTAAAGTAGTTAGTGAATTAGCACCCTGATTTTATTCTCTAGGAACAAACATTATGTTGGAGGTCTCAAAGGACTCAATTAAGTATCAAGATATATGTTTAAACATATTTAGGTATGATAATTTGCATTTGTATTTGTTATTAACTTGATTGATTACTACTTCTGAATCTCCATATATTAGAAGCTACTTGAAATTATTTCAGGGAACAAATTGTGATCCCAAAATTAGTGCCTCATACTCTACTCTTTTCTTGGTAAAAGAGAACTATAATATGTATGATCCCAAGTAATTATTAACTTTTAGGTCCACTAATTCAATAGTAAATCTTGATCCTTGCCTAGATCTTACACCGTCAAAGTGGAGAGTCCACAATTAAGAACGTCCCTAGACTTCTAGTTCTTGTAGCTTATACTTTGTAGTAAATTTATAAATCCCAAATTTAGGATATTTTTAGATTACCTCTTAATTTTTAGTATTTTATTTTATAATTAGGTGATTATTTATTATTTCTTAATCAATTCAAATCTAGTTTGTAATACCTCTCCATGAAAACCAAATATGAGAGAAGTTTGTTTCTACATACATATTAAACATCTTGGACTAGTCTATATTAAGGAGTGTGTACCCTTATAAGATATACACCAAAATTATACCAATGGTCATCTTTACATGTGGATCAGATGTTACTTTAATTCACATTTTTTTCAATTCTCCAACCATAGGGACCATTGTCTTGCCTAATTGTGAAAGCATCCTTTTTTATGGGCTTGGAGTCAATCGAAGCTTTTGGAAAATAAAATTTGGAATTAAAGTAGCCAAATATATATAATAAACTAAAAAATTGTGAATGTTATTTCCAAATTATCTAAAATTCAATAATAAATAAGGAAATTATAGCTTACTCTTATATATAACATTGGTATGAGTAGCCTTTGTCTTCTTTGTCGTAGAATTTCCTATAATGGACCTTCATAGGAGCTCCTTTTGGTTAGTGATTTGATCCAACTCATGAAGAGTGATGTTACATTTAATCTTATTAATATCTTCAATAATGTTGTATCCTCATTTTATCTATTTATCCTTATTATGTGGTTTTTTTCTCCCTTTTGGGGGAGGTGGATTATTGTTAACCCTTAATTTGGTGGAATAGTGGTATTATTTGGAGTAGACATTATGAAGGGTTGTTTATTAATTATGTTAAAATTTCCCTTATAGTACTATTGGAAGTCATGTAACTCATAATACTTATTTTTTGGTTCATTTCCATCCTTGATTTGGAAAGGAGACTCATGAATTTCAAATGCTATGGTGGTATATTAGGGACCATATTTAGGGTGGAACTTGGTGGGATGTTTAGCCAATATTAACTTACCATATCCATTTGGAATATCTCAAATGTTTAATATAATTCTATGGATTCGATTTCACCATGTTGTGATGTATTATGAACTCTAAACTAATTGGGTAGAGTTGTTTCTGCTATAGTGATCTTTGTAAATTTGTTGGGTTGTTACTATTCTACATTATTTATGGACTGATTGAAAGTTTTTTCTATATTTAAAACATATAACTTTGGTTATTATTATGGACTGTATTATTAATCATCTTCTATTTCATGCTCAAGAATTCATTACTCAACTTTTAGATCATTCTTTATATTAAATCCAATTTTGATTTGGTTGAATCAATACACTGGGCAACTACAACATTGGATGGAATTTAATGTTGGTTCTATTGATGACCATTGATCTATACATGATTGTCCATATAACCATATTATGATTTGGAAACTATTTCATCAAATGAGATAGTGAATACAACTAATTCTAGTTGAATGCAGGAACATTTTTGATTAATATGAGGCACTTGATTTAGAGCTAGGAAATTTGTGTTAATATTGAGGGTGACTAGTACATAAGGATTTAACTATCTACCAATATTTATATATTATTCATATGCTAATGCTAGAGTGCTATCATTACTAAATCTTCATAGGAACACTACAATTATTGGATCTAAGATGTTCTTCTACATCTCCAATGCTAAAATTTCATCTATTTTGTATTATACACTCAACCAGGTTTATATCTTATAAAATATTGTATTGAAATAATGAATTGGTTTATTAGGCTCCCTCTTCATACTGGTGAAATGTTGATACACTAGGATATGGCTAGTAACTTGTCTAAATTAAGCAAAAAAAGTGTTTTGATACGAATTCCATGAAGTAATTAAGTTCTATTAAAGATTGAGGTACTAATCATAGGCAACATACTATAATGTAATTGGGAAAAACATGAATGTAAAATATTCATTAATTAATTAACCTTAAAACATCCTTGAAAGACTTGATGTGTTCTACAATTATTCCTCTTGAGGAGGAGACAAAAGGTAGATACTTCTCTAGATTTATTACTAAATTGTGCACATACCTTGGGATGGTAATATAATATCCAAATAACCAAAGGTGTTTGTGCATAGAATGATTAATGGGTGGGATATTTCATAATACAAAATGTGTCTTATCTTGAGGTACTATGGGAATAACAAGTATAAAACTAGGACTTCGATGTATTGCCAAAGGTAACACCAAAATATTGGCTTGGGCCCTAGACCTGGTAACTCTTTTGGGTATCTCTAGTGCAATAAAATGTAGGAGATAACCTCTCAATAAGGAAGGCACACAAGTGGCCCTCCTTATATTTCTAAAATTTTCCTATTGATGTGGGTATTATGCACACCTCCAAATTTACAAGGTAGCCTCTAATATTTTAGGATCTCAATGGAGGTAGAATAAACTCTAGGGTATGAGTTGTAGGTATGGGTTAAAAAAAATAGTGGTCTAATATTAAACTAAACATTTAGGCTATTAACTACGTGTGCTTGTCATGAAATGAATCATAATAAAGAAATTAAAACCTAGTTGGGTCAGCTGGATGGATGGATATTATTCTAAAGTGAGTATATCCCATTTAAAGAAACTTAAAAGATAGGGATGGGTAAAGCAAAAAATATGGATTTATGGTCTCATGATATTAGTTCATGGGTTGGATTCTTTTTGGACAAGTTCTTCTATAACTAATGTTTTTTTCTAGTAGCTATTGATCACTCATAGATAAATACATTTAGGTAATCTAGGAAGAAATGGTATAAGGATCTTAGCTAAAGCTTTTTCCTTTTAGAGTAGTTATTGTACACCCTTACTTAGGAGATTATTTATTGGACCAAAAATTCAACTAAGGTAGATATTTATCACATCTAGAAGACTATACAAATTGAAACATTCATGCATACTTAGAAAATTAAGACAGTTAACCAGTTGCTTGAAATCAATGACACTTGCCAACTATTCAATAGCTTTTGTACATCTATAATAAGTATATATAAATGATAACAAAAGGAACTATAAATAGATATTACAAAATTCATATCACTAAATCAAAACAACCAAAACAAATAAAATATTAATTTTATAGAAATGTAAGGAAAAGGAATCCACATAGTTGTATGACAATCAAAAATTGACTTCTTCCTATATTGATAAATTTATGAACCTTTAAAGTGAGGGATTTACATGTATAAATATACTTGAGGAAGGATCACCTCATCCTATAAGTTCATGTAAAATTCAAATTTACATATATTAATTATGACCTCAACTATAATTTTAATGCCATAATTGCATGTACAATTATAGTTAATTACAATATGTCAAAAATAAGTTTTCCTACATGATGCTATATACTAAGAAAAAGCTTATATATTTACCAAGATATATCTTACATGTATATGTCAAATATGAGTAAATTATAATTACATTGATTAATACTATTTTTTATATTACCTAAAAAATTAGTCTTTAATAACTAAGGCTTATTATGCATAGGTATACTTGTCATCGTGGGAGGCACCAAAGTGGTTGGGGGCACTAAGCTGGTAGTTAGAGCCTTAGCTTTATTCATGACCTCCAACTCTACACAATATTTAAAATTAATATCATGCTGATATCTTATGATGTCTATATTTAAAAGTGGTGGCCTATGTATCCTACTTTTGTTCTTCATTACACATGCACTCTTAGTTTTAATGCTCTTGAAGTTGATCTAAAATATATCCACCTCTATGACCTTCTTTAATCAAAAGTTAAGTTCAACCTCAATATTTTCTAATGTTAATCCTTGAATATTCTATTTGAAGTTGGCTAAGGATTTTTTGAGAAGTTTTTAAAAATCATCTCTACTTATTGGTTTACTTGTAGAGTCCCTTGCATGTGAAAGCTTAAACTCCTATATAATTTACAAAATAAGGTTTCTATGCTTTTTATAGTTAAAAATTATTGATTCTATAGTTATTACCCATTCCCTCACTTTTTTTTTTTGAATGATAACCAAGTTGAGGGCATTGGATACCTCTAATGGTGTCATTAAACTTAGATGGTTGTATGCCTTATTTTTTGTATATAGGATAAGGAATTTTAATTTGTTCTGATCTTCACTTAAATAATTAAACAATTTTACTACTTTAATAATTTTAGGGGCTAATTCATCCCTAATTAAACCAATGGCATCCAAAATGTTGTATATCCTCAAATCTACACTTTGTACATATATTTCAATTTATATAAGAGCACAAATAGTTTGTTGTTATTCCCTCACCTACTCAATTCTTGCTCGAGCTATCTTATTGATATTTATGTCCTTTTATGGAGCTCAACCAAAGTTTCCTTTCATGTTTCAATATAATATAAAAAATCCTCATTATAAGTAGACTAACCTAGTCTCTTATTCTTTCTCCTTAAAAGAGAGAAAACATCTTATCTTTCTTCTAGAATCATGCCCCTCACAACATCATATTCAATCTTTCTCTTCTTCACTCTCTAGATACTCCCTATGAGTTTGTCAAAAATGAGCTTACTATGAGTATCTTAGTGATTGTGAGGTTTTTCCTTTAAGAGGCTTGATATTCTAAATTTGATTCCCACTATGGGATTACCAATTGAGTTGAGTCATTTGGTTGAATTTTTTTGGGTTGTAATCTTAATCAACAAGTCCAGTAAAGACTATTTCAAATCCTCTATATGTAATGGGTTTTGAAGAAAAGGACAAATAATATTAAACTAATAAACCCCATTTTATTAGGGAGAAGGGTAGATTTTATATACATACTTATTATTTTTAGACCTCTTTGATAATACTACGATGGTAGTCTGGGAAGAACTAGAAGAAGGCATTGGTAAGACAAAATATGGTGGATGACACATGTAGTTGTGAATTTTCCACTACACCCATAGCTTACTTAGATTATATTTTTTAGTCTTAGGGGTAGTTGAGGTAATGGTAGATGTAACCATAGTATAATTGGGAATAACAGATGCTAAAGACACAACTATAATGGTAGGAACTATTGAAAATGTGGAGACATTAGGACTATAAGAAACATATTCCACTTTTAAGATGACCAAGGATGGTTGGATATCAACATTAAAAGAAAAAACATCTACTTTGGGTACAACTAGGGAAAAACACTAGGACTTAGAGGAATAAGATTGAAATAACCAATAGACATGGGAGAGGAAATTGATATAACTAGAGCTATATAAATAAAAGGAATTATAAAAGCATTAGGGTTACATCCTCACTTGATTGGTCTGCTTAAAGTGGTGAATTTCCTTTAGTTTTTTCAAGGCTTAATACTTTTGCTCTCTTTAAATCTTCCCCTTAATCATTGTACTCACCTCCCATAGATTTTTGCTCTTAATCTATGGGTCCTTTATATGATGCATTAATATTTGGACTCATAGAGGGTCCCTATGATTTTAGTTTTATCTTGTAGTAAATAGTCACCTTTTCTATTATAGGGGAATATACATGAGTGGGAAAAGTTGATACTTCCACACTTGTAGTCACTTAATCTAAAGTAGTAGTAGGATGTAAACAATCCTTTGAGTATGAAGATTTAATACAAATTGGCTCATATTCAACTCTCAAAATGGAATTTGTAATGTTTGGATCTTCTGTTACCCCAAGCTCTTACTTTATAATCTACATCAACATGGGTGATGTTTAAGAAGGTTATCCCTTTTCCAATGATGATTGATAGGTACTATTAATCCATAAATATATTTCATCCCATCTTCTCAAGGATATAATCCACCATGTGCATCCATAATTAAAATTGGTAGCTCTTCTTAGATGATTTTCAAAAGTTCCTCACCCAATTTAGGCATATGTGCCCTCTCCAAGACCTAGGAATCACTCTTGGAATTAATAAAAAGGAAATATGGTCATATTTCTCATGTTGGTATGTAATACCAATGCCTTAAATATGATGTTGAATTTGACCATGGGGGTCCTAATCTCAATGTAGTAGGGTCGCTAATGAATAATATTAGTTGAACTTATCAACCTCTTGAAAGTGTTTACAATTGATGTAACGCATCTTGCCAATCATTATATGGTAATCATAAAATTAATTATTTTTTTATTAATCAAATATTCATCAATTCCCCACTATAATTAGTAAGTTATCTCATACTCAGGTAATTTTTTTGGTACATGCTTAGGGAGACGTAAGGGTATAAGTTGTAGTCCCTTCAAGGAATCAATGTGTCATCTATGATATTATATAATATAGGTAGTGGAAACTCATGAATATCCCTCTAAACTTAAGGATACATGTCCTTTAAAATTAATATTATGTTTTTTGTGTAGGCATATATATGCATGAAGGAGTAAGAGCCACATATGAAATTCTTGATTATATCTAGAGTTGGGATACAAATAAACATATTGTGTATGTATATATTGTGCTTATTATATCATCCATGAGCTATGGAATCATATAAAAATGGACCCCCATAGGCCTCTTATCTTTGTGTAGAACTTGCTCTTATAGTTTAACAAAGATTACCTCTCTTAGAGAAAATGTTAGCTCTAATGTCATTTGAAAATATACCAGTAGAATCCATTTGAGGTGAAGTAATTAAATTATATGGTTTTCATATAACTAGTTTAATAGGTCCATCCCAAATTTGATTCCCATTTCAAACATGGTTATAGGCAGTAGTTGATTCTCTTTGAGGATGATAGTCTCTCTAAGAATGATCCATTTGATCAATGTTTTATCAATTGAATTGATCTTCTTCCATGTCACCACTCTATTTAAATAAAATATTTCATATACAATATGAAGGGATATGTATTTTTTAATTTTTCTCTTACGATGTATAAGAAAATAGTTTTATGCTCCACTTGATGTAAAAAAGTGCCCCTAATCACCTTTCTCACAAAGAATAGGTCTAGAAATAGGTCTATGCATGGCATAACCTCATGATTGGCCACTATGAAATGAAATCCTTGTCACTTGAGAAGGATTAAATCCATAACCAATTGAATTTTTGATGGTGTCAATTTCTCCTCAAAAGTATGTGTGAGCACCTAGTGAATTATGTCCCATAGAATTGAGTAGTTGGGATAGTCATTATTAAATACTAATAAATTAAAAAATGTGCCTTTGTATTTGGTAGAGTCTTTGATTGATAATTTATATTGTGGAAGGGATCCATTGAATTTCTTATATGAATAATCCATAATTAATTCACTAAGCTAATAGAGTTCAAGCTCTTCAAATTAGTGGCTTGTATTTTCCATATGCACTTCATAATTTGAATGCAAGTTACTAGGTCTTGTTCCCATGGATTAAAGTGATCTCAAATTCATTTTTTATCAATTATCATGATGTTTGATTTCAATTAATTGATATATATTTTGGTATTCAATTCCAATTCACATGTTATTAATGTCCAACATCTCTAAAATTTCTTCACTCTTTCAATCCAAACTTTACCACTTCATTTTAATGGGTATGCCATGTATAAATTATAGATGTTTGGATGAATTACATGTTGTGTAATTTTCCCATGTGTTATCCTATCACTCTATTCACTTTAATTTAGTTATTCCATGGAGGATTTAGTAGTTTGGATTTGGATGTTTTGCTACAACCGAGTCAACTTGAATTCTTACAAAGTGAACATCTTCCAAATAAAAGTTTCAAAAATTAGTGGGAAGAATTATTTTACAAAGACTATGATGGTTTCCTTTTCCAAAGTCCAAGTTTTAAACACTTTTTCCAGAGACCAAATTTTGGTCACGACCTTTCAAACCAAAATTTCTAAAGACCATACTCTAAAATATTTATTTGATTAGTTATGCCCAACATTTTCTCCAAAAACTTTCATAAAAGAACAAATTTTGAAGACTAAATTATAGAGAAAAAATTATAAGACCAAATATTGACCAATTTCTCTTAAAAGTGAATGCTAATCATTTTTTTCAAATTGAGAAATTTCTAAATACTAGAATCTAAAAGATGTGAACTTATGATGAACACAAATGTCGAAGACACTCATACATGGAAGGTAAAGTTATGAAGACTCAACCTATGAACAAAAGTTTCAAACAAAACTTGTGAACAAAATCCTTGAATAAAATTTTTAACAAAATTCAACTTAGGTGTGAAGGATTGAATAATTTTGATGATCAACTTCTGAACAAAAGTTTTAAATACCAATTTACGTGAAGCCTAAGACTTTTATATACTTCACATGTTTCAAAAACCTATGTATATGTAAAAATTACAAAGAGTATTAATAGTTTTAATTTGAATAATAAAAATATGTCCATTTTCATTTACCTAATAGAAATGTTAGGTGAAAAATATAAATATCTCATAAAAAATGATTTCCAAAATAGGTCTAGACCTTTTAGAAAATAATGGGTCCTTATTTGAAAAAATAATGGGCGTATATTGAGTACAACACATTCCAAGTTCAACTTAGTGATTCTATGGAAAATATAGATAATTATAATATATCTAACCCTTATCCTAATTTTCATAGTCTTCAAAATAAAAATAATATTTCTACTCCCTCTACCCTTGACTCCGAGATTGAAAATAATAGCTCTTGAAGATACACATTACATTTTACCTCACATTATGATATATTGCATAGTTGTAAAAATTTAAAATCTCTTTCTAATCCTCCTCTTATTGGTCATGACAATGAAAAAATTTCCTCTCTTAAATATACAAGTGAAATTAATTTTAATTTTGATGAATCATGGAATAACAATGATTATTAAGATTTTAGTGAAGAACAAATTGAGTGTAGTCCTTATAGTATTCTCCATCCTTCACCCACTCTCATTCTAAACATTATTAATTATCAAATTTTAATCCAAATGATAATTTATTTTCTATTCAAAATGTATAAACTTACACTCATGTTGCTAGTTTCATACTTCATGTTTGTCTGATAATGATATGTTTTTTATTCCATTAGCATGTGATACTTCTTTACCAATTAATAATATAAGATATGTCAATGAATCTCCCTCATCCCACCCTACCATATTATATCATGTTTTTCATCCTAATCTCATAAGGGTGATATCCAATTTTCCTCTCACCAAATCTAAGCTATCACCCCTCCAAAGGTTATGATGAGCAAACCCAATATCTCTACCAATGATCCCCAAAGTAGTGTATCAATGGCTAAAATTAAAAATAACACCAGGGTTTAAATGAACCTCTTGATTATGTTTTTATACCTTCACAAGAGGTAATATACTTGATTCATTCCATGGGTTCTTTGCAAAAACAAGTACACTAACTCACCTTCGAAAGTAGAGCATATTATTTTTGGGTTAATTCTAATGCTATTCATGGCAATCCTATCCCACATAAAATATTGAATATAAAATTAGCAAAACTATTTTAGATACTAATATTCCCAAATTTCAATGGGCATGGAGATCCATACTTTCACCTCAAATCCTATATAAAGGGTATAACATGTCACTAGTAGTTTTATCCTTTTACAAATATTTCCATAAACTCTAGAGGGTGAGAAATTAAATTGGTTTCATCATTAACTCCCTAGTTATTCAGTGCATACATGTGATGAGTTATATGTCTTTGTCATGCATTATATTCAAAATAAAGGACCTCAAGTCACATATGGGATGTTAACTTCACTACATTAGGGTGAGTTAGAAATAGTAAATGATTATATTCTATGATTCAAATCCTATATGCAACATGCGATCTACCAATAAACATATTTAGAGGTATGATACATCTTTTCTAGAGGTCTAATTTTCCCTCTTAAGGATAAATTACTATATGATACATGAAAATCATTACAACTATATAAAATAGATATGGAATTAGATAATAATTTGGGACTACTTGAGGCACATTAAAAATATATATTTTGAGGTAGATCACTCAAAACCATAACCATCCAATATGGTACAAGCACCTACCCCACTTGTGATTAAGGAAAAGGTGGAACATAAATAACCAATCAAGATACTCAACAAAGGAAAAGAGACACTTTACAGAGCATCTTCCTTAGTGAATATAGAACAAGACACTAGTATAAGGGCAATACAATTTTCAAACATGAATAGGCCTCATGATATATTATTTACATTATTATAGAGGGGGATGATCACACTTCCTTGTAATAATCACCATCCATCACATTCTTTGCATAAAATAAAGAACAAACCATATTGAAATTTTCATAAAATTAATGGACATTGGGACAACAGCTATTGTGCACTCATAGATCATATTTACCAGTATGTTGATAAAGGAATTATAACATTTAAATAGTGGGCATCAATATCTCTTTCTCCACATTATCCTAAATCATATTCCTTTACAAGTGATTTATCCTAGGACATACCTTTCAAGGATCCATTGGTTACTCATTGTATGAACCATGTGGCTTCTAGGACACCTACTTATGAAAGATCTCATGCACCATAGAGTAAAAAGAGATGGAAGATAGTTCATAGAGATGAACCTACATATAGAAGCATCACAAAAAATGGAAAGCAACTCAACCACCAGTATTATTACAACAAATTAAGATATTTTTTAGAGATCACATAAATAATAATACAGTCTCAATATGAAAACCTATTAATATATTTTCTAGAGATCATAGTATAGTCTTAGTATGACAACTAATTAATATATTTATAATACATAATGCATAATAGAGTATAGATTCAATATTATAACTAATTAAGCTATTTTATGTAGAGTCTACACATATGACTACCAGTAGTGTACCATGATTAATATTAGTTCTAGATTATACCTCTATGCCTACACAACATTATCAATATGGTCACTTGTTTACCATGCCATCTAAATTTAGATAATGCATGTTAAAGTTACGTGATCCACACTCAAATATAATGTGATACTCATATTACATTGATATTAATAAATAAAATTCCTAATCCAGCATACATGTATACTCATGTATATATGTACAAATAAGAAACCAATTACCATTTACCTAGCCAAAGAACACATTTCCATATCAACACATAATAAATGAATATAATTAATCATATACACATGTAAACAATGACAAAAAATAAAATTATTGAAAACAAAACATCCATCTAATAACATGCCCATATATAACTATTAATGTTTCTATATAATGATACAGAGTCACTCAATAATTGGATCTTGGTCCTTAGGCCCAACCTCATCACCTTTTCTCTCAGATATATACACACTAGAGCTAGATGATCTTACGTCCCCTATAGAGCTAGACCAAGACTTATGTCTCTACTCTCTATCTTGTAGCATTACTACATTATCCAAAAAATCTCCATACTCTTATTTTAGATAAATATAGTCATCTATGATCTTACTACCTACTCCACATAGAAAATTGGGTCTAGGCATAGCTCACCTATGTATCTCAACACGTGCATCATCTATATTAGTAACTTCTCATATATATTTAATGGTGGAAATGGCCACTTGATTGAATACATGGGCATGGATGGTTATAAATCCTATATACCTCTCCACTAACCCATCATCCATGACATCATCTAGAATGTGTTGTGTTGTCTCTCATAATATAGCCTCAATAATGGTCTCCTAGTACTTACCATCTCCTACACCTATTCCCACCAAATTAATGCATTAAACATATACCAAATAATCCAATAGATAAATACATTAAACATATAGATCTATAATAAAAATGTACCATCAATTTCCCTAATAGACTCTATTTCTAGTATATCCCCCATGACATCTCCATATCCTAAAAATAATTGTGTTCATCAATGTCATCCACACCATAGTAAGAATGCATCGATATCCCCCACATCATCTAAATTAGGTATGTCTATCACAAGACATCTATCCATCACTAGAATGGGAACCAACTCAGCCATTGTAGGTCTTGGTTTGTTACCTAGCCTCATTAGGGACTGATAATTCCTCAACCATACCCATTGGCATATCCTAGATCACACCAAAATTTAATGTCTCTATGATCATAGTTAAATATCTCAAAAACATTAACCCAATGGTCATGCACCTAGTATCTCATCAAATCCATATCAACTGCATCACATCCTTTAGCCATCCCTAAAATGCCTTGTACGGTCTCCAAATAATGTCTTTGGTTGTCAC
The DNA here is from genome assembly GCA_037957365.1 of Torreya grandis. Taxonomy (NCBI): domain Eukaryota; kingdom Viridiplantae; phylum Streptophyta; class Pinopsida; order Cupressales; family Taxaceae; genus Torreya; species Torreya grandis. The sequence continues at coordinate 616,261 of JARHVA010007034.1, forward strand.
TCGATATAAAACATGTTAACAATGCATAATTTTCCTTAATCATATGGGAGTTACACCAATACATATCTCTATAAATTCCTATGGGTGTGCCTAATATGTATGTAGAAACCCCTCAAGTATAGAAATTCCATTGTGCTCATAGGCCAAAATTTTTAACAATGTATATGATCGTATACCACCCTGTACAACTCTTGATTAAAATAATATAAATCCTAATACAAGTGGGATAACATAGTGTGACCCCACAAATATACAATCTTGTGATGCTCTATGTCCTTCATAATCCCATGGATCCTATATGAAATAGATACACCACTCATATTCATAATAACAAATGAAGCTAACAACACTTAAAAAAAACTTCTACAATTATGGAACACTAGGTGTAATAATAAAAAATAATAATACATCACTACAAATACCTCAATTATGGGTCCCCATAAAATACCTTGAGGCTTGATCTATATCCCTATCTCTCCTAGCCTCCTATTATATAGCCTTTTGACTAGTGATATGCACTCTTAATATCCTATAAACATCCTCCAAATTCATAGTAATCTCCCCAATAGTTAGCCAAAATGAATAGGTATTGGCATTATACTACTTAAACAATGAAATAATTATATGACAATCACATGGAATCATTTCAAGTGGTGTTGCATAACCTAACCTAACTCTATCAATAATAAATATCTTCATCTGACAAATGTAATCCACATAAACACTCCATCATTTTGCCACTACTAAACTCCCTCATGCACACATGTAACTATAAACACACCCATAATGTAACATTAGCACCTAAAAATAACAAATATAAGTACTAAAACAAACATTAAATTCACATTAGAGTCAAAAATTACAATGTTCAGTCCATTAGACACTATTGTTATAACTAGGAAAAAACATTAGACATTAGTGTGGTCCCTAGATAGTATTTTAGTAGCACAAGACACTAGATCCATCCCTAAGACAATATCAAGACCCTCCTAAAAAGGCCCTAACATAATAAAATCATGCTAAAAAATGATAAAATATTTAAATTAAAAGTCAAAAATATGGAAAATGAGGAGATCCTTACCTAAGTAACCTCCTCATCAGCCTAGATGAGTGTCTTTACCTCCTTATACTATATCACATTAACTCCTCATCTCATAAACATATTTGTTAGGCTTATATAAACAATTCTCTCAATTCAATATGTGTAAATTATTTTTGAAATCAATCAATCAACCTATTTAAACTATGTTTGACAAATTCTACTTACCTAAGGTTGACCTTGCATGCAAATTTTGCCAACTACTATTAAAATATTCCATCTATGGTATCTCATAAACTATAGTTCCAAGTTTTTACCTATTTCTTTTGTGAAGGACTCAATGATGATATCCCCTACACCATACTAGTTACACTTCTCTCCTAATTTATTTAACTCCATAAATAACAAAACTCATATTTTCTTAACAAACTCATTATAGACTGTAGGTCTATTCTAAGTCCTAGCATATAATGATTCATTTCCAAACACCAAAATAATTGATCTTACACTCATATTATCAATGCTAACAATAACTAACATGCGTACTGGTATCACTTTTAGATTGATAATCTTACCACAATTTTAACTCTCTCACCAAAATGGGACATATATACACTATTCACATTGATACAGTTCTTCTAAGACACATAATTTTACATAGACTTACTTATTTATATACTCAAATATATATTGGCTTATATACGTAGTGATTTAACTTCTTAGGGTTTATGTAGTTTAATCCCTACGTTGTTAAAGGGTCTGAGTATAGTAAATTAGGGTATAGATATGCAATAAATACATCAACTCATTTTTAATATAATTTACTTTGTTTTACCTTTTTTAAAATTAAAAATAAATGATGTACTTACCTATAAATTGACTAACACAAGAGATATAGAAGCTATAAACAAGGACAAGAGATCATCTGAGTGTTTCAAACAATATCCAATTATCAAAACCCTTCCTAGATAATAGTGCCCTAATTGGACAATATCACCAATGGAATTAGTGTCCTCCTTTTAGGGCTAGTATCCTTTGTTCATAACTATTATGAAATTTTTGGTACATGTGTTTAAGTCTACCATGCCTAGTCATGTGTGCATGAGTTATGATTCATTGTCAGTGACCTGTTTTGACTAATTTTATATGTAAACCCTAGACATCCATGTTGTTATGGAATTTTATTGGAATAAGTATCAAAGTGTGATGTTAGTGGGGAAATTTAGACATCCTCAACACCCTATTGTGATGAGATTTTATTACATATGAATAGTCTGAGGAGGGATCAATCTTGAAGTAGTTTTCCCCACCTGAGTACTAGTGAAAGTGCAAGCGAAACTAGTAGGAGTTCATGTGTGAGTGACTTGATTAAGGCCTAAAAATATAAATACATATGTTTTAATCTTATTAGGGTTATAGATGACTATATTTTGAAGTAGTGTAGAATATGGATTAATAACCTTGATTGTGCAAAATGTGTTTTGAACTTGTTTATGTGTATTTGCATTTAATTTCCATCTAGTAAATATTGGGCTAAAAGTCATGTATATTTAATATTATAGTGCTTATATGAGTCTTAAAATAGGTCTAGGTTGGCCTTATGTGGTTTCTAATTTATAAATATATCCATTGGTGGCCAAAGGTAAGAAAAGGATAATAATACCCAAACTGGGACACTAAGGCCATTGGTGCTACTATCTAAATTATGGATCTAGTGTCCTAGTGGAAAAAATTGAGGCACTAGGGGTCATGATGTTAAAGTGAGGGTCTAAAATTGATGTATGGATGTCTAAAAATGTTTATGAATGACATGAAGGTTGGATGAGTGTCCAAATAGGCCCTAAGATAAGTTTGGGATGGGTGATCTTAAGTAACACTCTTAGCACTCAAGAGTCATTTTTAGATGATTATATTCCCCCATCCCTTATTCTATAAATGTAGAAAAGTGAAATTATTAAGATAAAGGAAAAATAACCACACCTAGACTTACCTAAGAGGTAAATCTGATTAATATGGGTCTAAGTGTGTGAATCATGCTCCATTGTATTCCCTATAAATAAAACATCGATAAATAATTACTTACTTAAGATATATAAAAATCAAAATATGAAATTGAGTAAAGAGATAAGAAAGAAAGAAGGAAAGAATACACCTCACTAGGTGTGTGAACTAATGCATAAACCTAGTGACATCTTATATGTGCATTTGAATAGTGATCAATCAATGAATAAATTGGATTGAGTTGATGGCTTACTAAATACCCATGTGTGATTAGATTAATAACTCAATTTTGTTTTGAATCCATCATTAACCACTCCTACTTGGTGAATCATGACCTATTAAAATATTGTATTAGACTGATTGTGTGTCTAACCCTCTCATGTAGGTGGATCAAGAACTCAAGTACACTATGAATCCATAATTTCTTACCCATGTGTAGTAGGCGCATCTAAAACTAAAACTATGTGGTGTAGATATAAATTTATAATATGGCCCTAGATCACTAAGAAACTTTGAAATGTAAAATGGATCTAGGCTACTTAGGAATATTAGGTGGCTCTAGGCCACTCAGGAATGCCAACTCCAATAGATAAAGTAAGGTGTAAATCTAGTGTATAACTTTGAAATTGGTGTCTACTGTGTAAAATGTAGAGAATGACATATAGTTTGTTATTCCATCTCATTAACTAGTGCATAAGTGAACATATGAAAATAATGTATCACACACGTGTCCCCTAGTCTAATATTTGAGTATATAGATTCTTGATTGAGTTATAATAATTTATATATGAGTATATGAAACTAAAATAGGAATGATAATATCATAAATGATGCCCCTAAATTGAAAAAATTGATGTGAATTTGTGTTAAACTAAGCCAAAATTGGTAATTTATAACTAAACCTATATAAACATTGATTGTATCTGCTATACTTTTCTAGCCAATCTATAATTTCCTAAAATAGAGGATAATAGATAATAGTACCATATCTTAGGCAATAGTTTTTGTTGTGCTAGTGTCCCACTTTGGGTGTTAGTGTCTAACTATAATGATTTTTTTTCCACTAAAATTGGTCTTTATATGATTTTTATTAATTTTTTAGGGTTTATGGAGTTTAAGCCATGGGTTGTTAAGGGTCTAAGTATAGTAAATAATGGTAGAAATATTCAATAAATATAGCCAATAATTTATAATATAATTGGCTACATTTTACCTTTCTAAAAATAATAGTAAATAATGTAAATAAGCACTTAGATAGAAATTAACTAAGATTGGAGATCTAGAGGCTATAAACTAGGACATAGGTTGAGCTAAGTGTCATGGATATGATAAAAGTGTAAAAACACTTCCTATATAGTATCACCCTAATTACACAATAACACCATGTGGTGATAGTGTCCCTATTTTGGCATCAGTGTCCACTATGAATAATTATTCTAAGCTTTTAGGTGCACTTGTGTCTAGGTCTGTAAAACCTATTCTTGTGTGCATGAGTTATGGATCCCTTTAGATGACCTATTTTGACTAATTTTATATGAAAACCCTAAACCTACATGTTTCTAGGGCATCTTATTGGCACAAGTAGAAAAGTTTGATATTAGTGGGGTATATTGGACATCTTCAACACCCTACTATGATGAGAGTTTCCTACATAACAATACTCTAAGGAAGGATCAATCCTGATGTAGTTCTCCCCACCTAACTGTTGGTCTAAGTGAAAGTGAAGATAGTATGAATATTGGATTGGGTTATTTAAATGTTCTTGAGATTGGATATCAAATTAATCGAAGGTTATGAATGTTTTAGATGGTTTTATGCAAAATTAGGATAGAATTGGGATTTATAGCCTTGATTGTTCACAACTTTTTCTAAGTTTATTTGTGTAATTTGCATATCATTTCTATCTAGTGGATAAAGGGCTAAAATCCATGTATATATACTATTCTAGTGTTTGTGTGGGTCTTATAATAGGTCTAGATGGACCCTAGGTGGTTGCTCATTTGAAAATATAACTATTGGTAATAAAAAGAGGGAAAGAGATGATAACACCCAAACTAGGACACTAGTGCCATGGGGTGATACTATCCAAATTATGGTGCTAGTTTCGAGCTGGTAGAACCTGAAGTGCTTGGGGTAAAGTTATTAAAGTGAGGGTCTAGGATTTTTTTAGGGATTTTTAAGGATGTGTGTGACCTATATGAATGTTATATAAGTGTCTAAATAGGCCCTAAGATATGTCTAGGGATAAGCTAGGGATGGGTGGTCTTAAGTAACACTCTTAACACTCAAGTGTCATTTTTAAGTGATTACATTTTCCCCATCTTTATTCTATAAACGTAGGTGAAGTGACTAAGATAAAGGAAAAAGAAGCATATGTAGACTTACCTAAGAGGTTAATCCCATGAATCTAGATTTGATTATATGAAGTATTCTCCATTACATGTCCTACAAATGAAACATGCATACATTATTACTTACTTAAGATATATTAAAAGCAAAGAATAAAATTGAGTAAATAAATAAAAGAGAGGAAAAGAACTAATACACCCCACAAGTTATGTAAACAAATGCATAGATTTGGTGAAAACTTATGTATTTGCATGTATATAGTGATCAATCAATGAATAACTTAGACTAAGATGATGGCTTGCTCAATCCCTATGTGTGGGTGGCTTAATAACTTAATCCATTTTTGAATCTATCATTTCCCACCCCTAATTGGTGGATCATGACCTATTAATGGATTATATTGGAATGATGGTGTGTTTAACCCTCTCATGTAGGTGGTTTAATAACTCAAGAAGACTATGACTCCATAATTTCCTACCCATGTGTATTAGATTCATTGAAAACTAAAACTACATGATTTAACTAAAGATCAAAACCTTAATAGGAATTGTATATGTCAGCTCTACATCTACTTAGGAACTCTAGAATGTAAAATGACTCTAGGACACTCGATAATATTAGGTAACTCTAGGCCACTCAAGAATCTCAACTACTATAGAAGGAATAAGAAATGAATCTAGTGTATAACCTATAACATGGTGTATGATGTTTAAAATATAGACAATGACATGGAGTTTGCCATTCCATCTAATCAACTAGTGTATAAATTAGCATACAAAAACAATGTTCCATGCTCATGCCCCTAAATCTAGTATTTAAGTATATAGATTCTAGATTAATCTCTAATAGTTTATATATAAGCAACTAGAATAAATTGGGAATGATCATGTTAGACATGATGCTCCTAATTGGAGTAAACTGGAATGAATTTAAGCTAAACTAACCCAAAACTAGTAATTTATAACTAAACCTATGTAAACCTAGACTATACCTATTTTTCCTTTTGGGTCAAACTAGAATTTCTTAAAGGTGAGGTTACTAGATAATAGTTCCATATCTTGGATAGTATCACCCTATGGCACTAGTGTCACAATTTGGGTGCTAATGTCTAATTGTTCTAATTTTTATGCAATTAAAATTGATCTTTATATCACTATTTCCCATTGTGTTTTCCTATCACTAATTTCCATATTTTATCCCTATATACTAAAAAATATATTATGAGTGTATTAAAATAACATGATAATTATGGACAACCTCTATGAATTCCCCCTTTTTTGAGGGGAGTTATGCATATGTAATAATTATCCTTAAATAAAAATCTCTGTAAATGTATGTTAGCTAGAGCATATATGATATATATGTAATAAACTAATATAATGTGCATAGAAAAACATCTTAATGTAAGATAATCTAAGAATAAGTTTATAATGTATGATGTATGTTATATATAACATTCACAAGGCTATCAAGATAGATATAATAATGTATATTAACATTAAATCTAAGTAATGACTAAGTATCTACCTAGGGGGATGGGGCATGATGTCTATAATAGCACCCAAGTAGGAAGGGGAGATGCATGAGGTCCCTCATGGCATCTAAAACTGGAGTGTGTATTAAGTAAGAGACAAGTGTCATGGCCATGATGCATATAATAAATCATACATACAACACACATGAGGCACACAAAGTAAGACAAGGGGACACAATATAAGGGGCATGTGCACATGTCACTAAATATAATAAGGTAAGACATAATAACATGTTTAAAAGTCCACATACATAATCAAGAAGGCATACACAAGGACATGGGCACACATATAAATCATACATATAATGAAAATAATTGGTGTAGGTCCATAGAGCAATGGAATATTCAAATTCCCTTTAATATAAGAATCATAAAAACACAATCAAGTCTAAACTAGGAAAGATAGACATGAAAGTATGCATGAACATGCGGTACAAATATATATAAGAGATAAGATGTACATAGGCTGAGTCTAAAGTAGTAGTAGTCATCAAAAAATTTGAGTAGGTGTAAGATGATCAATATTGAGATATAAAACTTCTAAATCTTTTATGTGGAGCTTATAAATATATAAACTATAAATTGAAAATATGTATAGGATGTCTCCAAATAGATGAAATTACAAATAAAGAAACTATGTATCTGTGTATATGCCCTAGTGGGTAGATAATAGCAAATCTAGATCTGTGTAGTGGACCTATGTCCTATAAATATCCATAAATGCTCTACAATAACAAGTGAAGTATTTATATATATGTATTTATGTATATGTATATATATGATAAAAACTTATTATACTAAGATGGTTTTCATATGTAGTTTCGAGGAAATATAAGAGATGTAAACATGGCAATGCATACAGTATTTAATTTGTATTTTTTAATAAATTTTTTGATAGTTTTTGACATATTATATTTTTTTGTATTTTATGGGTTGAAAATATCTATAATTAATATGAAAATGAAACTATATACAAGGATAAAGAAATTAGGAAACTATGTGCAATAAGGGAGGAACATACTAACTGATGAGTCTCATAAGAGGCTCACTATTAATGTAACCTATGTGAAATAAAGGAATATAAATCATGAATGTTGTATGAAAACGTATTTGAGTTTCTATAACCTATTTTATCAAATGATTTATAGCTTACACTACCCATGAAGTGGTGCTAGGAATATGTGAAGTGGACTAGGGTGTCTTGTGAATTACAAGGGTCTTAGGGACCCATAAGGTAGAATATGTTATAAATGTCATGGGTTTTAGGTGCTGATAACCTTGGGAATCCAATAGAACTGATCTCAAATGGAAAGGAGTAGAGGTAGGCCCTCTATAATTTGAAACATATCTCTAATGCAAGTATCTATCCAATAGTGATCTATGTGGGAGAATATGAATATGTGGTAACACTTTAGGATTAGAACTCAATTGCATTGGTGCCTTAGCTAAATTTTGTGATGTAATGATCTAAACTATCCTTGGAACTATAACTGGTAAGTATAATATGACTACTTGTTGGATAGGTAAATGATACTCAAAGGACCATTTTAGATAATAAGGACTTATACCCCCCAAATAGGACTATAGAGAATGTAAAAAAAATTTAAAATTTTCATATATTATAAATAAAATAAATAATTATTATGGTAATAAATTGGACATATTACACATATATTAAATTAGAGATAATTTAGAACTATTTTTTTTTAATATTTTAGGCTTATTTATAACAATTATTTTTAGAGTTAGACTAGTAATAAGTCAAAATTATTTGAAATGGTCACTCTCATATGAACTACACTTAACTATTATCACCTAATTAGCATGTATATTTAAGGCATCTATACATGATGGATGGAATGGCTCATAGAAATTATATTCATGGCCTACCCAATAACATGTCGAATGTGCTTGCACTAGCTACATGTGTTGGTCCAACTTGTAGTGGAAGTATAATCTCCCCAATAGAGATCTAAACATAGCCACTAAAACCATGAATATCTATAATGATATTATTAATTTCATTATTTGAATAACCCAAATGTTATATAAGTGTGATAGTACACATGTTAATACTTGACCCACTATCAACCATAACACATTGAATATGATGATGATTAATGTAGGCTCATACAAAGAATGCATATAAATTTAAATCATCATCAAAAATATATTTCTCTAAGTGATAAGTGATATAATTAGTATTTTAGTATGATACACACTAATGATATTATGTATGATACATATAGCGAATACCTAAAGTGACCCCTAACTCATTATATATATAATTTGGAAATATATTTGATAATATTTTCAATGCCTTAGATTTTTTTGTTGAATTTTGGGTGCCTCTATGGGTGTTCCCACATCAATGATGTTGGCCTATATCAAATATTGGATCTTATGTCTCAAGGTGATGTATCAGTTTGTATTATGGCCTGGTGTAATGTGGTAGTCATAGAAATCATTGAAATCATATCTATTTGGAAGAGTATGTGTCATATCAACCTCTTTTATGGGAGGGAGATATATGACATTTCTACTAGGAACTATTGTAAAACATGTGTCAGTGATTTTCGAAGGTTGGTGAAAACTCTCCATGGAGGAGCTAATAAAACTAGGTGAGGAGATGGATTTCAAGTTGTATTAACTATTGCCTTTAGATCAATCTTATTTTCAATGGTTCTTAGTTTGTATGGAGGATTATTATAACTCTTACTTGTTGAATCTAATCTAGTTGTGTACTTTAATTTTCCCATAGAGATAATCTTGCCTTCCCTTTCTTTCACTATGTGAAATAAATCTTTGAAGGTTGGATACTTTTTGAATAAGATAACTTCATGCAATGTTGGTAGTAATCTCTATTTAATAATTTATTGGATATCTCTTTATACCATGGTGATATTAATCTTTTCTAATATATTTTAATATCACAATACATATTCTACAATAGTCTCATTGTATTTTTTCTTCAATTTTGTAACTTTAGCATATGATATCTTATCACTAATTTTCATTGAAAAGTGTGATAAAAACATATCTACTAATGGATTAAATGTGGTGATATAATAATTTTAAATATCATAAATGTTGGCCAAATTTGTCCCACATAAGGATCTTTTGATTATAAATGGTTAGAGTAGATAAACAGACATTCCAGATGGAATGAGTGGTCCAATGGTGGAAAGAGAAGAACTTTAATAAATATTAAAGTGTAACACGATAATTTTGATAAGTAGGTCTCAAAAATTAAGGATCCAATTAGGTCTCATGGTGTTTATATAATTAAGTAATATGGTCAATTTTTCTAAGGCCTCGTAAATTCATTTAAGCCTTGGAAATTTAAGCAACAGTTCATGAACAAATCCAAAGAGATTAGACCATCATCAAGATGTCATATAGAAATGGATGAGTTAATTGAGTTTTTAATTCTATAAGATTTCATATAAATCATATCATGGTGAAAAGATCACATAGAATCAATATTTTATATGCCATGAACATCTACTACAAATTTCATGTCTCTATGAGTTCGCTATCTCGAGATACAAGCCTTAAAAATTGATCCAGTAGAGTAAGACATTCACACAAGTGTCAAAATAAATATCAATAATTAAATCACTAGGGTTTAAATTTTAATGGGATTTTAGACATTAGTGATGATTGTGTAAACATAAAATGATAAATGTCTAGATATCAAAATAAAGCTTGGTAATTAAATCATTGATGTTTAACTTATCATGGGCGCATATACATCAATGATGGGCTCACAAACATTAATGATGGGCTCATAGACATTGAATTTAAGACATGAAAAATAAGCATTAGGGTTAAAATTGTCATGATCATGTAAACATCAAAGATGGTCATGTGAACGTCAAAGATAGTCATATGAGCATCAAATTTGGGCCTCCTAAATTAGCCATTTGAGTTCAAATAGAACCAAATCTAAGGGCACACATTTAGTCATACCATGGGGATATAATGGATAAAAAAAGGTCAAAAGTTAATAGGTTAATTCATTTCGATGTCCAATGAATGATGTTGACCTAGGAGCTTTTCTATTTGGAATTGAAGAAGAAATTTTTGATAGGACAAAGTAAATACATAGGACCAGAGTTAGAGCATGAACTAAGATTAACTAGAATGGACATTGTTAAATTGGGTTTCACCATTGAAGATCTATAGAGGTAAAATAGGTCCCTTAAATTCCTATTTTAGACTAAAGTTTTGCCACTGGGTGTCAAAAAAGGACCAGGCATTGAGTAGGATTTGCATCTATATATTGTAAGTATGGGAAAAGAAATAAATAGGATTGGTTTTCAATTTATTTTTAGACCTAGGTTCAATTTACAAAGTGAAGTTAGATTAAGTAATTATATCTACCTAAAGTAGATCAAGCACATCTCTATTAGTTTTAAGATATGAGGATTTTTTCCTCCAAATAAGGAGATCTAGTGCTTAGATAAAGATCACGGAGCATTCCATTCTGTTATATAGATTTTAAATTTTTTTCCTTCTTTATAATATCATGACTCAACATCCTTAGATTAATGCTAATCCATCAAGAGTAGTTAGACCTCATTCAATGTTTTCTTCTTGTAAAAATCCCTCTCTTTTCTTCCTTTTTTATAAAAATATAGGATCTTAAGCCTTGAGTGCATGTGAATCCATCTCTTAGGCATGACTAGAATCTACCAAGGTTGATCTTTGTAACCTCTTCAAATCAATAAAAGACTATTTTCATATTTCATCATATTAGTCTAGTGTGTTTATGTTAGATTGATTTTCATATGTGGTAGAATCTTCTCTGTTGTCAAGTCTTGATCTCACCTAGCTAGTAGTTTATCTTGTTGTGTAGGTCATGTTTAGTGTTTAATGTTAATTTATTAAATCTAGAAAGTGGATATATTGATTGGTTAAGTGAATCTAATTAGGCCTTTCTATCACTTCCCTCATGTTTTGATCACTTGATTAACCTCTACATGAAATATTGATACATAATAGACATTTGGAGTTATAGATCTAGTATTTTACTTGTCTCATTAGTGTTTTTAAAAGTTCAAAAAGAGTGGGTGAATGATAAAATTACTTATCTAGGGTATAATATATTACACCAAAAATTATTACATGCTTTAAGGGACACATTGGAGTTAGTATTGGTGAAATTTTAGTTGTAGTAGTGTTCTTCATGAAGAATTTGGTGATCCCAAGCTTAAGCAATTATTTCTGAAAGCCCAAGTAGTTTCCACGTAAGTCTATTTTTATTACACTATTCTAATGTTATTTTCATGGTTTTGTATGAGTAAAATCCATATACAATACCTCATTATTAGTATTAGCATAGATCATACCATCCTTATCATGATTCATATGAGCTTTTTTATTAGCCTAATCTACTTTACTAGGAGTTTTATCAAAGTTACGATGAGCCTTATCAAGTTTCCCATGCTTCTTATTACCAAGAGCATGACACTTACTTTCCTTTTGAACCATATCAATATTAAAACAATATTTCACCTTTCCTATATGGATATGATGTTGCACATAATCAGCCTTGTCTCCAAGAAATAATGGATGAGATAGATCTCAAAATACTAGCATATGCAAGAATTTTTTTCTCAAACTCTTAGTATGAAGAAGTGAATGGTATATTTTAAAATGTCTCCAATGATCTAGAGGAGTGAAATGAGTTATGAAATCTTGTAGTAGAGAAGATGGAGGCTTGGGAGAGGTAGAAATGTGATTTGAACTAGTTATCTCAAGAACTCTCTTGTATTTCCTACTAGTATTCTTGTCTTCCTCATTCTCATGAAGTGTTTAACCATACTCAATTTGAGCCAAGGGAGATACCTAGTTGAAGTCAAGATTATAATCATATGCCTATTCAATAGCCTATTCAAGAAACTAAAACTTTTTATAATTTCACTTATTCACCACTCATCCCTCAAGTTCAAGTTGTCCATGAGGACAAGGAGGTTTTAAAATTTGATGAGGTTATGGCAAAGTGGAAGGAACAAAATGTAGAGGTATTCAAAACTTTCTCTTTCCCTCATCTCCAAAAACCCATAAATGAATCCATTACCCTAAAGATCCCAAAATTTGATCATGATCAACCTTCAATGCTTCATATTCCCTCCCAAACCAAAGAATTTCATCACTCTCCCACCATCTCCCTTCTTTATGAGGATCATGTTCAATAGAAGATAGAGAAAGAGCTTACAACTGTAAGTCAAGTTTTTGGATAATGTGAAGAAAATGATTCAAGTGTGCATGATGAAGAGTTCCTAATTGATACTTCACTTGAGGTACAAGTCAAAAATGAGGTTTTATCTGATCTTAAAGAAGTTATTTTAGGTAAATAGGAGAAGATTGGTCTTGTTGTGGAAGAACTCCATGAAGACTCATTACTAATTGAAGTCATAAATGAATTTGAGATATCTCCACTTGATAAAGATTAAGGTGTCACTCAATCTAATTATATCCAAATTAATAAAACTAAGGAAAAAGAGGATGACTGGTAGTTTTACCTTGAATCTCTACAAGAGATTGAAGATCTTTTTAAGGATATGTTTCCCATTGGAGAGCATGTTATTGATAAGTTTGATCAAGAGTCACCTATTCAAAAAAATGATGTAGATTGGGTTAACTATTCAAAGATCTTTAAAGTGCTTGATGAACTCACATCAGATGATAATAAATATGAGGTAACTCAAGGAAAATGCATATATGAGATATCACTAGACAAGGTTGTAGTTGACAAGTAGTATGAAAAAGATCCTAAAGTGCAAGATGAGTTCATTTTTGTTGGTGACTAGTTTTTTGTTGATGACTTATTTGTGGATATTCTAAGAGATTTTGTAGGTAAGAAAAGTAACTCATCAAAGGTTATGTTCAATAGACACCCTAATTTTCAACTTGTATCATCTCTTATAATGAGTGAGTTCATAAATTTCCCTTTTGATCTAGGTGGATCATGTTTTATCTTGGTTAGTTAGAATAGTTTACTTTTGTTTTGTCCCAAATAAGTGCTTTGTTTTCACATATAATTTATTTATTTTTCATCCCTATTATTTATGTTTATTTATTTAATTTTGTGTAATTTGTTGTCTTTTTCAATCAAAGAGGTTTCAGGTAGTCATTTGTTATAAGTTCAAAGGTCATGGATGTAGTATGTTATTTGAGCATAGCAGGCATGTTGCCCAACTGAGTCACCAAAGATGTTGACCAAATTTGGCCCACATAAATATATTTTTCCTAGAAATGGTTTGATTAGATAAATATATGTTCTATATTAAATGAGTAGTCTAAGGGTGGAAAGAGAAAAAAATTAACAAAGATTAGAGTGGAACTTATTATTTTTGAGAAGAATGTCTTGAGAAATTGAAGGATCCAAGAAGGTCTCATGGTGTTCATATCATTAAGGAGCATGGGAAAGTTTTATAAGGCCTCATAACTTCATTTGAGACTTGGAAATTCAAGCAATAGTTTATGAACAAATATTGAGAGATCAGATCATCATCAAGATATCATGAAAAAATGGATGAGTCAGTTAAGTTGTGCATTTTATATGTTTGCTTATAAATAGTTTCATGGTCAAAGGATCACATAGAATAAATATTATAAATTACATGAACATCTTATATAAATTTCATGTCTTGATGAGTTCTATATCTCAAGATACAAGCCTTCAAAATTAATCTAATAGACTAAGAAAATTATACAAGTTTCAAAATAAAGATTGACAATTAAATCACTAAGATTTAAATTGTGATGGGATTATGGACATTAATCATGATCACACAAACATGAAATGATAGGTGCATGAATGTTAAAAAAATCTCAATAATTAAATCATTGGGGTTTAAATTGGGCTAGGCTCATAGACATAAATGATGGGCTTGTAGAAATCAATGATAGGATCAAAGACATCAAATTTAAGACACAAAAAATAACCATTAGGGTTGAAACTTTAACATTCATGTGAACATCAAAGATGACCATGTGAGTGTCAAATTTGGGCCTCATAAATTAGTCATATGAATTCAAATGGAATGATAAAAAAATCAAAATATTTGGTTGAAATATAATTAAAGAAATAAGAATAACATAATTGTAATAATTCAATCTATGAGAAGAGATATTTTATTAATCAAATTTATAGACCCAAACATATGCCTATCTTTGAGAAGAGATGTATGATTTCCATTTTGGGTTAAATCCTCATTTATACACATTTTTTAGGTAGGAGTAATATGTGTAAGGTCAAAAATATCAATGGAGATTAAGTGGTTCAACTTCCATGATTTACAACAATACAAAATTCAAGGAATTACTATTTTTAGAAACATACTATTTTTTAGACTACACTACTAAAATTAAAATTTAGGGCACTTATATTTATTTTATGGGGTTAAAACCCCATTGAGTGGAGATTCATTCCATCTCATGATTTTCCCCTCATTCTTATCTTTCCAATGGTTCAAATAGGGAGTCAAACAAAGCTATGGTGTAAAAGTTATGGCTCTTAGAAAATCTACCACCAATTGGGGTAAAACCATCACCTAAATTATCACCTAAAATATTGATCGAATAATTATTCCCTCCTTGATAGCCAATAGTCCAAATTACACCAATATTTTTCATCAAGTATGCAAGTTGTATTTTATTTTGATTCCCAATTCATACTTTAATGGACTATGCTTTATGGAACTGTGCAGGGCCTGATTGTTCACCATTTCTCTTTGACCATCAGTTTATGGATGGAAGGCCATGAACTTCTTCAATTTGGTATCTATTTAATTCTATTCTTATGTTTTTTGTGTAGTCAGGGTTGCAAAATTAGCCATTTTGGATTCATATTGCTTGACCACCATGAGAATGAATTTCTTGGCACTAATCAGGGAGACAGATGTAGAAGGTGGCACCTCTAGTACCCGATAGCATCATGTTCCAAGAGTGAGGGTCATCCTTCAAGTTCTTGATTCATATATGCCATGTTGATCATACATGAATGGCTAAGCAAAGAGTACATCAAAAACATCTAGATTGACCACATCATATAAGACCTCATCTTGGAAAGGTTTTATTGCATAAGAGAGAAGACATTGGTGGGTGACATGAAGGTTTTTCCCTAGACTCAACCATATAATATCGTATGGATTTGGGTTAGGATTCATGGACAAATTTAGGATTTTCACAACATTAGTAGAGATTAAATTCTTTTAACTCTTACTATCAAGAATGAAATGCAGAGGCTTACCTTTCACCCATAACTTAGAGTGAAATAACCTTTCCTTGTCATTTGGCCTCTCCTCATGGATCTATGATGAAGCAATGATGGGATCAAGAACATCATCTACAATATCTTCCTCATCATATTTGACTATAGGCTATGTATGAGGTAGAGTATTAGGTGTTGAGGATTGTGACTTAGAAAGTAGGGACTTGATGGCTTGACATTCTTCTTTAGAGTGCATTCCAGATTTATGGTAATCACACCATTTCCTAGTCTTCCCTTCTTTTTGCTTCCAGTTTTGGCCTCGTGTTTGACATTTTTTGTCACTTTTCCATTTTGAAGGTTGTCTCTTGATATTCATTCTTCCATGCTTATACTCAATCTTCACCACAAACTTGTACACCTCACCGAGGGTTTTCAAATTAAAGTGTTCCATCTTCCCCCATATATACCATTATATTCCACCATGATATTTGAGAACCTTATTTTTCTCACTTTCTTAGATTCCCAATGTTACAGATAGAGAATAAGAAATGTCAGTGTAATCTTAAATAGACTATTCCTTACCTTGGTGAAGTTGTTACCACTCTATAAATAAATCATCATATACTCCAACGGGGTAGTATTCTTCCTTTACAACTTCTATGAAATCATCCCAAGTAGGTTTCACCTCGAGGCCAATATCATCCATACTAAATCTTTTCTTGTACACTTCCCACCAATTTTTGACTACCAATAATACTTTCAAAAGAGCAAAACTGATCTCTTTATTGGTGAAGTTATTTATTGAAAAATATGAAGAAAATTGATCTAACAAATTTTCTACTACATCAGCATTGATTTTTACTTCAAAGGTAGGGATATAAAAACTCACCTAAACCTTGAAGGGTGTTGGGGCACTAAAATGATGTGGGAGCACATATGAGGAGCTAGAATTTCCCATCAAGATTTGTTGGAAAATTTAGGAAAATTTTTGTAGCATTTATACTTGATACTATTAGAGGGATTCATTCACCATTTCCTTGAAAGGATTGGATGTCTTAGTGTTGTCTTCTATTTGAGGTCATTTGGAGTGAATAGGTGGATAGTTTGGAAGCTCTATTATTTTGCACCCAAGTTTCTTATATCCTAACCTCATCCTTAGGATCATACACTCTCAAGGCAAACCACTTTAATATTGCTGATCCAAAACTCAAAAGATTTGGTTGAAATATAATTAAAGAAATAATAACAACACAATTGTAATTATTCTATCTCTAAGAAGAGACATTTTATTATGTTGTTCCCAAAATCTGTCACTCATTTTTAGGACAACATATGAACTATTTTGGTCCTGTAGGCCAAAATTATCTCTTACCTTCTCACAAAATTATTTTGAGTATTCAAATTATTCATTATTCAAGATTTTTAAGCTAAGGGGCTCACAGGTTCAACAGGTTCAACAACTTCAATTGTTGAGCTCTCACAAAGGAACAAGTTCCCAACACTTAGGCAATTTCAAGACAGGTTCAATGCCAAGGTTCAACCAAAAGGTCCATCAGCAAGATTCAAACAAAGGATTGAACCATTAAACATTAAACCATTGAACCCCACTTCCAATAGGATCAAAGGTTCAATGGGTTCAAATATTCAATGATATCAGCAAGCTTAAAGAGTTAAGTGCTTCAGAAAAAGTTCAAAGTTCAACCACTTGGCAAGTTCAATGGCTTCAAAAGACTTAGAAGAAAAGAAGAAAGATTGAACCCATTAAGCCATTGAACCTTGAACCAAATAGGTTTAAAGGTTCAAGGTTTAATGAGTTCAATCGAAGTTCAAAGAGTTATTCCAATCAGTTGGTTAAAATGAATGGTTTAAAGTGGTTGGTCCAAGTGGTCAATTGAATGAGTAGAACACTATTAAACCATTGAAACATTGAACCATTATTGGTTCAATCAGTCAGTTCAATCAAAAGGTTTAAAGGAGTCCCCCTAAGCCCAAAGGGAAAGTGCCCTTGCAGAGGGCAGTGAACAAAAGGGCAAGTGCCCTTGTGGAGGGTAGTGAACAAAAGGAACAAGAAGATATCTTTCAAAAAGATTTTTTGTGGCAAAATTTTACAAGGGAAATCCTTTAGAAAAAATGTCTAAAGGAATTCCTTCAAACATTTTGTTTAAAGGAATGATCAAAGGCCTGACAAAAAGTATCTAAGGCAAAGGAAAGGTTTCCTTTAGACAAAATGTCTAAAGTAATTCCTTCAGACATTTTGTCTAAAGGATTTTAAGAAGAAGCCACTTGAAGAACCCTGAAGGGCATGTACCCTTGTGGGGGGGCTCTCAGTGACCAGGAAATGGACCTTTCTCAAGGCCCAAAGGGACACCTTCCCTTCAGGGGGTTCCAAAGATATAAATCTGAAGGAATGATTCTACAAACTCTGAAGGAATGATTCTATAGACTCTACAAGATTGATTCTATGGAATTTTTAGGCTTGTTTCTACAGACTCTATAGGCTTGTTTCTATGGACTCTATAGGCTTGTTTCGATAGACTCTGCAAGCTTGATTATATGGACTCCATAGGCTGGTTTCTATAGACTCTAAAGGCCTATTTCTATGGACTCGAAAGACTTAGATAAAATAAAGGCTTCTAAGAAAGAGGATAAATCGTTGAACCTTGAACCAAAATGGTTCAAAGGTTCAATGAGTTCAATGGTTCAATGAAAGCTCTTAGCAAAGGAAAGAAGCAGAATATTATAGAGACTGGTTTAAAGAGATGGCTCAACTAATGAGCAAAGAAGTGAATGAATGAAAGAAGTGACAAAACCAAGGAGCGAAGAAGGCTGCCTGAACCATTGAACTAGTGAACTAATGAAATTTCAAAGGCTCAAAAGCTTATGGTTCAAAATGATTCAAGTAACCAGTGACCAATGACATCCCCGTGGATGTCAAATTTAGGGAAATTAAATATCCATTGATTTTCAAATGTGGTGAGTAACATGAAAAAAACTCAACAACTAGTTGAAGAGGGAGTTGAATAAAAAGGGAAAAGATAGCTTGAGAGCTCAAATTACAACAGGAAAGAGGGAAAGACCAAAAATATCTATGTAGGAGTTATTTCCAGTAGGTGGAATAGTCCACCAAGTAGAAATCTAAGCTCACAAGCATTAAAATGCATGGCCTATTTTTCTCCCTTAGAATGAAAGTGAGGGGATAGCCATGTATTTGTTGGGAGAAAGACTAGACAACCCATGCTGAGGAGAAGATATTTGAGATAAATTGGCATGCCATAATTAAGGTAGAGGCCCTTTTCTAGCATAGCCTCTTTGACTAAACTAAAAATGCATTCAAGGCATTAAATGTAGCATGGGCCATTCCATGAAAAAAAGGGCCAAGCCTTTCTTGGCTACTATATATTGTAATCTCCTATTTTATGCAAAGGAGATCTTTTGGTTATAGAAGCAAAACTCTGCCACAATTGAGAGGCGATCACTAAGACTTTGAGCTCAGATTGTTAATCATATTTCTTTATTTGATTGAGAAAGTAGGTTACTTTTAGACTTTGTGATGTAATAGCTTGTGTCCTTTTAAAAATTGTTCTTAGGTCTATTTTTTGAAGGCATTCTTGTCCATTGAATGAAATAAGTAGAACTAGTGGAAGTAATTAGGAAGGTGTCCTGAAGCCAACCATGGGAAGACTTTGTGCTACCACCATTGTCTTTAGTGTGTTTTATGTTTGTTTCTATGTAAAGAATCTTGGGATGACTTTGTGCCCCCATTATCCTTCCTATTTCACTCTTGGGTAGTTGAGGTGGAGACTTTGTGCTACACCTTTTTCTATTGGTTACTATGCCCCCTATTATTAGTTACTTGTTACCTATCAGAAAGAACTCCTATTGTTTGCTGCAAGACCACTTTTGAAAGAAGAAAAGTGCCTTTAGTGTTTTCACCTAGATTTCTTTTTTGTTTGTGAACATCATCTCTGAAAGAAGAGATATGGATAGTGTTGTCCTACCCTTGAGTGTTATTTTTTGCATATATATATATATATATATATATATATATATATATATATATATATATATATATATATATATATATATAGTATTTAGCTTATCATATTTATAGGGAAACTCCCCTTGATGAGAGGAGAGATTTGTCCGCTTTTGATGTGGTAAACCTACACACTAGGCTAACCAATTTCCTTATGTTGTGGTTGAAGTAACCTATTTTTCCCATCAGTTAGCTGGTGACAAAATATTCACCCAATAGTTTTTTGGTGACTCCACTGGGGAAGAACAAGTAGTTTAAAGCCTCAAGCTTCAAGCTGAAGTAGGGCTAGTTCTTTTCCATTTTTATTATACAATCTGGTAAATCCACTCTATACAAGATGCCAGAGAGTGCAAGATGTTTTTGACCCTATTTTTGAGTTGTTGTAGCAAGGTAATTTTTATTGGTTTCCTCCACAACTTCAAGTTCAATGAACTAGGAGTCTTCCTCCTACTAATACCAAGTCACCACTACAAGGCAGAGCTTCTTTTTCTACTATTAGTAGAGCTTTGCCTATACATACTCCACCTAGAATTCTTATCCCCATTTTCCATAATCAAATCATGGTAGTTCAAGGCCCCTAGGGTAACTCTTTTGGCCCACTCAATTTAACTCCACATCTACATGAGCTACCACATAGTTTAAGGATAAATTTTCCCAAATTATTAGGTGATGGGAGAGTTCATCTTGATGAACACATTGTAGCTTTCAGCATACCCTATGGTGTGATAAGTGTGGAGTATGAGGACATAGCAGTCAGACTATTTGTGGAAACATTACAAGGTACTATTGTAGATTGGTTCTATCATCTATAGGCCTAGACTGTGACTGACTGAAACACTCTAAAAGATAAATTTGAAGCCAGGTTAAAGCATGTATAAGATGCACATGCCCTATTGGCCTAGCTCACCCAAATTAAGAAAGAACCTCATGAACCTATGAGGGATTTTATAGCCAAATTTGACAAGCTGAGGAACAAGATTCCCATGATTGCTCAGTCGACACTTGAGAATCTCAAGTACTTTTTCATCAACTCTCAACTCCCTAAAGTGAGTTTTCTACTGAGATGTACTGGCCACATAGACTTTGCTGCTACTTAGGATTTGGCCATTGGGGTGGAAGATGACCTTCTCTTGGTAGGAATGATAAGGAGAGATCCTAACAGAGGTAAATCTTCTTCATCTTTTGAATATTCATCTATAGGCACCACTGATCTAATGGTGTAATAGCTATCAAATGAGTTGCTTGCTTTTAGAAAGCAAATGGTGCAAGGGATGTCATTTTCCCCTTCGTATAGAGATATACCAAGGAGGACATTCCCCAATCATTCATACCAAGGCAATGCTACCAAGATTCAAGGGTAGCCAAATCATCTTCCTCCCCCTCAGGGAAATTGGCCATTGAAGCACCTCCAACCAATTCAGTAGTTGGATATCTTGAAATAGAATCTAATTTCTCTTTCTAGCTTGAATTGAACCAAGAAGATGATGTTAATCTCTTCATAGAGGGAGAAGAAGAATTAGCTGGTGACTCCAACATTAGTTTCTTAAATTACCAGGATGAACCTAGAAGTGAAGATAAATTAGTTGAGGGATCATATGCTATGTTTACCTGGTCCAAGAATTAGTCAGCCCAACAAGCTAATAAAGACAAAATAGAGGAGTGACCTTAACCTACAATTTCAATTGCCAAATGAGGAACCACTTTGCCTTTTCAAGCAAAGGACCCGGTGATTACTAAAAAAAGTAAGTACCCCCAATGTTTATGCACCTTCAACTTCAATTTCATAGATCAATCCTCCCCCCCTAAAAACCAAAAGGATGAACTCCCATCCCCTATTCATAATTCATTTTATACATTTGACATAGTCAACCATGTCAAGAAAAATAAAAGTCAAATATCTAAATTTTAATTCCTGTATTCTAACTGTGAGTAGTTGGATAAGTTGGTTTAATATGTGAAGAACCAAACCATCCCTGTAAGACAAAATGTTACAAAGGTAACTCATGATCCCCTAAGGAACATTCCCACCCCAAACAATCTTGTCATTACTCCTCATGCTGCTCCTGGGGAGATAGAACCATTTTATGTCTCCCTGTTGATAAATGGACACCAGCTAAACAATTGCATCATAGACTCAAGTGTGTCAAACAATGTCATGCCTACCAAAGTAGCTAAATCCCTTGGTCTCACACTGACCAAGACATTTTTGAGATATTTCTCCATGGAGAACAAACAAGTGCCACTGCTGGGATAAATCAAGGATGCCCAATTTGCATTTGCAGCATTCCCAAATAAGAGAATTAAGATGATAGTCCCAGTGGCTAACATCCTAGCCTCATATGACATTCTTCTTGGGAAAAATGTTTTCAAGGATGTTAGTGGTGATTTAAGCATGTACCTATTTGAGGTGAGAATACCTGTCAAAGGCATCATGCAGAGATTTCTCCCTATGAAGGAATCAAAATATGTTGTCACTAAAATGTTAGCACCTGAAGCTCAAATTTTGTTCAAGTCTTCAGGCATGGGTAATTACTTCTTGACTACAGTGGATGATCTTAATCATGTGGTGACTAATGAAACTTCTAAAAATGAGAATCTAAAATTTGGTTCAGATAGAATAGCAGAAGCCATGATAGAGCGCAGTGTAAATGTAGAAGAATCCTCCCCTACAAATGAAGAAAAATATAAGGTAAGGTCAACTTCTGATGAGGTATAGATACTAAAATTTGATGGTTTAGGAGCTAGGATTGTATTGATATCTCCTCAAAGAGATATTTTTCCTTCATCATATAAATTACAATTCAGCAATACCAATAATACTACTGAATATGAATCACTAGTACCTAGATTGAAGGCCGCTCAAGATAGGGGCATCAAACTCTTTCACACTAAAGGAGATGTTAAGCTAGTGGTTTGTCAGGTGAGAAACCTATACCAAACCAAAAATGAGAGATTGTGCCACTACCATAATCTAGTTTGGGATCAAATTAAAAGCTTTGATGCTTTTAGTATCTCTGTAGTTCCTAGGGAATTTAATGACTGAGCTGATGCATAAGTTATTTATGTAACTCTTTTGGTTCCTCACCCAAATTTTAAAGGAGATAATTACACTATCAAATTGGTCTTTTGACCAAATGTGCCTAATAATGCCAATCATTGGCAAGTGTTCAAAGGTGGTAACCAAATCATCACCTTTATGGAACAAAAAGATAGCTTTAAATAACTTCACTTCAAAGGCAGTGAGCCTCAGAAGCTTGGGCCAAACCCTACAATTTTAGATGTAGTTGAGGAATTCCTATAGCTTAAAGGGAATAAAATCCAAATAGACCTAGTTTCCCTTGAGAAGTTGTTTGACAAACATGACAGGTTCATCAAATAGCAACAAATGGATTCAAGCTCCTCTCAAGAGTTTGATCAGATAAATTTGGGTACCAAGGAAAATCTCAAGATGGTGAACATTGGGAAGTGCTGCACTTAGGAAGAAAAGTTCAACTTCACTGCTATATAGAGGTTTTAGTGTACTCTTATGATGATCTGAAGTCACTCAGGCTTGAAGAAATTCACCATGAAATTCCTCTCAAGAGTGATTCAGTGTTATACAAGCAAAAATCTAGGTAGTACAATCTAAATATATTAGGTACTATTTTGTTTGAAATACAGAAAATGTTGAATGCTAGAATAATTTTCCCATTCCATCATTCCACATGGATTGCCAACATAGTTCCTGTGAGGAAAAAGAATGGATAAATTTGCCTCTACATGGATTTCAAAAATTTGAATCAGTCATCCTTAAAGGATAACTATCCTCTGCCCATCATGGACCAAGTTCCTCAAATGGCGATCGGTTCAAAGATGTTATCAATGCTAGATAGCTTCTTAGGATATAATCAAGTTGATGTTGGTGAATTAGACCAGCATAAGACTAACTTCACCACACCTTGGGGCAGCTTTACATATCAAAAAATGCCATTTGGCTTGATAAATGCTAGAGCCACTTTCTAGAGAGAAATGGACCTTGCTTTCAATGACAAAATGGGTAAGTTCATTGTGGTATACCTTAATGACTTGACCATCTTCTCTAAGCATTGCCCTGATCATGTGCACCATTTGCAACAAGTGCTGGAATGATGCCACTAGAATGGCATTTATCTAAATCCCAAGAAGTCTATTTTTGAGGTAACAGAAGGGAAACTTCTCAGACACATTGTATCTAGAGAAGGCATAAATATTGACTCAAAAAGAGTCAAATCTATCTAGAAACTTACCCTACCCACAAGTAAGACTACAGTTCACTCTTTCTTCAAAAAGGTGATTTTTTTACAAAGGTTCATCCTTGAGTTTGTTGAGAAGACTCACCACATTATGAACATGATGAAGGGAAAGGCCACTTTCAGCTAGACTGAAGAAGTCAAATTGTCATTTTGAGACATCAAGATAGCTATTGCCCATGCTTGAATTCTGGTTTGTCCATATTATACCAAGGATTTCATAATATATAGTTATGCTTCTGAGCACACACTTTTAGCAATTATGGTTCAATAGAACAAAGAAGGTGTGGAATCTCCCATAGCCTTCATGAGTTGTCCTATCAAATCTCATGAACTAAAGTATTCAAACATGGAGAAGAATGCTTATGTGTAAAGGCAATAAAGCACTTCCATTTTTACATCCTGAATTCACAAGTTACTAGCTTGGTTCTTGATACCACAGTCAAATCCATACTAACTCAGTAAGAGTTTGGAACTAAAAAGAGGCAATTGGATTGCCAAAATATAGGAGTTTGATCTTCTTATCAAACCAATGAATCTTCTATAGGGAAGGGGTCTCTGCTAATTGATTGCTAATAATAGACCATAAGAGACGGGGCATGAAGAAGCATAGATTGAAGGCACACCAATAGTCCTTTTTGTCTCCACCACGAATGAGTGGTATTCAAATATTACTCATTTCCTTACCTATGGTGAATGTCCTACTCACCTACTTCATAAAGAAAGGAGGACTATTAAATTGAAAGATGCTAATTTTGTCATATGGGACAATGGCCTGTATAAGAGGAGCCTTGATAGAGTGTTCCTTCGCTACGTGGATAAAGAGCAGTAGAACCAACTTTTAAAGTCCTTCCATAATCTAGCTTGTGGAGGACATTTTTTGCACAATTGACTGCCCATAAAATTCTATGAGCTAGGTATTACTATCCTACTTTGTTTCAAGATGCATACAAATGGGTATGAAGGTTTGAACTATGCCAATAGTTTTTTGGAAGACCCAAGTTAGCTACTTTGCCTCCTAAGCTAGTGGTGATAGAAGAACCATTTCAACAATGGGGAATTGATTTCATTGGTAATATAAACCCATCTTCAAGTGCTTGACATGATTATGTCCTCATAGCCATAGATTACTTCACCAAATGGTTGGAAGCAATTCCAACCAAGCATGTTACTTTAGAAGTGGTATGCAATTTTCGCGAGGAAAACATCATTTCCAAGATTGGGGTCCCAACTAAGATTGTGATAGATAATGCAGCCTATTTATCTTCTCATGAGATCACTTAGTTCTATTTTTACTATGGGATTACTTCTGATTATTTGCCATAAGGGAATGGCCAAGCAGAATCAAGCAACAAGAACCTAGTGACTATCATCAGGAAGCTAGTAGATGACAATCAATGAACCTAGCATAAAGCATTGGTTGATGCTTTATGGGTAGATATAATTACACCCAAGAGGGCAATAGGTATGTCACCTTTCCAACTTCTATATGGTCTCAATATAGAGATACTAATTACCCTAGAATTACTAGCACTAAAATTGGCAAAGGCGGTCAAAGATTGGACATATAAAAGCTCCATTGATAAGAGGATCATGTGCTTAACTGAGCTAGATGAGAAATGAACTATGGTGGTGGACTGAATTACTATGCATCAAAATTTGGTGGAGAATCTCTTCAACCAAAAATAAAAAACCCATGATTTCTAGATTGGGGATCAAGTCCTGTTATGGGATAAGAGAAGAGAACCAAATGGAATGCATGGGAAATTTGATTTCCTATGGAGAGGCTCGTTTACTATCCATCAGCTCAATGGTGAAAATAGTTTCCTATTGAAGTATCAATATGGCATTCCCTTTTCTCTACCTCAAAATGGGTAGCATCTAAAGCACCTCAATTCTTGAAGTATCAGATAAGATCATCTCTACATATGTATATTTGTATAGTCTTTAGTTCTATTTTGTGATTTTTATTTTCATTTTTGGCACCTTTCTTTTTTGGGTAGTATGACTCCATAGCCTAATGGCATACTTAAAGGCACTAGATATTTTGGTTTCTACTCCCCTTAGCTATTTCAAAATTTAAACTAAAGGAAGTTCCCCAACTGGAGCCAACTGTTGTTCCCAAAATTTGTCACTCATTTTTGGGACAACATATGAACTATTTTGGTCTTGTAGGCCAAAATTATCTCTTACCTTCTCAAAAAATTGTTTTGAGTATTCAAATTCTCTATTATTAAAGATTTTTTAGCTAAGTGGATCACATGTTCAATAGTTTCAATAACTTCAATAGGTGAGCTCTCACAAAAGAACAAGTTCCCAACACTTAGGTAATTTCAAGACAAGTTCAATGTTGAGGTTCAACCAAAAGGTCCATCAGCAAGCTTCAAACAAAGGATTGAACCATTGAACCATTGAACCCCACTTCTAATAGGTTTAAAGGTTTAATGGGTTTAGAGGTTCAATGATATCAGCAAACTTAAAGAGTTAAGTGCTTCGGCAAAAGTTGAAAGTTCAACTACTTTGGCAAGTTCAACAGCTTCAAAAGACTTAGAAGAAAAGAAGAAAGATTGAACCCATTGAACCATTAAACCTTGAACCAAACTAGTTCAAAGGTTTAAGGATTAATGAGTTCAATTAATGTTTGAAGAGTTGTTCCAATTAGTTGGTTCAAATGAATGGTTCAAAGCTGTTGGTTCAAGCGATCAATTGAATGAGCGGAACACAATATTGAACCATTGAACCATTGTTGGTTCAATCAGTTGGTTCAATCAGAAGGTTCAAAGGAGTCCCCCTAAGTCCAAAGGGAAAGTGCCCTTGCGGAGGGCAGTGAACAAAAGGGCAAGTGCCCTTGTGGAGGGAAGTGAACAAAAGGGAACAAAAGGATATCTTTCAAAAAGATTTCCCGTGGCAAAATTTTACAAAGGAAATCCTTTAGACAAAATGGCCAAAGGAATTCCTTTGAAAATTTGGTTCAATGGAATGATCAAAGGCTCGATGGAAAGTGGCTAAGGAAAAGGAAAGGTTTCCTTCAGACAATTTTTTCTAAATTATTTGAAGAAGAAGACCACCCGAAGAACCCTTAAGGGCATGTACCCTTGTGGGGGGCTCTCGGTGACTAGGAAATGGACCTTTCTCAAGGCCCAAAGGGACACCTTCCCTTTGGGGGGTTGAAAAGATATAATGCTGAAGGAATGATTCTATGGACTCTGAAGGAATGATTTTATGGACTCTGCAGGCTTGATTCTATGGACTCATTAGGCTTATTTCTATAGACTCTACAAGGTTATTTCTATAGACTCTGCTAGCTTGATTCTATGGACTTTATAGGCTTGTTTCTATAGACTCTATAGGCTTGATTCTACATACTCTATAGGCTAGTTTCTATAGACTGTATAGGCTTGTTTCTATGAATTCAAAAGACTTAGAGAAAACAAAGGCTTTTAAGAAAGAGGATGAACCATTGAACCTTGAACCAAAATGGTTCAATGGGTTTAATAGTTCAATGAAAGCTCTGAGCAAAGGAAAGAAGCAAAAGATTCTAGAGACCAGTTCAAAGATATGGTTCAACTGATGAGCAAAGAAGTGAATGAACCAAAAAAGTGATGGAACCAAGGAGCCGAGAAGGCTACTCAAACTATTGAACTAGTGAACCAATGAACTTTTAAAGGTTCAAAAGTCATGGTTCAAAATGGTTCAAGCAACTAGTGACCAATGATGTCCTCATGGATTTCAAATTCAAGGTAATGAAGTATATGTTGATTTTCAAATGTGGTGAGGAAATTAAAAATAAACTCAGTGACTAGCTGAAGAGGGAGCCAAAAGAGCCAACAGAAAGGGAAAAGATAGCCTGAGAGCTCAAATTATAATAGGAAAGAGGGAAAGACCAAAAATATATGCATAGGAGTTATTTCTAGTAGGTGTAATAGTCCACCAAGTAAACATCTAAGCTTACAAGCATTAAAAGGAGTGGTTTATTTTTCTCCCTTGGAAGGAAAGTGAGGGGAAAAACACATACCTATTGGGAGAAAGACCAAACAACCCATGCTGAGGAGAAGATATTTGAGATGAATTGACACACCATAGTTAAGGTAGAGGCCCTATTCCAACATGGCCTCTTTGACTAAACTAAAAATGCATTCAAGGCATTGAGTGCAGCATGGGCCATTCCATGAAAAAAAGTGCCAAGCCTTTCTTAGCTACTATATATTGTAATTTCCTATTTTATGCAAGGGAGATCTTTTGGTTATAGAAGCAAAACTTTGACAAAATTGAGAGGTGATCACTGAGACTTTGAGCTCAGATTATTAATCATATTTCTTTATTTGAATGAGAAAGTAGGTTATTTTTAGACTTTGTGCTGTAATACCTTGTGTCATTTTGGAAATTGTTCTTAGGTCTATTTTTTGAAGGTGTTCTTGTCCATTGAATAAAATAAGTAGAACTAGTGGAAGTAATCATGAAGGTGTCCTGAAGCCAACCATGGGAAGACTTTGTGCTGCCACCATTATCTTTAGTGTGTTTTTTATTTGTTTATGTGTAAAGGATCTTGGGATGAATTTGTGACCCAATTATCCTTAGTATTTCACTCTTGGGAAGTTGAGGTGGAGACTTTGTGATACACCTTATTCTATTGGTTACTATGCCCCCTCTTACCAGTTACTTATTACCTGTTAGAAAGAACTCTTGCTGTTTGCTGCAAGACCACTTTTGAAAGAAGAGAAGTGCCTTTAGTGTTTTCAACTAAATTTCTCCTTTTTTTGTGAACTTCATCTCTGAAAGAAGAGAGATGGATGGTGTTGTCCTACCCCTGAGTGTTATTTTTTTTCATATATATAGTATTTATCTTCTCATATTTATAGGGAACCTCCCCTTGATGAGAGGAGAGATTTGTCCCCTTTTGATGTGGAAAACCTGCACACTAGGCTGACCAATTTCCTTATGCTATGGTTGAAGTAACCTATTTTTCCCATCAGTTAGCTGGTGACAAAATATTCACCCAACATATTAATCAAATTTATAGACCCAAACATATGCCTATCAATGAGAAGATATGCCTAATTTCTATTTTGGGTTACATTTTCATTTATACACATTTTTAAGGTAGGAAGAGGATGTGGAATGTCACAAATCTCAAGGGAGATTAAGTGGTTTGACTTCCATGATTTACAACAATATAGAATTCAAGTAATTACTATTTTTAGAATCTTACTATTTTTTAGACCACACTACTAAAATTAAAATTTAGGGCACTTCTATTTGGTTTTCAAGGGTCAAAACTCATTAAGAAAATATCCATGCCATCTCATGATTTTTCCCTCATTCTTATCTTTCCATCAATTTAAATGGGGAGTCAAATGGAGCTATGGTGAAAATGTTATGGCTCCCAGAAGTTCTACCACTAATTGGGGTAGAACCGTTACCTAAATTGCTGCCTGAAATATTACTCAGATCATGGAACTAGATCCAAGGGCATGTATTCAATCATACCATGGGGATATAATAATGCAAAAAAATTAAAAATTCAATAGGACAAGCCAATATCGATACCCAATGATCATAGTCAACCCAATAACTTTTCTATTGGGAATTAAAGAAGCAATTTTTTATGGGGAAAAGTAAATACATGGGACCAAAATTTGAGCTTGACCTGAAATGAACTAGATTAGACATTGTAAGATCAGGTATCACCATTGAATCATTTTAGAGGTAAAATATGCCCCTTAAATTCATAGTGTAGAGTAAAAGTTGGTAACTAAGTGTATAAAAAGGACTAGGCATTGAGCAAGTTTTGCATTTATATAGTGAAACTATGGGAAAACTAATAAATAGGATTAGTTTTTAATTTATAGTTAAAATCAGGTTCAAATTATAAATTAAAAGGTATAATAGGTAATTATATCTACCTAAATTAGATCAACCATCTCTTTGATAGTTTAAATATATGAGGATTTTATTTGTGTAAGCAGATCAAGTAAAAAGTGATGTAGAGTCCCAAGAAGGAGACCTACTGGTTAGATAGAGATCATGAAGCATTTAATTCTTTTATAGATATTTTAAAGTTTTTTCCTTCTTGATAAGTTCATGACTCAGTATCCTCAGATTAATGTTAATCCATCGAGAGTAGTTAGACCTCATTCAATGTTTTCTACATGCATAACTCCCTCTCTCTCTTTCTTTGTTCTATAAATATAGGATCCTAAGCCTTGACTGCATGTGAATACCTCTATTTGGCATGACTAGATTATACCAAGATTTATCTTTGTAACTTCTTGAAATTAATAAAGGCATATTAGTCTAGTGTGTTTATGTCAAATTAATTTACATATATGTTAGAATATTTTCCCTTGTCAAGTCTTGATATCACCTAGCTAGTAATTTATCTTATTTTTCATGTCATGTTTAGTGTTTAAAGTCACTTGATTAAAGCTAGTAAGTGGATACATTGACTGGTTAAGTACCTTTAATCAAGCCTTTCCATCACTTCCCTTAGGTTTTTATTACTTGGTAACCTTTGCATGAAATATTGATGCATAACAGACATTTAGAGTTGTAGATCTAGTCTTTTACTTACCTCATTAGTGTTTTTAGAAATTCAAAAAGAGTGGATGAATGATCAAATTATTGGTGCATCACCTCCTTTACATTTTTCCATGAATTTTTACCCATTTCTCTCTCCCTTTTCCCAGTCAAAGTTTATTTTAAGTGATATATCTAGAAGGAAGCTGACCTTCTATAGAGGTTTGAATTAATCTTAGGTGGTCCACATCCTAGGGTCATTCACATGTTGGACTAGATTTGAGTAAGAGGATTTGAACAATCCTTTACTCATCTAGGGTGCAATATAAGACACCAACAATAAAACCAGTATAAGTTATAATATTCTAGAGTGTGTGCGAATAACTTAGTAGGGATATAATAACTATACACATAGTCTAAAAATGTTGCATGGAAGGATCATAGCTGGTGATCTATGTTGGTCTTGATTATAGCAAGAACAATGAATAAATTACATTTATAACATTTTATTTCACACAAAAAGATAAAATATTATTTTGAGATGATTTTACAATGAAAGGTGAAAACTTTAAAAATATTGATAGGTGGTTATGGGAACAAACCAACTTTCTTGAGCAACCAACTTATTTAACAAAGAAAACATAAAAAATTAAAATAAAAATTTTTGGATTATAAACCCAAAAAACTCCCCCTTGATTTAAAGGGTATTTAAAATATCTAGAGTAATGACTCTAAAGTCATCTATGAATATCTCTAATACATTTGCAAGCTAGCACATTATGCATTATGGTACCGATCAAAACTAGTGCCACTCTAGACAGAATCTTGCCCAATGAGTAATGGTATAAAAGTTTGATGAACATGATCAAGGCTTTCTCATACCCTAAGATCATCATAATATACTATAGTAGAACCTAATCAAAGCTTATCCAATTACATCAGCCAACATAAGGTCCCACATAGGAAACCATCTATGTGATCCTCTAATACTCTAAATGGTACATATTTTAGATGCCTAATAATTTTCAACATCACATGCATGCCTCCATTCAATACTAAAAAATTATAAGAAATTAAATGTTGACTCGTACAACCACTAATGACTGATTGAAGGCCACTATGCAATATCTTCTCCCCTATCAGGTGAGAGGTGAGAAGCTATGCAACATAAAAACAAATTCAAAGTACTATGTCTACTCCTTGTCATGAATATCAAATATAGAAAGACAAAAATGGAACTTAAAAAAAACACCAGTAAAAAATTCTTATCCCAACATTGAACCCATACTCAGAGAAAATAACAAACTAGAGAAGGGAAAATATCCTCTAACCTCCATGGATCCTCCAACCTCTAGTTGTCTCTATTTAGTTATTCATATCCTTAGAGACATATAAATTTTGAAATATAAAACCATCACCAATAATAAAAGTATTGGGATACATAATTACAATCTTTATTTGATTTATACAACACATTTCTATTATTTGAGAAAAACTTGGGGTGTCAAATTCCACCAAAAATGCACCCAATTTCATTACAATGCATAAATTATTCAAAATATGTAAAAAAAATATTTACGCATGCCAAAATAAAAAAATATTTTTATTTATGATATTATAAATTCAGTGGTCATATGAATAATTTGGCCACCATAAGCAGAATATATGATAGTTTGAAATTTTGCTCCTCTATTAGGCTAGGCAAACATCCCCTTAATGCTAATTCATAAAATTTGACTAGTTTACAAGAATTTAAATATCATATCAAGTCATGATGGTCCCCTTATTGTTTGTACTCATTGGAAATCTATCTAAATCTAGTTTTAAAAAAGGTAACTTTGACAAAATAACATGACAATGTGTTCAAGATATGGTAAAAATGGTCATGTTAGGTGCAGTTTTTCCTAGTTTTCACAATTAATTGAAATGCCCCCTTTACAAAAAAAGGATTTTTTGGTACTTTTAAGGGTTTAACCCTTGACCTCCTTATTTTCAAGTGACTACCAAAAATAAAATTCTTTGAAGGAGATTGGAACTATTGACTTCCTTCTTTCAAAGCTCTACACAAAATAAGCACTTCCAATTTCACTAAGAGTATTTACAAGCCATAAACATATAAAATTATATATAATCTTGATTTTATGTTCTATGTGAATTAAAAAAAAATACTTAAGGGTGGCATCTATAAATATTTTAGCAAGTAAAAAATCCAAACACTTGAAAAACTTTGTTGTGACCCACTCAAACCCTATTTTTTTATCAAACTGTATGAAAATACATTAGAAAATTGAAATATTTACTTTGATAAAAATTTAGAATTAAATTATCAATAGGAGGATGCCATGGCTGATCTCAAATATTTCTATACCTGATTTCTTCCACATAGGGTCATATAATTCTATACAGGGTTGTACAAAGTAAGATTTTTACTAGTTTCAGACTTTCAAAAGGATTTTTGATTCATTAAAATGATATTTTATATAGATTTGATGTTTTGTAGGCCATGAATATGATAAATTAAGCTATACAACTCAATAAATAAAAATTAGAAGCTTATAAGGGTAATTTAGATGAGTTTTCTAGCATTTAAGGATATAAAAACAACAAATCCACTCAGTAAAACTTAGTAAAATGATTTCAAAAGATTATGGAGGCCATACCACATTTTCACAAGGATTTTTTCATTTCATAAATCTATACAAATGGCTGATTTGACAATTTTGGGCAGAAATTTAGGTTTTTGAATCAAATATTAAGCTTATTTAATGATTTAAATGGAGAATCACGATTATTTTCTATGATTCTCCAAGCAATGGCCATACAAAAAAAATTATTAGGATTATGCCATTAAATATTTATTCATAAGATTTGATAAATATAATGTAAAATATTTATTTTACATCAAACATCGACCAAAAGCATACCTTATTAATTATCCAGAATTTGATTGCATTAAAAGTATCTTTCACCTTTGTTTCTTTTTATCTAGCTCTGATACCACTATTGGCAAAGATTACAACAAGAACAATGAATAAATTACATTTCTAACCTTTTATTTTATTCAAAATTATAAAATATTATTTCAAAATGATTTTACAATGAAAGGTGAAAGCTTTAAAAAGCTTCACAAGTGGTTACAGGAACAAACCAACTTTATTGAGTAACCAACTTATTTAACAAAGCAATATTAAAACATTAAAATAAATTACTTTGGATTATAAATCCAAAAATCTGGGTCACCCTTACCATCATAAAAAGTAGGCTTAGGTTCCATGAATGTAGATGGTAAAGGCGTTACTGTAATGTGATATGCCAAAGGTGTATGCAAAATAACATGAGAATCCAAGGCATGTGATGGCCTAGTATCTCCCTAGTGAAGATGTAACATGTTAAACTATAAATAATTAATTTCATGTATAAGGTATTATACATCCAGAGAGGAATAACTCTCCATAGGAGGTGTAGTAACTATTAAAGGTTATCAAGTTAAAATAGCTTTTTGTATACATCAATTTACACCCAAAGTAGGTATAAAAATATTTTTATTTGGTGGAGTAGAAGATCGACCATTATTTGATTTGTTCTTTATTTCTATTATTGATTTCAAAATCTATGGATGATCATGAGGATATTCTGTAATTCTATCTCTAAAATTATATAAAGTCTCATCCTTATTAACAATAATATTTTCATTGTCAAGTTGGGGGATAGTGTCCTAATTCCCATATTGTGTATTATTTTGATCTTAATTATATTGTTCATCTTGTACTTTATGATTTGGATTTGAGAGAGAGCTAGGTACAACTTTTCTAGGTGTAGATGCATATACATGATGAACAATAGTGTATTATTAAGACTTTGTACATGTAATTTCATTTGAAAATAATGTAACCTTTTCACTTAATAATTTTTTTTATTATGTAATTTTGATATTATCTTGATCATAATAATAATTGAATCCCTTATCATCTCAAAAATTTAAACCATGGTTTATTTTTATTGAACATGTAGGCACACATATTTTAGGGGAGAAGTGGAGGCATAGATAGGCTGAGTATGAGTATTAGTAAAAATAGTATTGGTTACATCATCTCATGAAGGAGTGACAACATAGACCTGGTCAGAGGGAAAGTTTATATCATCTTCATGGAGATGAGGAGGAGAAGGAGATTATGTCCTATGCATAGGATATGACATTAAAACTTGAAACATGGTTGTTAGGGTATTAAATATATGGATAAAGTCCAATAAACTATATTTTAATTTATCATCTATGTATGTAAGGATTTGTTTGTTAATTGTATTCCACATTAGAGAAAAATAACATGCTAGATATATAATTAAATATGACACAAATTTTAACTAATATAAATCATCATATATGTATGTGTTTATGTAATCTTTGAATTCATTCCAAATGAAAGGAAACAATCATGGAAAGGAAGCTAAAAAACTTTGTATTAAAAAAGTGATAAACTTCATATGTCATTATTATCATGATTATATGAAATACAAATTAGAAAATACATGGATCTAAAATCTAAGTGTGGGTCTTGGAAGGTCAAAAACATAAACCCTAGGGTTATTTAGGGTTAGGGTTTATGAAATATTTGAATTAATTCATGTTCATCACTTTTTACGATTTGTGGAGTTTAAGCCCTAAGTGATTAAGCATTTGAGTATAGTAAATCAAGGTAGAAATATGCAATAAATATAGCCACTAAACTATAATAGAATTTACTAAATTTTACATTTATAATAATAATAATAATAAATAATGCAAAGAATTACTTAGTTGCAAATTGACTAAGATCGGAGATCTAAAGGCTAAAAACTGGGACAAAGGTTAATCTGAGTGTTTTGGATAGGATCCAATTATCAAAACCTTCTAGGATAGTAGTTCCCTAATTAGATAGTAGTTTCATGTGGAGACAATGTCCATATTTTTGAGTTAGTGTCCTGTATGTACAATTATTTTGAGCTTCTAAGTGTACCTACATCTAGGTCTGCCAAGCCTATTCCTATGTGCACAAGTTTTGGATCCCTATAGATGACCTATTTTGACTTATTATATATACAAACCCTAAACCTCCATGTTTCTAGGATATCCAGTTGGCATAAGTATAAAAGTGTGTTGTTATTTGGGTAGGCTAGACATCCTCAACACCATGATATGATGAGAGTTGCCTACATACCAATACTCTAATGAGGGATAAATCCCAATGCAATTCTTCCCACCTAAGTGCTAGTTTAAGT
Organism: Torreya grandis; assembly: GCA_037957365.1. Taxonomy (NCBI): domain Eukaryota; kingdom Viridiplantae; phylum Streptophyta; class Pinopsida; order Cupressales; family Taxaceae; genus Torreya; species Torreya grandis. Next base: position 652,483 of record JARHVA010007034.1, read on the forward strand.
GCAAGTGAAGTTAGTATGTATGTTCGATTAAGTGATTTTAATGTTCTTGAGACTATAAATATTAGTAATCTAATATTATTAATGTTGTAAATGGATTTATGCATAAGTATGTAATAATAAGGATTGATAACCTTGATTTTTCACAACTTTTCCTTAGTTTATTTATGTAATTTGCATCCAATTTCCATCTAGTGGATAAAGGGATAAAAGTCATATATTATTCTAGTGCTTATCTAGGTCTTTAAAGAGGTTTAGTCTAACCCAAGGTGGATGATCATTTGAAAATATATCTATTAGTGAAAAATGAGGGAAAAAGACAATAATTCCCAAACTAGGACACTAGCACCATGGGCACTATTTTCTAAATTATGGTGTTATTTTCTAGGTGGTAGAATGTGAGGCACTAGGGGATAGGATGTTACAGTGAGGGTCTAGGACTACTTTACGAATATTTAGGAATGTGTGTGGCCCACATGAAGGATATATAAATGTATAAATAGGCCCTAAGATATATCTAGGGATAATCTAGAGATTGTTAGTCATAACACTCTTAGCATTGAAGTGTCATTTTTAAGTGATTACAGTTTTTCACTCTATTTTATTGAAACTATTTTTTGTATTTTGTGCTTGTATGTTAAAAAATTTACTATAAGCATATTTAGATAGCTTAATCTCTATGGAAAACCTTTGTGAATTTCCCTCTTTTGAGGGGAATTGTTAAACCTATGAAAGAATTATCCTTAAAAGAAAAATATTTAAAAGATGTGTGTTAGTTGAATCATATATGACTTCTACATAATAGACCAATTTAATGTGAATACATAACATTAGAATTTAATATAGTTTCAACACAAGATTTTAATTCATGATGTATGTTATAACTATCATTAATAACATTGTCAAGATAGTTATCTCAACCCATTAAAATTCCCCTTATTTTTTTAGGTTTATCGATCTCATAGTAAACCTTAGGGTTTCCAAGTAAAACATAAGGAAAATAACTATTTTTTACCAACATTAATAGAATAAAAATGTCAAATCCCTCTCAATATACATAGCCATAGGTGGAAAAGTAATTATAATTTTGTCACTATCAAAACAAACAAGTCCATAGTTAATGGACATGATCACATTACACTATTTTCCATGCAGTGTAAACTTGTCCAAAAATATTTATAGGTTCTAATTCTAGATTTGATTTGTCATGGTCCTATTGTAACTTGATTTCAACTATCAAATACTTAATAAGTTAACCAAAAACAAGAAAATATAAGTATATCATTATTGGTTATAGTCTCCATTTTTATCATATGCCACTTATCAATTTCAAATTTAGTCCATTCTTATTTGCATTCAATTTATGCTTAAATGTTATATATTATAATCTAAATAATATTTTATTTTTTATACATATTAAACACTATTAAATAAAAAATAAGGTAAAACATATTGGTGAATCCATATATTTTCAAGAATTAAATTTTCATTTTTTGTCCTTAGGGTTTATATTAAATTCAAAATTTCATACAAAAAATTCTTTTATTATTTTGGTTTTCAATTTATTTTTCTTGTTTTTTAGAAGTGTGTTACATCAATTTCAAAAATCACAGGAGTTTTCATTTTAAGAAAAGCGGTCATCAATTTTACTTGAGATGTGGTGTAAGGGTAACTAATCCAATACTAAATCCATTAGGAAACACTACATTAAAACTTTAGTTTGCATGTACTTCACAATATATTAGAAATAAGTATGTTTTTTTAAATTTCAACCATACAAAGCTTTTTGGCCATTTGATTTTGTAGTACATTGGTAAATAATTATCCCCAAAAAATTCATATAAACATACCTCTAAGAAATGATAGTGCATATATGGTATGATGTAATCCTTTATAGTTAGTTCTCATTTTGTCCTTGTTCATGATTTATAACTAGGATTAGTATATTCGAGATCCTATAAATCAAGCATACCCTTCCTAGCTGCACCCATAATAACTTTCATTTTACACACTTGCATGATTTATTATTATGCATCTCAATAATATTAAGTCCCTTATTCCTATAATATGTAGTGATATATTAACTAAAATTCATATATATCATATTGAAATTCCTTTAATCTCTTATAAAATTGATAATGTGTATATCTTTGCTCAATTTGATAATACAATTATTTAATGTTATATACACATATAAAATTAAGTTGATGACAATCAATATAATCTTAAGGATTTGATATAATTAATCCCAATAAGATTAATGTGGTATACTATGATGAATTTAAATAATTATCCAAATTCTCATCAAGGAATTCATTAAAATCTTAAAAATGTAGATAAGATCATCAAATTTCTCCTTACATTTAAATTTCACATCAAGATAAGCTCAACACATCTCAATAAAAAAATAAGAGGTGACATTTTGAGTTGTAGACACTTTCACTTCAAAAATTTTAGTTTAAAATATTTATTTTATTCTTTTATCAATATCTATAGTTACATATGTGACACTATCCTTAGGTATGGGAGCATCACAAGGCTTACAATAGATTAATATGCATATTTTTGTGAAAATATCATACAAAAATCCATTGATAACTATGCATGGTCCATAAATAACCTTTCCTAATAAAAACGACCTTTTACAAACTATTATTACCCTACATGCTAGTGTGTTAAAATTAGATCATGTTGTTTATATAGCTAGTCATTTGATGGATTGCCATACTTTTATTTGTAATCCTTTGAAAACTAAGATACAATATTACCTATTAAAAACACGATTTATAGATCCAAATTTTCCACTATATTAATTTAAAGGGGATACCTAATAGCATATTTGGTCATTTAATGTATCATGCTTGAATTATGCATATAATAACAAATTATTAGATAAGATATTTACACTAAACTTAAAAGAGTATAATATATGATGGTTATATGATCTTCAAATATAATGTTTTAGGGAATTCAAGCCTTTGGAAAATTATTTTGTATCACACTTATCTTATAATGTTGGTGAAAAATTATCTTATGCACAAATTTAAAAATTTAAGCAAGGGTTAAATGAGCTAATCGATGAATATGTTATTAGATATGAAAATATACTAGCTAACATGACCAAATCTATTAATGGAAATGAATTAAAATATATCTTCACACAAATGTTTTTGACATCACTCTATGTGTTTATCACATTCAATAAATTTAAATATTTTAATGAGTTATGATATACAATGAAAGAAAAATTAGTCAATCCCATAGATTTAAAAAACTCAAGTACTCAAAAACTATACAAATAATTCAAATACTAAGTTTCAATTCAAAAAAATATAGAAGGTTAATTTTAACAAAATCATGAATAAATCAAAATAATAGTCAATGCAGTATCATAGCCAATGAATAAGCTTCAGTTTATAACTCCACCAAGGAGGAAAGTTTCATGGTTACCATAACGTCCTCATATATTATTACCAAATTTACTTGAGCTCAATCTCATATCTCTCCTTCCAGTACTAGAGATTGATAATACCAAGACTCAACATAAGGAATTTAACATGAAAACATATTGTGACAATCATAAATGTATTGAAAATTATAAAAACAAGTGATATATGTCAAGGAATAAGATACAAGATCTTATTGATGATAATACTATTGAGTTAATCACACCCACAAAGGAGGATAGACCACAACAAAATGAAAATGGAAAGTTGAAAATTTTTAGTAATCCATTTCCAACCCATGGGATAATAGAAACTATGGATAATTCATAGGTACACCATGAATTAAATTCACATCCTCCTCCTAAAACATATGGTCATATAATACATGGTATTATTATTAAATTTATAAACACATCACTAACACATACCATGATCACATTTGATTTAAGTCATTTTTATGATAATGATTAACATAGACACATGCACTCTTTATTCTAGATTATATCAATAAATAAGCCATACACAATGTCATGATTAAAAATTAGTTGAGTGAAAATGCATGTATAATGGATTTTATTAACACTCTTGGGTACAAAGAGCATGATTTACAAGATACATCAAATTTAGTTAAAATATTTGATGGAAATACATAAAATACTCTTAGGAATATAGTTCTACCTCTTTAGGTAAGTTCAATTAAAGTGATTACTCTATTATTATCCTTACCAAGCATAGGGGTTTTTAATATTTTATTATGATCCTCTTAGATATAAAACCTCCATGAAGTGGCATCCAAAGTAGATCAATGTCTCAAATACACACATTGCAATAAGTTGTTCAATGTTTCAAAAATTAGATATGAATACCCTCTATAGTCAACGGTATCCCTTCCTCCTTTCCCCACCACCATCATAGGTTGTTATTATATTTATCCAAGATCATAATTTAGATTTAATTATTACACATATGTATGATATTTATATACAGTCAATTCAAAGGAGAGTAGTACACCATCATAAGTATAACTATTCACATCAAAGAGTTATTCATATTTCAAATAGATATTCATATTCTATAGTGTATCATATGACAACCATCTGAGACAATTAAGTGTGTTTCAAAACATAGGAAATGAAAAAAAAATTCTAATATATAATAGACCCCACCAAGTCCTATAGCTTCTAGAGATACACATCATACAAAAGATTATATGAACACTGATCAAGATATTTAAACTATAGTACCATGTTATTTTTAATTTTAGATTCATCTACATCTATCACTCTTCATTTTTGGGAAATCGCCCTCCAATTCTATGGTATACACAAACACTATGGTCATAAAATTTATGATATCATTGGATAGTTTCCTTTTACTCACATCAGATATGTTAAAAATGTAAAAAATAGTCAAATATTTAAAATCTTCTAAAAAATAAAAAAATAGGACCTGAAGAATCACATGAGTTTCTAGTTTACTTTTTTACAAATGTTATTTATCAAATATTTATGTAAATAGAATATTATTTCTCATACACAAATGTGTTTCAAAAGGTATATGAGTATGATGAAAGACATACATATTATACATGGATTACTAGATGTTGGAATCCATTTTACCCATTGCTCATGCCTATATTGCGGGAATATTATTCTACGAGTTAAATTATACAAGTTATATTATATGTATACCTCTCCACTATGTTTATATACATATATTACAATTTTATTTATACTTAATCATATATTACATTGGGATACATTGATATGTTAATTTGATTTCATGTGACATTGATACATATGGATCATGTAGACTAATTTTCACTTTCTATATATTCTGAATTTGTTATTTTATTTCATAATATGATAGTTATTATTTTCTTATTTTGTGTGACAACTTGCCCCTACGTGTGTGACATATTTATGTACCTATTTTACAAAATAGTTAATGTCTTTTATGTAGATCAAGAATCAAAGAAATGTTAGTCAATTGTTAGTGAAATAATCAAAATAACTTGAAGACATAACTTCTCAATCCTATTTCCTAGGTTGAACTATATGATTAACAAATAATAAATGCAAATTAGAAAGATAGAAACAAAACTTTTACCTCCCTTAAAGATATATTTGAAAAATAGTCTAAAGAGATTGAGCTCAGATTGTATATTTATAATTATCTATCAATCCTTGAATCCTTACATGGGGAACACCTTTCCTTTTCTACACTTGGTATTATATTTAGTTTGGCATGGTAGAGAGTTGATGAAGCTTCTTGAAATAATCTAGCATAGTAAGTTTACATTAAAATCTTGATGAAATGAGAGGTGAGAGGGTTCTATTTATAAAATTTATAAATAAATATATAATTTTCATCCCATTTTAAGATGGAGGGTTGAGCATCAATCCTCAAATCCATGATTATACCTTTGGAGTGTGTAATAAAGGCCACTTAAGACCTTTTTGGGGTATAACGCATTTTGGAAGGAAATTGTAGTCATTTTTAATCTTGAGTGTGTAAGAGGGGAAAAGTGTGTAAGTGGCCATGTCATAAGCAACTTTAACCACACTCCACTCCATTAAATTTAATTACCCCTATAACATCACCTACATGAGGCAATAATTCAATTTTGATATTTTTGAAAAATAGGTTATCCTAAATCCATGAAATTTTCTATTACAAGAATGATTAGGATAATTAATCAAGGTGATTAATTGGAAATTAAAAGAAAAGAAAAATTTTCAATGTTTCTTTATCAATAAAGTATTTGTTTAATTGTCTTAGAAAGACACTTGCAAAGGGATGATTTAATTTAGTATACACTAAATAAGATAAAATATGCAAAATAATCCATTGACCTAATTAAGGATGTATCATTATGATTTTGGTTTAAAATAGTAGTTACACAGGTAACACTGGTCCAGTCAGATATTTCAGGTTAAATTTGTATGTGATTGTACAAAGTCATTCTAAAAGTAGTTTAGACACATAAGTGGTTAAAATGAAATTTATATATTTTCCCTTGTTTGAGAAGGCATGGTGAGACACTAGGCACAATAACATATTTTCAAAGATTGAAAAATTCACCAAGAATAAATTTGATAATGCTTGAAGAATGATGTCATTCACTCTTTTAATTTTTAAATTTTATGAGTTAATGAACTCATATTGATGCCAAAAAGGGAACTTTATTAACCCTTGATTCCCCCTTGATGGATTAGTTGGGGTGGAAGTTGAAATACATAGGCCCTCAAAAAAGAGAGGAAGAAACCCATAATGAAAGAAATGATGGACATGGCCCCTTAAAATGTAGTTCTAATTGATCATAATAGTGTTACCCAGTAGGGTGGATTAGACCATGGATATAAGGAGCTTACCCAGTAGGTAAAATTTTGAGCATAAATCAATCTCAATGGTTTGCCCCATTAGGGTGAATTTTCATTATGAGAAGTGATGATTGGGTATTGAATGAATTGGTTGGGGGATAGTAGACAGGGATAAATATTTCTATAGCATTACCTATTTTATTTACAACATCTTGATTTTTGATATAACACCAAAATGGTATGCATCATGACATAAAATACCATGATGACTAAGCCATAATGTCCATAAGGACTAACCCATGATTCTTATAGACAAGTGAAAATAATTCACCAAGGATAGAAACCATGATGATAATGCTATCAAATTATAATGTATGAACTCAAGTACAAATATGTGGTAGGAGGCACCATGATGATGACCCCACCAACATAGTGGATTGAGTTGAGGTAATAATATAAAATGGAAATAAATAAATAAATGTAAAGAAACAAGCAAACATAAAATAAAAGAAAATCATTAAAAGCATCTAGTTGGTCAAAGAAACACATCAAGAATAATCAAAGATAATCATTATTGATAAACACACAAACACATCATAAAATAGGTATATAATGATTCATTCATGTATGTGAAATTAAGGAACTACCATTGAGTATTTCCCCCTTAATATCTAGAGAATAATTGATAAGATAAGATGGTAACTTGGATAAAAGGGGGGAATAGAAGAAAAAGGAAGGGGTGGTCAAGATGACTCCAAATGGCCCATGTAAGTGGATGATTCCTACATAGTCCCATGGAATTTAATCCAAATTTAGTTATCTTAGGGATATAGGATAAAATAAAATGATGATAATTAAGAGATTTTATTATAGATTATATAGGAAAGGCATACTCCCAAAACTTAGAGAGCATTTTGAGATAAATGGCAATGAGATTGAGTTTGTTAATGAAAATGTTGAGCTGACACGAGATGACCCATGCATCAAAGTGTTACCTACATAGTATATGTGAACCTTAGGTTGACGTAGTTATCCCAAACATGGGAGTGAACATGATCAAGAAATGAAAATGGTAAATTTAAATGATCATGGTTGGATAAGAGGTTCCTACCTAGAAAATTTAGTAAACCATGCCATCTAGAATAGAGCAAAGGCTACTGGTGATAAAGATGACAAATCAAGTAGAAATTTTGTAGCTTAATATCTCTCATAGAGATTTTAAATCCTTTTTATGTTCATTTTTTTTTAAATTTTTTTTTCATAATTTCAAAAGTTTAGGTTATTTTCAAACTATTTTGAATGTTTTTTATTATTTGACATATCAAATCAATAAAGGATTATGAGATGTAGAATTTTTTAACTCATAAAATGGGGAGAGAATCACTTAGGTTGCTCAAAAAATAGTGAGATCATGGATTAGGTTACTCAAAATCTGGTGAGAGCATAGTTTAATTTAATCATAAAAGGGTGAGATTGTGGCTTAAGTTGCTTAATAAATTATGAGGGTGTGGCTTAAGTTGCTCCTAAAATGATGAGTGTGGATCAAGTTTCTCAAAAAATGGTAAGAGCATGTATTAAGTTGCTCATAAAATGGTGAGAGCATGGCTTAAGTTGATCAAAAAATGATGAGAGTGTGGTTTAAGTTTCTCATAAAATAGAAAGAGTGTGAATTAAGTTGCTCACAAAATGGTGTGTGTGTGGCTTAAGTTGCTCATAAAATGAAGAGAGTTTGGATTAAGTTAGTCAAAAATATAGAGAACATGGATTAACTTACTCACAAAATGGTGAGAGTGTGGATTAAAGGGGTGACTGAGCTAACCTCAAAAATTGAGCACTGCCTATATAGTCCAAATGGACATCAAACCAATGTATTTCAATCCTTAATATAGGATAATATGATTCGGCAACATGATTAAAAATTGGAATGGCATAGGAATAAATTCAAATGGTATAGAATTGGAACATTAGTATTAATGGATAAAGGTTTCCAAAATAGGTTTTAATTTACCTTCCACTTCTATAACAAGGTAAAGATAGGAAGAGTAATGGTCATAATAAGATGGGTTGGGCTAAATAGGATTGAATGGATAAAATGGATTGAATGGAAATGGTTAATAGTCTCCAATAAATCTTGAATATAATGGTTTATTATGTTAATAAGGATGCCCCCAAGTGTTAATGTACTTATAAACAACAAATTATTTATCTTTTGATTTTTTTGTATTTTTAATTATTTTTTTGATTTCTTTAGATTTTATAGCATCTCAACTCAATGGAGGATTATGAAATGTATAATGTGGACCCTTTTTTGTCTAACTAATACCTACTTAGAATGAGATTTTTTTGAATATTAAAGTGGATGTGAATGAGACAACTACTATCATGATCTTCATTAGTTATTGATTATGCTTCTTTCAAACCTATAGGGAAGATGTCTTTGCAACCTCTAGAGAAAAAAATATTGCTAGGAAGGGTAAATAAAGGTAGGAATGGGATAAATGGTCTCTATGGATAATTTTAAATATTTATTTAATGGATAATAGGAATAAAGTGGAATGTATAATGGTTGATAAATAAATGAAAATTAGGATTTCCAGTCACACACATTGTTACTGATTCTAGATTCAACTTGATTTTGGTTGTGGCACGTTTGATATTATCTTTAGTAATGTCTTCATAATGTAATGAGGAATGGATCGATTCAGTTATTAGAAAATATAGAAGGTTTTAACTAGAAAATTATTCCTAATTATTTAGATTTAGATTGTCTAATAGCTCCTTGAATAAGGTTTCACTAAAGGATGTTGATAATTTATTTTGATTGTCCTTTAGTGCCTTGAATAAGGTTTCAGTATAAGATGCTAAGTTTAGATTTTTATTATCCCCTAGCACATTAAATAAGGTTTAAATAAGAGATTTTATTCTACTTGAATTTTTTCTTACTCCCTTAGAAATTCTACCACTAACATGTCACCATGGAATAATTTCAACAATGTGCAATTCTATTGGTCCCAATCAACATTTGTGGGAAGTGGAACATCAATATGATGGTTAGGATGGTTAATGGTAAAGTAATGTGCAATATAATGGGAAAATGCATCATATTTATGACAGAGGATACTAAAACTTACCTCAATGATAAAGGAATATTCCTAAAAATTTGTGGAAGGGTCATAAAAAATTTCAATAAGATATGACAAAAATATGTATTCGATCTCACAACATTCATTAATATAATTTAATTTTGAAGATGATTATGACTCAAGAGGATTTGAATCTTATGTTGAGACTAACATTGATTATTCTTTTGATGTTAAATCTGATATTGGTTTTAGAATGGAACCCAATTTTGATATTAGTTATGAAATTAACTTGATTCTAACCTTGCAGTAGTCATGAAAAGGGCCTACTGAATTACATTGTCCACATGTAACTTATTCACCATTCACTTGGAAATTAAATATTTGGAATGAAGAAATGATTGAAAATAAGGGACTTTGGGTAATGAATGAATAATGGGATTTTCCAATATGGTTTGATTTTGGTTAAGGATGGGTGATTTGATATAAATGTCAACAATGGTTTGACTATCTTGATCTTGATTTAGAAGTGGATGTATATGATCATGTTTGGGAAGGGGATCCTGATGTATCCTAGTCAAGTAGTTGTTAGACCTGGATACACTTAGATTTTTAATAGATAAGGGTCCTTGGCTAAGAAAGAGCTTAATAGTTCTAGACCATTGGATTCATTATGGTGTCTCTTTAAGAACTCTAATAAAATAACATAATTTTTTACTAGAAAAATAGCTAGAATTTTATCACCCATTCCCAAAATCTAATAATATATTCATCCTTATTTTCAAAAAGTTATCATTTTAATCGATCTATCATATCTTAACATATGACTGACCATGGTAAAATCAATTTAGGATCATGAGACACCACGACTTGGATTAACCTTGGACTAATTCCCATAAGTAAGGATACATTCAAGGGTAATTAGATCAAAGAGATTCTACCCAAAGAGGGTAGACTTGGTTTCAATTAGAATAGGCCCAAATAAGGGCAGTTTTGACACAAAATGGAATGGGCACAAAGAAAGGAAGTATTGGCTTTGGGAAATATCCCAAAGTGGGTAGTCTTGGCTTGGTAGAATAGGACCCAAAAAGGGAGGTCTTGGCTTGGTATCTAAAATTGGTTTGGTATTATAATTATAATATGATTCAAGATGAACTTGATCATATTATAATTTGGTTCAAGGAAAACCAAACTTCATTGTGATTTGGCATATGGTTCAAGATGATCCATATTTTTATTAGAATTGATAGATGGTACCTTGGTCAAATATAACTCAATTTAGATTTTGAAGTTGAAATTGAATTTGGTATACATTAAATGTTTGATTGCATCTATCAATTTAAATGTTTTAAATGTAATAGTTCAATCAAATTTTGTTCATTTAAGTATCTGAATTGGAAAGGTGTGTGAATCAAACTTGTGTCTGAAAGGGTACAAAAATATTGATATATCAGAGGATTTCAAAAAAATTTATTTTGGTTTAGAATGTTGGTTTTGATCATTTGACTTCAATTGAACTTGATTTTATTTTAAAAGTTGGTAAAATTTTAAATTTGGAATAAGGGTCTAAATAACATTTTGTTTTTGGAAAAGGTCTATGTTGATTTGATTTGGGTTGACTTGGTCAACCATGTTTGGAATTAGACTTGGCTTAGACTAGAATTAGAATTTGGAATTTGAATTTGTATTGATATTCAATTGGATGACATAATGGCATAATTTAGACAAGAGTTAGAATCTTAGTATTGGATATTGGTATCTAGAATTTGAAACTTGAATTTAGAATTGGAACTTAGCCTTGGAATTTGGATTAGACTTGGCTTGACATTGAATGTAAGGTTTATTTATAGATGGAACTTGATTTGAAATTAAATGAATTAAATAATGTCACAAAATGAACAATAAGTTTGAATTTTTTGACTTGGTTTGAAATGGCAATTTAGATTAGGACAAGACTCTCAGTTTAGTTTAGGCAGCCAAGATTGGTTTGACTTGGAATTTTGGTAAAGTAATTCCTTATTGTGTGTGTATAAAAATGGTTTTGGAATTTTTTGGTTTGATTCGTTCTCAAATATAAACAAGGTATTGACACAACAATCAAGAAACAGCACAAAAACATTACAAGGGAATTTAATAATTAACATGGGTTTTCATCACATACATTGAGAATTATGAAACATTTACCTTGAAAAAGGATTATAAAATTTAAGTTTTCATTAAAAACTAATTGTAATTATTGGTAGGGTTTTGAAGCCCCCTCTTTGTTAAGGTTAATATGATTAAGGTCATATTTAGGGGTTTTTACCTTTACACCACTACATCAATGAATAATCCATGGAAAAATAGGCATCTAAGAAGCAATCCAATATCAAACCATTCATGATAGGGTATTGTCCATTTAAAACCATTTATACCATGTAGGACTCAATGAAGTGCTACCAGATTTAGGGTTTACTTAGAATTTTACTTAGGTTATCTAGATGGTCCCTATATACCTCACAGTACATGGGTGAAAATATGTGAATGAATAAGTTTAATATTATTCCAAATATTTATCATTTAGAGGGTACCACACATTGACCTAGGAAATTGAAAATATATCCTTGTGGTTACTTTCCTCACACAAATTTGTAAAAGCACAAAGTTAGGTCTTCATGATGACAATAGTCATCAATTTGTATACCCCATCAAATAAGCAAGGTTTATTATGATGCTAGGATGTAACTTCTTAGGAAAACATACTACTAAAGACTTGTTAGAAAATGATGAAATCTGCCCCACTAAGTCAAATGAAATATAGGGTAAAAACAAATAGGAAATTTTGAGTTTTTGAGTCACCCAAAAAGGGGAGAGCATATGTGAAAAAACAACCCCACAAGACAATTAGGAAACAATAAAAATAACATAAAATTAAATAACATTGAAAATGAACAAGTTTGTTAAACCCAAATTGAAGTGTGAATTCATTTTAATTCCTAAAATGAAAGGTGAAGTAGAATTTAAATTATTTTAACTTAAAATACCACTCTTTGGCTTAGGTCATGCAACACAAAAAGATTAAATGTTTAATATAAGTGGTTTTGAGCCAAGAAAGAGCTTGAAAATATTATTTGTTTAAGTCTTAGCCTTAAATCAAAGTGATTTCACTATTTAGTAGGCTAATTTCATTACTAAAATCTTCAATTTTGCCATTGTAACCCACACATGGAGAAAAAAGATAGAAAATGGTTTCATCACTAGTCTAAATGATTTTTTTACTAGTTTTGATAGTTTTACCACTATTGATCTAAAGTAGGAAAAATATAAAATAATAATGATAGTTTCACTATTAGGTACCATAATTTCACTAATGAAATAAACAATTTCACTACTAATGACTAAAATTTCATAATTATGTAGAAAACCCTCAAAACTAAAAAATAATAAAGAAATAATTTCACCACTATTAAGTGTAATTTCACCTATGTCCATGATTATTTCACTGATAATCCTAATGATTTAACTAATTTTTAGAACACTACCAAAATATAAAATGTATAATTATAATTTTTATATTTCTAAATAATTTCTCTAATGCCTTGATTGATTTTATTATTTCATATGATGATTTCACTGATGATGCTTTGGAATTCATTGCTACATAGTCATGAATTCATCATTTGGTTCTAAACAAAATTTAACAAAATTTGGAAGAAAATAAAGAGAATTAACTTGTTTGTAAGGTTAATTATGGTATTTAGAAGAAGGAAAGTGATCTAAAAAAGTTTATGGGATGCATCAAATCCTTTAATAGGTCCCACTAGGTCTACCATTATGTAGATCAAGAATCCAAGATAGGTTAGTCAATTATTAGTTAAATAACCAAAAAAACTTGAAGAAATAACTTACCAAGCCTAATCCCTAGGTGGAGCTATATGATTAACAAACAAGATATGTAAATTGGAAAGATAAAAACAAAAATTTTACCTCCCTTGAAGATATGTTTGAAAATCAATCGAAAGATGTTGATCTCAGATTATATATGTATAATTATTTTTTGATTCTTGAATACTTACATGGGGAGCACCTCTCCTTGTCTACACTTGGTCTTAGATCTGACTTGGCAATTAGAGAGATATTTGTTAAATATTATTAAAATAATATAGCAAAGTATGTTTACATTAAGAAGCTTGATGAAATGAGAGGTGTAAGGGTTATATTTATATAATTCATAAATCAATATAGATCATTCATATCATATTAATATGGAGGGTTAAAGGTCAATCCTAAAATACATTATTACACCTTTGAAGTGGGTAAGAAAGGCCATTTAATACCGTTTTGGAGTATGGAAGGCATTTTGGAAGGAAAGTATAGTCATTTGTCATCTTGAGTGTGTAAGAGGGGAAGAGTGTGAAATATAGGAGTAAAAGATGTAAGAGTATTTGTAAGTGGCCATGTCATAATCCACCTTTCCCACACTCCAATTCATTCCATTGACTTACCCCTATGTTATCACCGATGTGAGGTAATAATTAAATTTTAAGCATTTAGATAATAGATTATTCCAAATACATGGAATTTCTTATTAGAGGAATGATTAGGATAATTAATCAAGGTGATTAATTGGTGATTATAAGAAATTTAAAGTTTGAAATCTTTATTTTTCAATCAATTTTTCACTTAATTGGCCTATGAAGACACTTATAAAGAGTTGATTCAATTTAGGATGCACTAGATAAGATAAATGATGCAAGATGATATATTTCCCCAATTATGAATGTATCATTATGATTTTGGATTAAAATGGAAATTGTGCGGATAAATTTGGTTTAGATGAATATTTGTGGTTAAACTTGCATGTGATTGTAAAAAGTCATTCTGAATGTATTTTAGACATGAAAGTGGTTAAAATGGAGTGTATACACTTTGTATGTGTCCCTTGGCCTTATTTGTTGTGTCATGTTCATGTCATTTATATGTGTCCCTTAACCTTATATGTGACATTGTGTGTGTGTGTGTGTGTGTGTGTGTAGCTTGATTATTGATGCTATGATCTACATCATGTTTTTTTCAATGTAGTATGATTTATATATGGTTACTTTACTACATGCCTCATTTATATATCTATTTATACATAGCACTTTATATGCCTCACATTACATATGTTTTATACGTGATTCAATTAAAGTTACATACTATGATAACATATTATCTACATGATGACATGATTATATATTTATCTTATAATACAATTAAGTTTTATATTGAGATGAGTGATTCATAGACTACATCCCTCACCTCAAAAAAGGGCATTATAATGGGATTGTCATATATAGTTAAGCCTCCATGAATATAAAAATCAGAATTTATGAAAGAGTACAAGTTTTAAAGACTCAAATTAGTTAAAAAGTCTAATACATAATTTTTTTTATAAAATTTAAAAGGAATGATACTAGTTCATATGCATATACACTACAATATGGTCTACAAATTCACAAGAAAATGGTTTTTATTTCAATTAAAATATATTTAAACTACATTCATGATGTGGGCATGAATATTTTTAATTATATTTTGATCAACAAATAAAATGTAGATTTATCTACATCAGTGTGATTTGTTCTATTATGATTAATTTAATTTCAATTCTTGTGACACTTAATATCCTTAACATCACTTTTAGTGAACCCATTATGTGGTTATAGATTTTTTATGAGTGATGTACATTTGACTATAGTGATACTAAATATCCTCAAAATCACTTCTTGTGATCCCATTTTGGTTCCACCATCTTTTGGATTAGTACATTGGGTATTTATCCCCATTCATTAGAGTTGGAGTATTCATATTTCCAAATCAATTACATGATTAGCTATGTTTAAAATTTTTACAATTTGATTGTTAGGGTTAAATGTGTAGAATATCCTAATAAAATAGACTAATGAAACTATTTTAGAATAGGATAATTAAAATAATTCAGATAATACAATATACTAAATTTGGAAAATTACCAAATATAGAAAGTAGAATGCCAATTGATATTTTGATAATTACAACATGATGAAGAGATAATATTTATCTTTTTTACATATATAAAGTTATATATAAGATGTACATATTTATAATCAAGTATAATGATACTCAATATCCATTCATCAAATTCTATAAATATTGTTTTAGAAATCTTAGACACTTGCATCGATCTATAAAAACTTGTGTTGACACTTCTGCCCATATCATAGTTATGTCATGTATATAATATTTAATTTATTATGAATTGAATTATTGTTCATGTTATGGGTTTATATCATGTGTATCTTGATATACATATTGTTATCCAAAATTTTAACACCATGAGTGGGAGTCATTCAAAACATTGGTGTATTTGACCTTAACTTTATTGATAGCCATTCTAAAGGTCTTGTGTTAGTCATTAATGATCTAGGATGATAGGTAGTGTGTCTTCTTTGACAACATAAAAGTTAATTTATGATGGTCTAGTTCGTATCTAATTCAAGTAAATTTGTCTTTTCATCAAATAGTCATTCTTTATGGTCTTCATTACATGTTTAACATTGTTTAGGTAAGTTTGACAAAGTTAAAGTTAAGTGTGAAAAAATTCCATGAGGAATCACGTTGAAGGAGACAAGGTGGTGACAATTAAAATACAAATATGATCTAAAGCTGACCAAATGGGTCAAAGAAGCAAAATTGTAAGTTGATTACATTGTTTTTCAAGCAATTTGGAGAGTTTAAGGTAGTTATGACAAGATTAAGGTATTTCATTACTTTAGTCTTATTTTGAATTCCAATGTTGAGATGAAAGTTACTAGTAAATATAAAATTTCAAGGTCTTTTCCTTGGATAGGGGTATTTTTAAGTCATCTAACATCTTGGAAATGACATCATGTTGTACATGCCTATACACACTCTCTAAGTGTCTTTAATAGCTACTTTCTAACATTTGGACTTCATTGTAACTACCATTCATAAATTATAATGGTCAAATGAGGAATTAATATAAGATTTGAAGGAAAAAATAGGTTGTAAAAATTTTGACACGCTCATTTACATCTGTATAAGTTAGGGTAAGTTGAAGAGTCACCTAGTTTACCATCTCTACCAGTTTCAAAATGTAGAACAATTATATTCTTAAAGAAATCAATATTTTAAAATCCTTTTTTAAAAGGTTTCTATTAATAGAAAACATAAAAACACTTATATGCATCCCCATGGTCTTCTTAGATCCAAATCCATGTAAAAGGTGGAGCTACAAAGTCAAACAATGCAAAAACCCACTCCATTTCTCCATCAAGTTTCTTAGTAGCTCAAGATAATTACCTAGTTTTCACTTGGTAATTTGAGGAGAGAGAAATTTGGAACATAAGATATTTTATATAGTATTGGACCCTAATATCCTTCCACTATTTTTAATTTTTTTGTATCCTTTTAGGCTCCTTAAATTTATGAACAATCAATAAGAAGTTAAGGTGCAGAAAAAGGAATCAAAACTCCATTAGGGTTGGTTTTATTCAAATGTAGAGTCCAAAAGCAAGATGAATGCATAAGAGATGTTTTCAAAGGTATATTTAGAACTAATTTACCCATAAAATATTATTTTATATCAATTTTTTATATGTTAATTTTTGGTGTAGTGTCCATTAGTCTTGTTTTGCTAGTTTGAACAAGACAGTCAAGTTACAGGAATAGTGAGGTGTTTTTAGTGCATCTAATGGATCAAATGATATGTTTAATATTTTATAAAAACCCATATATATATATATATATATATATATATATCACACATTTAGGAACCATTGTATGCATGAACTTTAATAAGGCTAGGAAAATATTTATACATAAGCTAAACTATTTAAACTAGTAGCTAGGGTGGAGAAGCCTTGGCCAAATAGAGGAGTGTTTTTAATATACAAGGGAAATATAAGGATAATTAAAATCCCAAATATAATTTAAGATCATGATTAGGAGGGTTTACAAATGATAGGACATTACATTTAGATATCTAAGAGTTCTTCAATCCTAGTCCAAAGAGAGTCTGTGAACCTACAAGTTTGCAGACTTGTAGGTCACTATTGGTGTCAAATATTTATCTATGAGAATTAAAATGGTATATATAAAACATGATATTTTATCCCCATTATTTTTAATAATCTCTTAAATATTTTTTATTCAACCTTATTAGATCCATGATGAATAAATAAAGCTCAAAGTAACACCAGATAATATAAACAAGCATAATCATGTTTCTATAGGAAACTAACATCCACTTTGAATAAAAGAACTTAAAATTAACCTTATAAATAACCTAAATGAGATATCCAAGCATCTAAAATAGTCATGAAGTCGTAGATTCTTAACTCATTTTGTATTCAACTGGATCATATAGGTTAAACTAGATTGTGTAAGCCTAAAAGAAGACTTTGAGAGTTCTAAGTGGGTGCTCTAGGGGATTTGGACTCAATGAAATGAAGAAAAGGACCTTAAAAAATGTTATAAATTTAAAAATAGTTTCATAATTGGTTAATTTAATTGAAATAGGACCAAATAAGATATAGGAGAAGGGTTTTTACTAAATGGCCACCTACAACCCTGTAGCAGGTGTAAGACAAAGGATTATATTGGCCAAGGTTGTTTTAGGGTCTGAGAAGATGGATAGAGGTAAAAAAGTTTGGATGATATTTTTAATATTAAAAAATATATAAATAAGCCTTGTTTATCCTATTAGAATCAACTTAGCAAACCTACAGTCAGAAGACCTAAATGACTACATATATGCCTAACTATATGCATGTGCATTTTGTGTTTTGAATGTGAGTTTTAGAGGTCATTAAAGTTGTGATAGGTCAAATAATTGATGGTGAAAGAGTTGAAAATTTTTTAAGGGTAAAATAACACTCCAATATTAGATTCTAAAACATTGACAAGTTGACATAACTTAAACATCACCTATAGGCCTATCAGAAGAAAATAGAGGAAAAGGGGACATGTATGATGAGAAGAAAAGTTTAAAAGGTATAAAAAGGGTAGATATAAGAATGAGAAACATTTTAACATCATTAAAAACCACTATAGTTCCATGGGAATAAATATACCTTCAAAATTATAGTTAGGACCCTACAAACACGTATAGGTAGGTTATAGATGAACTGATGAAAAGTGTGTTGATCACTGTCTAAAAGTATGAGGTTTATAAAAGAGTGAAAGAGATATTTTAACTTCAATTTTAAATTCTAACAAGGTTCTCATTTATTTTTGAAGTGATTGAAGGTAGTGAAGAGCTCAAAAGGGCTAATTAGGCCTAAAAGGCCTCAATGACCACACAAAGGTCTGTGCGTGAAGTTTGAAGAAATATTGTAGGTAATGAAGCATTAGTTAATTTATGGGTCTCAAGGAATTATTGATAGTATTAAATAAAAATACACAAGGTTTAGATCCAATAATAAGGAAGGATAATGTTGGAAAATCCCTTTAGGGTTACTTCAGTGTAACTGGATACAAAACCTTATTCAAGGCTTAAAGAAGTTTCTAGTGGATAGAAGGGTCAATTCATGGATAAAACCTTTGGGACACCTCATAAGATGTGGCACAGACCCAAAAATGGTATTTCAAAGATAAACCAAATTATTTGATGCATTTTATTTCCAAAAGACCTTCTTTAAATGCATAATCATGCTTATACGACTAAGAAGGTTAGTTTTTAGTATGTGTGAACTCACATGAGGAGATACATGGGATATTGAGCCTATTATGGATGGAGGAGAGGTTTTTATGATGAATATTTTTGTAATTTTTTCTTGGGTTAGAAATAGATATGATACCATAATATTTATGCCATTAAAGAAGATTATAAGGTCAAAAAAAAAGTTACAAGTGGCCAAATGGGACTCCAAGAAGGGTAGGTTATAATCTTGTTTACAAGTATGAAATAATGAACAAAACTATGAAATAATTTAAATAAGATTAATGGTCTTATATATAATTCTCAAGGCTTCTCATGGTGATTAAAATATACTTATAATCCTCAAGCTAAGCTTATGATGGACTATCTTACTACCTAGCACAAAAGGCCTATTTTCAGGCCTTATGAAGGTAAGTTGGGCTCTCAATATCTTCAAGACAAACCTAAAATAATTATAAACTTATTAAAGACCCATATGATCATAGATAAAGCCTAAAAATAGTCCTCAATTTTTTTTGAAGATTCCATGAAAAAAGAAGAATGTGTTGTTTGTTAGAGGTACAATCACTGAGAGGGGGGGTGAATTAGTGAGCCCAAATAATCCAACTTCAATTATGATCTTTAAAAACTCTTAATAAGTTACCATAAGCATTCATGAAGCATACACATCATTAATATAAATGAGCAAGAGAGATAAATCAAGATCAATCACATAACACATGACATATGTGGGAAACCCTCTTAGGGAATAAAACCCATTGAAACCTACAATTGGACTACTATCCTATAATAACAAGAACTAATTTATACCAAAAAGTTATCGATCAGGGAACTACCATTATTGATTGTAGTGAGACTACAATGCCATAAGTAACTACTATAGCTATCTAGCTGAGCACACACAACAACTAGACTTTTATAAAATTTCACCTTGCAAGGAGGAAACAAACACCTTAGATGTTGAACACCCACAACAACAATTATGAATAACTTCACCTTTGAACTGATGTCTTCAACACCTAATGATGGAACTCTAATTATCACCCTTCACCTTTAGTAACAACGATGTCACCCAATACACCTTGTTGGCCAAAGCACATTACATACTTGAACCAATACACAAAGATCAATTAAGACACATTACATATCCTAGTTAACCCCACTCTATAAATATTCACACTCAATGCATCCTTCACAATAATAAATCTATCAAATATTTAAGAACATAACCAAATGGTCATACACAAATACCAAACATTGATCTACCTCTCAGATCAACCACCAAGCTCACACAGACATCAACAATCCTTCACTCTCACACAAGGCATCCAAACCATCTTTTTGGATGAACCTAGACCTCTTTTCTCATCCTTAACTTGTAAGATAATTATTTTGATATCAAAAACATGACCTTATAGGTCATACACATAGTACTCAATTTTATCTAGTCATCAACCCAACCATTGGTCACCCTTAACCTCTTGTCTTCTTTTCTTCAACACATACTCCTCTCCAACAAGCCTAGAAACCATCTCCTTTGGTTTCTCTATAAATAGGGATTTCATGATTAAAAAATTCATGGTCAACCATTAGAATTGCCTTAACTATTAAGGAATCTAACATGCAAATACACAACTCAATTACAATCATTATAGGTTGGCCATAGCATCTATGGGTCACCCTTAAACATCTACACCTTTTAATAATTTCATTATAGATTTTATAGGTCTCATGGATAACTATTCACCCATTTAACACATCATCAATCAAGATAAAAACATATGACCAATTTAAAATACATGGGTCCACTCCTTATGTCGCCTTTGACATTCTCAAATGATCTCATTCATCTTTTCTCACATATGCATAAAAACAAAAAAACTCAAACACTAACCTAGTCCATAAGAACATTATGAACGAATACACATTCAACTTTTTAAGCATTGATCATACTCAATATAGATTGATAACACATAAAAAATAGACATAGATCATTTCCATAGAGTCTAAAACACTTGCCAATATCCAATTTAACAAGATACATCAAAATAGTATCTATATAAGCTCAATTAATCTTCTCAAGTCACTTGCATAATAATGATGAACACATAATCAACTTTAAACATTAATATCTTTGACTATACACACTTATAGATCTTTGAATTTAGTTTATTAGATGCATCATGGATTCCTCTTCATCTTTTATTTGTATATCATGAGTAATTTCTATCTAGATCAAAATATATGGATCAAAAACCAGACACTAGTTTTTCCCTTTGTTAAATTTAGATATTCAAATGCCAACAGTCATAGTTAAACATTGACCACTTTGCTCACATCTCATGTCCTCATTTATTAGATCAATTATGCACCATTGATCTTATATAAACTTTAATTTATAGGAACCAATGCTCAAATGTTAAAACTCAAGAGATTTGACCTCATCTCATGAACCCTTACAATGTTGACTTAATATGCACTGTCGATCTTTATAGATCAGCCAGGTCTTTAACTAGCAATGCTCACCATTAAATAAATTTATACAAACAAATAATCACCATTATATATTTATATTTTAACAATATTAATCATTAAAATTCAAACACTTGTCCTCATCTCACTTTTTTCTAACATCTTGGAACATACATGATCCATTGATCTTCTATAAGATGCTCAATCTTTATCTCTACTAAACAACTATCACATTGACCCATTTGACTCTACGTGCACCATTATATATGAATTTACAAGATATTAAAAACCATTGTATCTTCACTAGTTCTAGATATTTAACATCATGTAAATTGACTAAGCATAGGGACCAACTAAAATATGCCTAGAAAGCTAACTTTGCACAAATATATCTTTTGCCTCGATCAATCTCATGACCTCACATTTGCACCATATGAACACCTTTCATAAGGTAATACAAACATGTCGCAAATTAATCTTATAACCTTCATTCATGTGAGATATAAAACCATTAAAATTATTTCTCAAAAACTTCTGTCACAAAGCTAATTATGCTTAGAGCTTGTCTAGGAAGCTAACTTAGCTCCTGCATAACTTTTACTATGTTTTGATAAATGATCTAAAATTTAGCACAAATAAACTGTGAAAAAAATTTAACAAACCCATATGATCACCTTATATTAAAACATTCACATGTGCAAGATATTCCACCATCAAAATTATTACTCAGCTCTTCTTGCCACATTGCCTATTTGGCTAAGTATGGGAAAACACTATCAATGTCTGGGAGCCCAACTTTACACTTACATATATATTTTGATGTGCTTAGTCTCATGATCTAAGATTTAGTACATAAAAAATAGGCACAAAAATTAACAAACCCATATGATCATTTTGTCTTGACACCTTCACTCATGTGAATGTTGATCTCGTCAACATGCTTACTTACTCAGCTTGAGCCCTTTTGCAAATTTGACCAAGTATGGGAACATAGTGAATTCTATCTAAGTAGTAAACTTTACATTCTCATATATTTGACCACACTTCATTTCATGTCTTGAGATATATAACATAATAAATAGGTACTAATGTGATCATAACCTTATGACTAAGTCCCCTTGACTCATTCCCATTTGGAAATGGTGCTGTCAACAAACTACCTACTTAGATTTTTGCCACTAGACCCAAAGTGTCTAGATGAAAAATATGATCAAATACATGAAATACACTCATGCACACAAGAACCAAAAGTATATAAAACCTCTTATATGACCCATTTCACATTATCAATACTCCATACTCATCCATGAACTTCTCTATCCATGTCAACACTGAAGATCAACCAAACCTCCTTCAAGCATACTAGAATAGGCACATTACACACTTTATCATTGTCACTTAGGCTATTAAAACACTTCATCCACTTAATAGGACACCTCTATGACATCACCACGACATTATTGATAATACTCCAACAATGTCCCCCTTTGTCATTGATGTCAACAACCATCATATATAGTAATATACAACTCAATTTCTCTCTCTTCAAGCACTCCCACAATAGGAACTTTCTCCCCCTTTAACATAATGACAAAGTGGGAACCAAATAATCTTGAGGACCTAAAACTAACATCAATAAGAAAGGACCATATTATAAATATGATATAAAATCCCCCTTACCCTAAGCTTACTTCTTGTCTTGACAACTTCCTCTTACTCCATGCCAACACTTTTCTTCAACTAAGCACTACAACCAATGAAGAAAGAACACACAAAATAACTGATATATGATGTAACTTACCAAGAAACATCTAAGAGGGAATCCCCCTAATATTTATGAGCAATTTCACCACATGATCATCTTCATATCTCCATACACCATGAAGAATCACTATACATGCTTACTAGCCTTCTCTCTTAGGCTACCATAAGGACCACCAACAAAACTTCATGCCACTCATCAAACATGAAACATGATATTAAAAAACTTGAGAATTCACCTTGAAATACTCATGCCTTTCTCTTTTAGATAATTTGATCAAAAAGCATTCTTCTTCAAACTAGGCCTATCTAGCCTCCTTATATCCCTACCTAGAACTTGTAGAGCCCACAATTTTTAGTAGACACATCTTCAAGACTTGAAACTTCATATCTAGATAAATTTCATATTCCCCATCAATAACAACAATTTTCATCACCAATATCATGCTATGTAACATACATCCATTACAACCCTACTAGTTAATTATCCCTCTATTTTAGAAAAAATAAGAATAATTTGAAAACCACAAACCTTAAATTCTTTGTCAAGATTGATTTGACAACCCATTTGGCTCATTAAACCTATTAAGAATACTTAGGCTATAAATCATAATTCAATCCACTTTTCAAGTAGAGCCCAAAACCCTAGAAATTTAAAACAAACAAGGTCAACAAACCTCCTTTTGGTCAATGCACACCTATGAAACTTATTACACACCTTTAGACCAAAACATCACCTAGAGAACATTAAAAACAAATTCAAATACATTTTTGAGCACCAAACATTATTGACAGTGCATCAAACATCATTATGCCATCTAGATATACCCATTCTAACCCTACATAATATATCCTTCATAAAATTTTGGAGCAAGCTCATGAACTTGTTACTCCCCCTTAAACAAAGACCTTCTTTTATTGGAATTATCATCTTGAGCACACAAACTTTCTTATCCATAGCTTCTTTCTCAAATTCAACTACTCAATCCTCCTATTCTAAGACCTGACCAATTACAAAGCTCCCCCTAACTTCATGCTTCATCAAGAACATGACATTTTCAACAAGTATTCAAATACTATCCAAACATAGTCAATAATCATATAGAGATACCTCATCTTTAAAACACTATGAACTTCCATGACATACAAAACTATTCTACATGCCTTTAATAGGCTTAGCAAGATATAGAACATAAACATAGAAGAGGGGCCTTTAATCTATAGGTTCACCTGGCATCTAACACAAACTAATATGCAGATAGATATTTCGAACTCACCTTTATACTAGAGAATCCAAACTATGATCAACAAGCTAAGTCCTTCTCAAGATAGGACCACTAAGATTCTTCACAAGCTTCTTTTCTCCAATAAAAGATATGTAAAAAAATGCACAAACATACCTTGTTTTCATACCATCTCATCAACAAAAATATGGCACAAAACAAGATTCCTCTTATTGACAAGTGTATCCTTAAAGCCTAGATAGAGAAATCTTGACCCATAATGTCCTAAAATAATGTGAAACTAGGATTTTCCCACAACTCATATTCCTTTTCCTCCTTGGCCATTTGATATTGATAGTTCTTCTTATTCTTAGGCTTATAACTAACCTCAATCAACACCTTGGATTTATCTTCGATCTTAACTTGAATTGACTTTTGTTTTTCCTTTCTTATTTGGATAGTTGACATATTTTCTACTTTAGACTTGTCAACAAATGCTGACAACAAAAAATCTTGACTTTCCTTCACTTTTGATCCCTTTTCCACATTGGAAGTGAATCCATCAAGACTCTTAGACACAAAAGGATTAGTATCCTTAGTCTTTACTACCTCAGGTCTCCATACCATAGTTTGACTCTTCCCATCTTCTATAACTAACTGAATAACTTGACCTTTGAGTTTAGACTTATTTGCAACATAGCCTTCTAGAGAAACTTTCTTATCAACCTTATGACTAGAAGAATTGGCAATGATTACCTTTGGTTTCCATAGCTAAATTTTTCCTTTCTCAAAACTTCTAGGAGCTCTATATCATTTGACATACCTTGAAGACCTCTTAACACTATTTGGATAGAATCTAGTAATATGTCCACTCTTATGACAATTGAAATAGAAAACATATCTTGTACCTTTTGATAGATTTGAAATGTGATCAATCTTTGGCCAAAAAATCATATCATAGATCCATGAATGTCCATACTTCATTTAATTAATTCTTGAAGCATTTGGTTGTCTAATAGACCTTATTTCATTACTTTTGACCTAGTTTGACTTCTTTTTATCTTCTCTAAGGTTGCTTATCTTGACAATAAATTACTCTTGCTCATCCATCAATGAACCTAGAATGGTTTCCAATTGAATGATCTCATCCTCTTTAGCTCTTATACTTGAAATTTCATCTATTAATTACCCTCTAAGAACTTGGATAGTCTTCGTGTCACTTTTAGATTATTTACCCATGTCATCCTTTATTATACATGCTTGCTCTATCAAAATTCCCTCAAGAAAATTGACTTGTGCTTCAAGACCATTGACCATATTCCTGATTTTATGATTCTCTTATTTTATTCCTTCAATTCACCAAGTGCACCCATGAGATCAGCTTCTAGATCAACTTCTTCTTCACTATCATGGAAAAATTCTTCATTACACACGATGTCCTTTTCTTTTAAACACAAACTTGTCTTAGCATCCACCAACTGAACCTTGAGATCATTGATAATATTTTCATCCTCTTTGGCATCTTTATTTAAAGCACATATTTTTTCTTCAAGTGCCTTGATCACAACCTGATACTATTGATTTTCTTTCTTCAACTTCTTATCCATCTTTGTACCAAATTAGGATCACCTTCAAGCTATTAAGATTCCTCTAAATGACCTACTCTGATACCAATTATTAGAGGTACAATAACTAAGAGGGGAGGAGGGGTGAATCAATGAGCGTAAATAATCTAAATTTTATTATGATCTTTATAAACACTTAATCAATTACCACAAACATTCATGAATCATACACATCATTCATAGAAATGAGCAAGAAAGATAAATCAAGATCAATCACATAACACATGATATACATGGGAAATCCTTTTAGGGAATAAAACCCACTAGAACCTATAATTGGACTATTATCCTATAATAACAATAACTAATTTATATTAGTAAGTTACTAATCAAAGAACTACCACTCTTATTTTTAGTGAGACTAAAATTCCACAAAGAGCTATTGTACCTATCTAGCTGAACACCCACAACAACCAGACTTTTAGAAATTTTCATCTTGCAAGGAGGAAATAACCCCTTTGTATGTTGAGAACCCAAATTAACACCTATGAACAACTCCACCTTTAAACTAATGTCTTCAACACCTAATGATGGAACTCTAATTATCACTCTTCACCTTCAAAAATAACTCTATCACCCAATACACCCTATTGGCCAAAGCAGATTACATACTTGAACCAACACACAAATATCAATTAGGAAACATTACATATCCTAACTAACCCTAGTCTTTAACTTTTCACACTCAACTCAT
The DNA here is from genome assembly GCA_037957365.1 of Torreya grandis. Taxonomy (NCBI): domain Eukaryota; kingdom Viridiplantae; phylum Streptophyta; class Pinopsida; order Cupressales; family Taxaceae; genus Torreya; species Torreya grandis. The sequence goes on from JARHVA010007034.1 coordinate 679,786, forward strand.
CCTTCATAGCAAAAAATCTATCAAATCTTTAATAACATGACCAAATGGCCATACACATAGACCACATTCTAATCTACCTCTCAGATCAATGACCAAGCTTATAATACATCAACAATCCTTCACTCTCACACAAGGAAACTAAGCCATCCTCTTAGATCAACCTAGATCTCTTTGCTCATCCACAACTTGTAAGAGAATTATTTTGATCTTATAAACATGACCTATAGGTCATACACATAGTCCTCAATCTACTTTGCTCATAACCAAGCCATTGGGCACACTTGGCCTCTTTTCTTCTTCTCTTCAACACACACTCCTATCTAATAAGCCTAGAAACCATCCCCTTTAATTTATTTATATATAATCCTTTCATGATTAAAAACTTCATGGTCTACCATTAGACTTGATTTAACCCTTAAGGTGTCTAAAACACAAGACAAACCAATTAAAATCATCATAGGTTGGCCATAGCATCTATGGGTCATCCTTAAGCAACTCGACCTTTTAATAAGGTACTTTTAAATTTTATAGGTCTCATGGAGACCTATTAACCCATTTATCACACCATCAAACAAGACAAGAACACAAAAACACTTTTAAATACATGGGTCCACTCCTTATGCTCCCTTTTATATCCTCAAATGATCACACTCATATTTTCTCACCTATGCGTATGATCAAATAACTTAAACATTGACCTAGTGTATAGGAACATAATGAATGAATACATAGTCAACTTATTAATCATTGCTCATACTTAAGATAGATTTATCACACCTCCAAAATTTACATAGAGCATTCCCATGGAGTCTACAACACTCCCCAATAGCCAATTCATCAATAGTCATCAAAAAAATATCTTTATAATCTCAATTAATCTAATTAGGTCACTTGAAGAACAAACATGAACACATAGTCAACTTTGAACATTAATAAATCGGGTCTTCTTCATATTTGATTTTTAGAGCATGAGAAAATTTTATCTAGATTGAAAGATATTGCCCAAAAACTAGACATTAGTTTTTCCCTTTAATAAATTCAAATATTCAAATGCTAATGGTCACAGTTAAACTTCAACCACTTTGCTCGCATCTCATGTCCTAATTTCTTACATCAATTATGGACCATTGATCTTGTATGAAATTTAATGCATAGGCACAAATACTCAAATGTTAAACCTCAAGCACTTTTACCTCATCTTGTGTACCCTTGCAATGTTGAGTTAATATACACCATCGATATCTATAGATTATCTAGGTCTTTAACTAGATATGTTCAATATTCAATCAATTTCTATGAATACCCACTCACTGTTAGATATTTATCCTTTACCTTTTCTTAGTCATTAAACATAAAAAACTTGTCCTCATCTCAATTCTTCCTAGAATCTTGGAACATACATGCTCCATTAGTTGTTTGTAAGATGCTTGATCTTTATCTCTGCTAAACAACTATCACATGGACCCATTTGACTTTATGCACACTGTTGGATCTAGATGTATGAGCTCCTATGAACCATTCAATCTTCACTAGGACTTGATAATTAACATCATATAAATTGACTAAGTATAGGGACTAATTGTAATATGCCTAGAAAGACAACTTTGCACATATATTTTTCCCTGATTAATCTTATGACCTTGCATTTGCACCATATGAACACGTTTCATACGGGAATCTAATCATGCCATAAATTTCTCCTATAAACTTCATTAATGAAATATATAACACCATTAAAATTCATTCTCAAAACTTTTGTCATAGATTCAACTATGCTTATAACTTTTCTATGAGGCCAAATTTTCTCATGCATAACTTTTGCCATGCTTCAGTGCATGATCTACAATTTAGTCCAAATAAACTATGCACAAAATTGAACAAACCCATATGACCAACTTTTCCTAAAAAATCCACATGTGTAAGATATACCACCATCAAAATTATTACTCAGATCTTCTTGCCACATTGAAAATTTGGCTATGGGAAAACACTATCAAAATGCTTGGGAGCCAAACTTTGCACTTGCATATCTTTTGATGTGCTTAGTCGCATGATCTAAGAATTAAAACATATAAACTAGGAACAAAAATAAACTAACCCACATGATCATTTTACCTTTAAACCTCTAACCATGTGAATACTAACCTCATCAACATGATTTCTTGGCTCTATTTGAGCCCTTTTGCAAATTTAACTATGGGAACATAGTGAATTCTATCTACGTAGCCAACTTTGCATCCTCACATCTTCAAAAAATATTCATCACATGAATTAAGATATGGTACATAGTAAATAGGGACTAATTTTATCACAACCATATGATCAACTCCCCTTGACTCATTCCCACATAGAAATGGTGATGTCATCAAACTACCTACTTAGATTTTCTGCCATTATACCCAAAGTGTCTAGATGAAAACTATGATTAACTAGATGGAATACACACATGCACACAATCACTCAAATAATATAAAACCTCATATAGGACCCCTTTCATATTCTCAATACTCTATACTCATCCCTTAATATCTTTATCCATGTCAACACTTACAATCAACTAAGTCTCCTTCAAGCATACTAGAATAGACACATTGGACACTTTTTCATTGTCACTTAGGCTATCAAATCATTTCATCCACTCAATAATATACCTCTATGACATCAACATGACATCATTAATAATAATCCAACATTAGTCACTCTATTTTTAAACATGTGTGTATATTATAGCTACAAGGTGATATTCAAGGCTTTTTGACCTGATGTAATAATTCCATAAAGTAAAAAACTATGGTGGATACCTTTAAGATAAAAACTTGGTTTTGTTTGAATTACCAAGTCATAATATCAAAAGGAGTGAAACATGAAGAATTTTTGAACTCATGTTAAAATCTCAAATAAGAGGAAGCATTGCGAGAAACCGAGGTTGGAATAAAATACCTTCAAGGATTCCAAGTGTCATCTAAGGAGATTTTAACTATTTAAATAATTAGATATGTAACTCCATCAAGAATGAATTATGATCAAGAAGGAATCAAAAATGACAAGATCTCTTATGCCACCCTTATGAAGAGTTACTCCAACACATGTCATAGAAGGCTAATAAGGAAGATGACAACACATTATTTCCAATTTTGGTGTCACTCTTTCTCTATTTTTTAACTGATATGATCATGATATGAATCTCATGAGTTTATATCTTGTCATGTTATTCTGTCTTCTTATAATTCATCTATAAATGAAGCCTTGTGAGGCATTAAATGTATCCTTAAGATGGTTATAAAAACTTGGTTTTGTTTGAATTACCAAGTCCTAATATCAAAAGGAGTGAAACATGAAGAATTTTTGAACTCATGTTAAAATCTCAAATAAGATGAAGCATTGTGAGAGACCGAGGTTGGAATAAAATACCTTCAAGGATTCCAAGTGTCATCTAAGGAGATTTTAACTATTTAAATAATTAGATATGTAACTCCATCAAGAATGAATTATGATCAAGAAGGCATCAAAACTGACAAGATCTCTTATGCCACCCTTATGAAGAGTCACTCCAACACATGTCATAGAAGGCTAATAAGGAAGATGACAACACATTATTTCCAAGTTTGGTGTCACTCTTTCTCTATTTTTTAACTAATATGATCATGATATGAATCTCATGAGTTTATCTTATTGTCATGTTATTCTCTCTTCTTATAATTCATCTATATATGAAGCCTTGGGAGGCATTAAATATATCCTCAAGATGGTTATGGTGAATCCCTACCAATTTTAAGACTTTTAATTTCCTTTAAAATTAATTCAATCTAAGTTATACTATTTTCATCTTTCATACATTGATCTTGAGTAAATTGTTGATCAATGTTTTGTGATAGTGAGAGTACTTCCATGCATTGGTCCCTTTTTACCTCTATGTAACTTAATTTTCTTTCCATATGTCATATGATGTGTAATACATGGTTTAATGAGTTTAAGTATTGAAATATCATTAGTGTATACTTGTAAGCCTATTTACTAATCACCTTAGTTGTTCTAATATCCATAACATTCATATATAAACACTAGTGTGTTAAGATTTATTTTGAAGTTGTGAATCATATTGTAACTTGTCATTTCATAGTGCAAACAATATAAATTTGAGGACTCTATATTTGGCATATCACATCTAGGTTTGATTATTAATTTTAGTTCATTTATATCCCTTTTATTTTCAGGTGTGATAATCTTGTTAGATGTTTTAGTTGAAACATCAAGGTAGCTATCCCAACCTAGAGGTTTAATCCACTTAGTAGGTCACCCACCACCTAGGATTGTTCTCATGATATCATCTACTTATGAAGGATTGAAAAACATTAATAATGGTGAAAATTAGATAAATAATAGTTCTATCTTCCAAGTGGGACCAAATTTGAACAAGGCTATTGAAAATTAATGTTGGTCTTGGTGAATTTGTATTTGTAATAGCCTCCTTGATGCAACACCTAGTGACTCCAACAAGTTATTAGCTCTTGGTTGTAGATTATCAAGTTATTTTTCATGCTAAATGTGATAATAAGGTTAAGGGACAAAGGTATTCATATTGATTTTGTTTAATTACCTTTATTTCCATTCAATATAAAGAGATTTCTCCATACTCTTCCTTAAACCAAGACACCTAAAAGAAAGCTTAATTTAAAATATAATCCAAGATTTCTCAAGGATATAAATATGAAATTTGTGCCATTAAATGGTGGTTCTCATATAAACCTTGCACAATATGATGAAATCCCTATGGTAGCCCTCAATAGTGTCCCATACTTTAGTGGAGAGAACACTATTACACCCATTGAGTATATAATAGATATGGCTAATTTTTAGAATATCCATAATGTCAAACAATAAAATGTATCAATTAGGTTATTATAAATATCATTTAATTTCAAATATTTGGATTGGTATCAGACTTTTGTTTCTAATTAAATCAACTCATGGGATGAATTGGGAGAGAATTTGAGTAAAAAGTTTGAAGTCAAGAGTGATCATTTGTCACTAGTTGAATAATTGACTACTATCAAGAGTGATCCATAAGAATCCATGTAAGAGTTTAATTCTAGATTCCAAAATACATGGGATAGGATCCTAATTATTATGATACCCACTTCTAATTATGCATTCCTATATTATCTCAAGGTATTGAATAGTGACATAGTTTTTATGATGCAATCCATAGGAGGAGATACCTTATCAGAAGCCTATGACATTATCATCAAAGCTTAAAATGACCTCATATAGGCTATAAATATATCCCTAATACCTCTCATGACATTTTTTTTTGATATGCATCCTGTTACTCCCATTTTTGTTCCCATTCCTACATTAACCAATGATAAATTAGCTATTTCTAGTTAACAAAGCAAAGCAAGTGATGAAGAAAGAAAATTAATCAAGATCCTTGTAAATGATATGGAATTTATAAATATCCATATAAATAATAAATTTATACCCTATCAAAATCCATAACAATCTAATAAGTCATATCATTCTAATAGGCTACTTTTCCAAGGTAATTATCAAAGGTGAGGTAAAATTAGAAATGTGAGAACATATAGTAGCTACAATCCCAATGTTTAATCCACTACTATATCCTTTGTACCTAATTAAAAAATTGGTTCAAGATAATTATTTTTCTTCTTAATGGGATCAACCTCCTAATTATTCCTCTAATGAAGTTGAAGTGTTTAGTCAAGCTTGTATGGCACAAAACCGAACTATTCCTTCTATGACAAAAGTTGAAGTTTAAAATCAAGTTATGAAAAATGGAAAAAAAATTTAAATCCAATTATATATTGGTAAATTGGAAAGAGGAAGAGTGTTTAGTAATCAATAAATTGGGTGGTACAAGTAAGGTTGTTGATACTTCTATTATAACTAATATAAGGTATTAAAAGAGGGCAATTGGTGATGCTCAAGAGATGGTTAAAATTATAGCCAATATTCCCTATATGTATCAAGGAATAAGAGATATTAATTCAACCCATAAATCCTAATAAAATTAGAGAAATAAAAATGTGAAGGGTACTTTCATTACGCAAACTATGTAGCCTCAAAATAATATGGCAACTCCTAGAGGATAACCAAGAGTTAGTAGCTCTTGCATCAATATTATATACAAAAAATTCTTATTTGGGATACATTGGATATTATTAAACAAATATAAATACCTTAATAATTATTATATCTTAGCCTTGTAAAGACATCAACTAGAAGAGAGTGTAATTTTCACAAACAATCCTACACCTACTAGTGGGAAGTCAAGCAAAGATGCTAATCCACATATATTTTATTTTTTAGTGATAATTAGAGATTTCAGAGTACATTATTATATGATATATAGTGGGTAAACTAGCTTAGTGATGCCCAAAAAATATATGATACGTTAAGCATAAAGTATGATCCTAATGCTAAAGGTGTATTGTAACTAGATGATTCAGCTACTAAGACCATCGGTGTGATCAAACATTTCAAACTTAATCTTAATTATTTCCTAATTTATCTATTTATTATGATGTTTTTGTATTATATTTACCAAAATAATTTAATCTTTTCTTGTCAAGATATTTCACTGCCAAGATTGGAGATTACTTATCATCTAGTTGGTCATACCTAGCTTTTAGAACTAGATATGGAACTAAGGCTACAATCAAATCTGAACCTATGTATATTTTACATATTTATAAATATAATAAAAAAAAAATTAATTTCACTTTCACCATCATTTATGAGGAGGATCATCCTAATTATTAATAACCAACTGTTCCTCTTGAAGACATAATAAATCTTTTCCTTGATGGGGGGGAGGTAGAAAATCATGAGTATGATCCATATAGAGGTGTTGAGGAAAATGGTCTTAGTGTCTATTGTTTTCATTAATAAATTAAATCCATACCCTCTCTCTAATACAAGTGAATATATTGATGGCTTATGTAGATTATTCTTTAATGGCTCAAGAACCAAGAATGGAGTAAGGTAGGTATTATGCTAGTTTCTCTATTAATGAAAGGTACTATTATGAAATTAGATTTTAGTTTATTTTTATGTGTAATGTAGCTAACTATGAGGTTATTATATATGGGCTTAAATGGGTAAGAAAAAAGGAGTAAATAAAGTACAATATTTTGGTGATAATGAACTAGTTGTCCAACAAGTAAAAGGTAAGAGTGCTACAAAAAATCCATTATTGAAGTCCTAAAAGCAGAGAGTATGGGAACTTATAGAATATTTTGAAGCATTAAACATAAAATTATTTATAAGGGGAGATAATAAACATGTTGATAGGTTAGATTTAGTTATATCTCAACTTGACATCCCTAATGATGTTAAGAACTCAAAAACTCAGCCACATATTATGGTGGTAATAAGGCCATTAAAATAGGATAATGATGTCAATTGGGAATATTTTGAGTGTGATAAACAAATATCATGTTTATTTAAATAGTTTTACTATAAAAACAAGTCCAAATTAGAGCACCAATATGGATACCAAATTGTACAATTGAGGTTTAATAAGATTCCCAAAGGGCTGGTTACTTTTGAGAACATATTTAATGGAAGTGATCAAATGAAAAGGGATAAAGTAATAATTTATATGAAAGAGGAAAATAATGAGAGGGTATTTATATTAAAAACAATCTTCTTAAACATGGAAAAGTATGTACTTCAGCTGAAAGATTTGCATTTGTTGAGTTATGTAGAGAATCTTCTGATGTCTTTACTTGGGAATAGAGTGATATTAAGGGGTTTGATCCCACATTATCCAAAAAACTATATAGTTTGATCCAAATTACAATATTTTAATCCAAATACAAAGGCCTATTAATCCTAAATTTGAGATGCTAATGAGAAAATAACTAACTAAGTTCATAGAATCAAGAATCATTTTCCCTATCAAGCACTCTTCATGGGTTGCCAACCTAGTTCCTATGAGAAAAAAGAGTGGAGAGATAATATTATTCATAGATTTTAGAGAATTGAATAGGGTTTAATTAAATTATAATTATCCCTAAACTTATATAGAGAAAATTCTTCAAGTGGTTGAAGGTTCTCAATGCTTCTCTCTTTTGGATGGTTATTTAGGTTACATCGAAGTCTTGGTGAAAGAAGATCAATATAAGATGAATTTTAATATTAAATGTGGAACATATTACTATAATATAATTAAATTTTGGATATATAATGTAGGGGATACATTTAAAATATCCATGGATATGGATTTTCAAGTTTTGATAAATTAAATGGTGCTAATCTATCTTGATGACATAATTATTTTCTTCAAGAATGCTAGTGATCAACTAACTCATCTTAGATTGATTTTTGAAATTTGTAGACAATATGGAATCTCTAAAATTCCTAGGAAATGTTTTTTTAAACTTTATTAGTGTAATTTATCATGCCATATTTTCTCCAAGGATGGGTTTTTTATAGATCCTGAAAGGGAGAGTGCTATATTGGCTTTGTCTTTGCCCAAGCATAAGAAAGGTTTTCAAAGTTTTATTGTGGAAATAAATATTTTGAGAATGTTTATACCTTTTTTTTATAACCTTTTTAATCCTATTAAAACCATTTTGAATAATCACCAAGCATTTATTTCGATTAAATAAGGAAAAAATGATTTTGAAGCCATTAAGATAACCATTACACAAGCACCAACATTGATTAATCCTAGTTTTTTAGAATATTTATTATTGTATGAATTTGATAACCTTGAAACCATTTCATACATGTCAATGTATTAGAATAGTGAAGGTCTGGATTGGCCCATTTCCTTATTTAGTCAAGGGCTAAAAGAGTATGAAGATATATACACTTTCATTAAGAACCAAGTGTTATCAATCATAAAGAGCTTTAATAAGTTTAGACATATGGTGTTTAACAACAATATTCATGTCATGGTGACTCACCCAAGCATAAGAGAATTATTTTTTAATAAGTATTTGAATGAAAATAGGGATGGATGGATAACAAAAGTCATGGAGTATGACGTGGAGATTAATTTTGCTAAATTGGTAAGAGGAAGGGGGCTATGTTAACACTTGTTAATAGACCTTCAAGAAGAAAAATATGTTGTTTTGGGATTTCAAGATGATTCTAATGTAGATTCACCTTCATTCTCTCTAAATATGACACAAAATATGGTAAGATTACTTCAAATAGGTGAATGTCCTATAGGTTTGGATAGAGTAAAAACAAGATACTTTTTGCAATATATACCTTATGTTCTTATGGATGGGTTATTTTCAGAAGTTATCTTAATGGTATGTTTTAGATTAAGGTAAAAATAGGTTTTGAAGGGACCCCAAAACCCTGAAACAAAGATAGAAAGATGAAGCATTTATGACCACAGGCAAAACCTAAAACCTATTACAAAGAAGTATCATAAATAGGTTTTATATGGACCTAAAACCACTGAAAAGACCACAAGTCATAACCTAAGTTTTAAATAGACCTGGCTACACCATAGTCAAAAGATTACAAAAAACTAGGAAACAAGACCAGATAACACGACCAACTAAAAGAACCAGGCTATTCTTCCAGTTCCAAAATCATTTTCACTACTTCTTTACCTTTCACATTAGTGTCCTAAATGGCACTAGCCACTGACATGGCTCCCTCTTGCATAGATTTCTTTCTTGAGCTCTGTCTAGTCCTCTTGTTAGGCCCCTCCAAGGATTTGATCTCCTCATTAGCTCCTTTTCCAATATTAATAGCTACAACACATATGTTAGATGTAACCTCCTCCATCTTCATTTTGCTTTCCTTGATGAGTTCCCTTAGGTTGTTCTCATAATCTTTGAGTTTGATGGGAATGTCTCTCATCTATTTTTCCATGTTATTGATATTGTTCCAAACTACCTTCTGGTTGTCTTCCATTATTTCCATTTTCCTTTTGAGATCCATTATCTCCTTAAACATCCATGAATCAAGTTGGAGGATAGCTTCTGCTTTGCAATTAACCCATCTCGTAGGTGTGTGCCTTCCATCATTCTACCTTTTATCACTCCACTCTTTTATGTTCTTATTAGGACTATTCCCGCCTTCTTCAATGTGGTCCTCTCTTCCTGTTTGATTCTGCTCCTTAGTTTCAGTTTGAGCTCCCAAGTCTGTTTCTTGGTTAACCTGAACTGTATTTTCCCTCTCATTTATCAAAACAGGGTCCTCAACAGGGTCATCCATGAGTTTATCATCCTCAAACACTTATTGGTTTTCCTCAGAGTCATGTTCACTATTTTCAAACTTTTCCTCTATGTTGACTCCTTTCTCCTTCTTCTCTTGAACTTCTTCTTCCTCACTGGAACTTGAATTCTTGCTTTCCGTTCCTCCCTCTTCCTCCAAGCTATCTTAATTCTGATAATTGAAGGCTATCTTAATGGTATGTTGTTGATATGCATTTAAAGTGATTAAATTGACAAGTTATTATAATAATTCCATTATGTACCAGCTTGGAGGTAACTTTTCACCTAAGACAATAATAACAAAAGTAATGAGGGATGGGTACTATTGTCTTAGTTTGTTTAAAGTCTCCTATTAATATATAAGGATGTGTCCAAAGTGTGGATTTTTCATAGGTAGAAAAAGGATTTTATCCCTTAATCTCAAACATATAAATTTAATTAGCCATTCATGTAATATGCTCTTGATTTCATTGACATGATAAATCCACTTTCAAGTGCTGCCCATAGATGGGTGCTTACAGTCACTGATTATTTCACAAGGTGGGTGAAAGCCATAAATTTTAAGGAGGCTAGTGATAATTTATTTATTTAATTCTATAAAGTCATAATTACAATATTTGGAGTTCCTTCAATACTAATTTTTGATAATACTTTATCATTTGGTGGTGCAAGAACAATTGAGTGGACTCTCTAGAATGGAATTTATCTAAGTTCTTATTCTAATTACTAACCTCAAAGAAATGGGATAGATGAGTATACTAATAATAAATTGATCAAAATTATTAAGAGCATAATTTTGAGGCACACCATATTGAGGATAGATCTATGGGATTATAGGATTACCCCCAATAAAGATATTGGAAACTCACCCTACATGCTTGTATATGGGAGAGAGTCCAAGATACATATCTCTCTTAAATGACCATACCTTGAACTAGCTCATCAACTTGAGATGATGGAGAGTGATACTATAGAGATAATATTTATTGAATTAATGGCCTTAGAGGAGACAAGAATTCATGTTATGCACACCATGGAGTATCACCAAGCCTAAGTAAAGAAGAGCTTTGATAAGAGAGATGTTTCAATAACATATCAAGTGAGAAATCTTATGTTGAAATGGGATGAAGATAGGTCAAAACTTGGTATTCATACCAAGTTTGACACATTTTGGAGTGGGCCTATGTTGTCACTAATTACAAAGGTCACAAAGTTTTTTAACTTGCAAGGCTTGATGGAGAAGAGTTGAGTATCCCAATCAGTGGGATAAATTCAAAGACATGATTTTAAGGTTAGATTTGTGATTGTTTACATAGTAGAGTAGGTATTTATTTTATATAAGTGCTTAGTGCACATGTTTATTATTTTATTTTGGTTGTTGTCCTTCTTTTAAGTGTCTTGTGGTATGTGTGTGTGTGTGGTGTGTGTTGAGTGAGTTTATTTTTTATTTTGTTTCAAGGATATTATCAAGTCTAACTTTTAGTTTGACTTCAAGTCAATTTGCATTCATGACCCCATAACACAATATATTATCAAGGCCACTAGTATATATGTATAACAAACATGCAATCCCAGGAGTTTGCTAAAGATGTTCACCAAAATTTAGCCACCATGAATGGGAGTCATTAAAAATTTTGATGTATTTGACATTAATTTTGTTGATAGACATTATGAACATCTTGTATCAGTCATTAATGATCTAGGATGATAGGTAGTGTGTCTTCCTTAGAAACATACAAGGTCATTTAGGATGGTCTAGTAGGTATCCAAGTCAAGTCATTTTGTCTTCTCATCAAATAATCACTATTTATGGTCTTCATTATGTGTTTAGCACTATTTAAGGTAAGCTTTACAAAGTTAAGGTTAAGTGTGAAATCAAGTCCATGAGGGATCATGATCAAGGAGATCAAGTGGTGACCTTTCCAAGACAAACATGATCTAAAGCTGACCAAATGAGTCAAAGAAGTAAAACTAGTAAGTTGATCACATCGTTTAAAGCAATTTGCAGAATTTAAGGTAGTTTTGACAAGATTAAGGTATTTCATTACTTTAGTCTTATTGTGTATTCCAATGTTGACATAACACTTACTAGTAAATAACAAATATGAATGTTTTATCCTTTCATAGGGATATTTTTAAGTTATCTAAGACCTTGGTAATGATATCATGACGTACATGTATCTACACACTCTCTAAGTGTCTTTAATAGTTGATTTGTAATGTTTAGACTTATTTATAACTACCATTAATCATTTCTAATGGAAAAATGAGGATTTATTATAATATTTTTAGGAAAAAAGAGATGGGAAACATTTTAACACACTTATCTACATTTTTACAAGTTAGGGCATGTTAAAGAGCCACCTAGTTCACCATCTCCAACAGTTCTAAAAGACATAATAGTTAAATTATTAAAGAAATCAAGATTTTTGAAGCATTTCACAAAGGGTTTATGTTGATGTAAAACATAAAAACTCTTCTATGGGTCCCCTTGGTCTTCTTAGATCCATATCCATGCAAATCATGGAGCTATTGAATCAAAAAATGCAAAAACCAACTCTATTTCTCTGTTAGGTTTCTTGGTAGCTCGAGATAGTTAGTCAGTTTTCCCTTGGTAATTTGAGGTGAGAGAAATTTGGAACCCAATATATTGGAAATTGGATTTGAACCTAATTCCCTTCCACAATGTGTCATTTTTTATCTGGTTAGGTTATTTAACTTTCTGAATAATCATTAATAATTTAAGGTGCAAAAAAAAGACTCTAAACCCCACCAGGGTTAGTTTCTTCAAATGTAAGGTCCTAAAGCTAGATGAATGCATGATAATGATTTATAAGGGTATCTTGAGTAATCCTTGACCCATTTAATAACATTTTATTATTATTGCATATAATTTCACCTTTGTGGGAGAGTTATTTAGGCCTTCCCACTCCCAACCATAATATTGGAACAGCCTCAAGCTATGGGTATCTTATGGTGAGGTTGAACCTCTAGAGAAGGCCGAATTCCTCTTGATAGATCACCTAGACTAATGATTCTACAAGGAAAATGGATAGAGTTGGGGTAAAGGGTCACTAAGAGAGATAAATGGGGTGATCCACAAAATTTATTAAGATTTACATAAGCATGAAATAAACACTGATGTAGCACAAGACAATCCTTGCTTACACAATCTCACAAATTAGATAACTTGCATAAGTGTTTCATAACTAGGCTCACCAAGAAATGAATGAAATGAAGAGGAATTCTAAGATTCACACCAAGCATGCATTAATGAAAGAAAGAGCATAAGTTAAGATCTACAAATAACTTGAAACCACCTAAAACTAGGTACGAAATAAGGAAAATGAACATGGAAGACACTCCTTCATAAGGAAATCATGCACAATTTTGATAAACATAATTTAGAGGTGAGAGATAGGTAAAAATTATCTTTATCTATTCAAGAGGTCTTTCATACAAATTTTTTATAGGGTTTTTCCATGTCAAAATGAAAGTCTCCTTTTAAAAATGGGGAAGAAATGGGAGATATAGGAGAAAAAGGAGAAGAGAGAGATGAGAAGCACACAATCAAAAATAAATAAATGATATAAAACCACCCTCCATGAATTCTCATCCACATTTAAATAAGTTAGCATTAATCCTTCTTCAACAAATTAACCTTCATTAGCTCCAATAGCCTTCAAGCCCTCACTTTGGCTTAGAGACACACTAGAAGATATAAATTATTAAGGATGATGATGACATGATTAAATAAGAGGAAAAGTCTCCAAAGACATTGAAACTTGTATTGAATTATCCATCATCACTCTCCAACCACCAAACTTTATCTTGACATGTTCTTCACATTATTAGACAGTCACTTAAACTCATTCATCTAGTGTCCCTTCTGATACTCCTTTCACAATCACAACTTTGCCCTTACTCTAAACCCTGGAAATAGGGCCATTGTAAATGAAAACTAATTCCCTTTTTGTTTTTGATATATTAATAATTTAAATGAATATCCATAGACATTGGGATTTAATGGCAAATAAGTCATAAGGTTCAAAACCCAAAACAAACTTTAAAACTTGATTGAGTGGACCTTTGCATAGAACTAAACTTTAATGGTGACATAAATGTTTTTTGTATTTGTTTTGGTAACCCAAATTGTATTTTTATCTCATATCCATACATGCAAGATTGGGTGGAAAAATCTTTCAATCTAACATGTTTGTCTATGTGGTATTTTTTGCCACGTTGTTGCTTATTTATTTTTAAAATATATATGACCATCATCACTTTAGACACATTTATTCATCTTGTGCCCCCTATAAACTTGATCAAATTTTCTCCATTGATCTCCTTAGGAGTCTTCTGGCCTTGAATTTCAATGTTAGCCATTGATATTTGATCTGTATATGAGATTGTGACACTTGACAACCCTGTGTGACTTATGTGAACCCTACTATTAGTCTCCATCTAGTTAACATGATTATACCATGTGGTGGCCTTATGTGAAATCTAGGATATTTTTAAATAATGACCTAATTTTCACTATCAATCTACTCCTGCATGGTTGAATGTGCACCATAGATTTCCATCTACATGATTCAATACACACCATAGATCTAACTTAAATTATTGAATTCATTCTATCACCTACATTCCATTGATCCTTGATCTGATTAAGTGATATTTCAACACTTGGTAACACCTATAATCTATTCATACTTTGTTGAATATTTTTCAATCCAAATGGTTATTTCTTGTGGCTATAATTTGACATCCCCTGGCATGTTCTACACTGCTAGATCATTTTCTAAGGATTAAATCTTGAGATTGGAAACACACCAAAACACCAAAATTGTTTGGGATATTCATGGAACAAAATACATCATTTTCATGTAATCAATAAACTTTAGTTAACTTCCCAAGTACACTTATCAAATACACAATCAAACTGACCTATTCATTCCTGCATGATGTGCTAAGATAGTCTAGTTCGTCTAGGCTTGTGATAATAATATTTGTATGTTAAAAATGATAGTAGGAGATATTGAAACTTTACCTAGACACCTATAAGATTTAAAAACATATTTACTACCTTAATAACCTATAGGGGATGACATCCACTTGTAGTTTTAGACTTGTTCTTCAAAATCACCAAATTCACACTTTAAGCTTGCTTAAGGTGTTTCAAAAGCTTACAAGTGACATGTGATAGGGTCATGAGGTATATCCTATCCTTCCACTATTGGATCACCCACTCAACTAAGACTCTACTCAGTTTCTCACACCACATCCAAGAAAAAGATTTGTATGTAGGCCAATTTTGGCCAACATTTCTAGTGACCTCTTAGGATTGCATGTTTGTTATGCAACACATTAGTTGCCTTGTCTAATCCATTGGGCATATAGGGTCAGAAGTATTTCTTCATATCTAATATGAAATTGATATAAGGATGTCCCTTTCTAAAAACTTCCTCTTGAAGCAATAAGGAAAATAAAAAATAAAACTAACCCTGTGCCTAAGGCACTTAGGGAAGGGAAACACACAACTAAAAATATGTGCACAAGGCACTTAGAGGAAAAAAATTAATCTATTATGTAAAATATATATAATGGTTTAAAACTCTTATAATAACAAGGATTTAAATGAATCTCATGGACTAGGATGGGTAATAACTCTCCATCTAGCTAGGGAAGCCAAAAATCATTATGCTATTTTCATCCATGGATCAAGTAAAGGACACTCTAAAAGCTATCAAACTTGATATGGTTCCCTGGCTTGGACTTATTTGAATCATACTTGAGGAGAAGATCCCCTTATTTGTATTCATTTACTATGGCTCTCTTGTCAAAGGATTTCATGACTTCATCTTGATGTGACACTAGTGTCTTCATTGCAAGGTCCCTTGATTCTTTAAGCTCCATAAGATCTACCATCCTCATGCTCATAGGTTCACTCTCCATCAACTAAAGCTTATGGGATAACTCCAAGGTAGGAAACTCAAGAGAGATGGGAAATTTGCATTCCCTTCCATACACAAGGATAAAAGGCGAGCTACTAATGGTAACTTTGGGAGTCACTCTATCCATCTATAAGGTTGTCCTTAACTTTGTGTGTCACACTCTTTATTTCTCTTCCATAGTCCTCTTGAGGATCCTTATCAAGTTTTTTTTGTTGACTCTACCAGTCCATTGCCTTGGGGGTAGTAATTTGATGATGTACTAAGGTAGATGACAAACTAAAAGTGCCCACTCACTTGTCCTCATACCAAAAAATGCTAAGGCATTATCTAAAATTATTATTATTAGTACACTAAACCCTGTTACTATGCTATCATAGAATTCCAACACTATTAATTCATTATATTCTTTAAGGGAAATTGCCTCTACCCATAAGGTAAAGTAGTCAGTATAAATGAGTACCCATTTGTGTCTTTTATTAGAAGGTGGATTGATCATTCCTCGAGAATCTAAACCCCATTGTATGAAGGTTTATTCTACTTAGATTGGGTTGAGAGGAAGTGATACCAATCTTTGCTTGCTTGCAAAGAGAGCATACTTTTGACATTTTATCACACATGCATAAGAATCCTTGAAGAGGATGGGATAGTAATAATTAGGTCTCATAACCTTAGCTATTTTAGTACTTGGAGCAAAATGGCCACCTAAGACCCATCATGGAATTGTTCCAAGATCCTAGTCACTTTATCATTATCAATGCACATTAAAAGCACTCCATTGAGGTATCTTATGAATAGAACCCCATCAACCAATGCATAAGGTATGAAATGAAGTCTAAAATACCTTATATTTTCCCCATTCATACTTTTAAGGCATCCACTTGTTATCAAGAAATGTGTCATATCTTGGATCCAACTAGTATGAGGTGGAGGTGCATCTATTTGTGAGTTGTCTTATGTCAACAAGATAACCTATTTATCTCCATAAATGTCATGAACTATGTGATCACATAAACCTTTGCCTCTCACTAGCTTATAACCCTAATCTTCACATCATACTATATAACCTTGGTAATCTCACCATCCCTCTTCTCATTCAAGTATTTGTTAAGAATGAAGTCCCTCACTCCAAGATGAAACACCATGAGATATATTTTGCTATTGGAGAGCATTGGTCAAAACATTTTGAGGATTCTTAATGCTATAAAGACTTGATTTTATACAAAATTATACCTTACCTCATACCCTTTAATCCCTTGAGTAAAAAATGCAATTGGATACTCAAGTCCTTCACCACTATTTTGCATCAAAATAATCGATATATGTTCAATATTGGAAAAGGTATAAAATATGAAATCCCTTGAAAAATTAGGATTAATGAGTGTGGGTGCTTGGGAAATGGCTTGTTTGATAGTCTTGAATTTTCTTTACCTTCATTGGATCAAGTGAACACTTAGTTCCTCTTTGGTATGGAAATGATGGGTTTGACCAAGTTGGTAAAATAAGGTCTACATCTTCTCACAAAGTTTATTTTCCCAAGGAAACTCTTGAGTCCATTCTTGTGCTTGGGTAAAGATAATACCAAGGTGGTACTTAGTATATAAGGGTCAATAGATAATTCCTAATTTGAGATAATATGTCCCAAGAGTTTTCCTTCATGGATAATAAATAAACATTTCTTAGGATCCAATGAGATCCCATATTCTATACATCTTTCAAAGATCAATCTTAGGTGATCCAACTGATCACTAGCCTTCTTTGAGAAAATTATAATGTCATCCAAGTAGACCAACACCATCTAATTTAACAATACTTGAAAATCCATGTACATGGATATTTGAAAAGTATCCCCAATATTTGACAAGATAAAAGGAATCTTATGATAAGCATATGTGCCCAACTTTGTGGTGAAGGCAATTTTATATTGGTCTTCTCTTACGAACACCTAGTTGTATCATGAGCACCCATCTAAAAGAGAGAAGCATTATAAAATAGAAACCATTTAAAGAAATTGATCTATGGATGATAAGGGTTAATGATATTTTAAAGAGATCATATTCAAGTCTCTAAACTCAACACACAACTGGATCTCCCCATTCTTCTTCCTCACATGTATCAAGTTGGCTACCCATGAGGAATGCTTGATGGGTAAGATGATATTAGATTGAATCAACTTAGTCAATTATTTACTCATAAGATCTTAAATTTTAGGGTGGATAGGCCTTTTAATCTACCTAACAGGCCTAGTTTTGGCCTCCAACTCTATAGTGTGATGGGTTAGCTTGGGATCAAAGCCTCTCAGATCATTGTATTCCCAAGTAAAGATGTCTAGATATTCCTTACACATTTCAATGAAATCACGCCTTTCAACCTTAGTTCTTACCTTTCCAAGCTGTAGGATGTTGTCCTTAAGGATAAGAACTATTTTATATATCTCCTCATCAGTTGATATCACCACCTTATCTTTCCTCATGTGATCTCCCACATGGAAAAAAAACTTCAACGGTGACTAGCCCTTTAGCATGTTTGTTAGCCCTCAGCTAAACAATTTGATCCTCATATTTATGTTGAAATTTACCTTGGTTTATTGAGGAAAATTCTACTTCCTACTATAAAAAAACAAGTAATATGCCTGTCACTATTGAATACTTGCAAATGAGGTTTATTGTATAGAATTGATGGTCTTACCACCACTTTAACATGTGGTTGTACTTTGGACTTCTTCAACTCATTTGGGTGTCAAACTGAGCTCCCATAATTTCCAATATATCAACATGATGGATCTAGTTCCTTGGCACTACTTGGTTCTTGAAGGCCTCAAAGTATTCAAGTATATCCCACACTCTATGTTTGTAGGATTTCATCATGGGATTATTTTTGATGTTTTGGCCTCTGACCTGATACATTAATAGCTCACTATCCCTATATACATGTAACTACTTGATTCCAATTTTATTAGCCCATTTAAGGTCATGGACAAGGCCCTTATACTCAACTACATTATAAGAAAAACTAAACTAAAACCTATAAGATGAGAAGTACTTATCATTGGAGGGAGATATTAAAACCACACATGCACCTACTCTGTGTTTTCTCCTTGAGACATCAAAGAATAATTTCCACAAACCACTAGTATCTTCTTATGGCCTAGTGAGGGATGGAATGGACTCATTTTCCTCACAAAATAAATAGACTCCCATGTCTCTTTCCTCAACACCTTACAAAATTTCAATTAGCTAATTTTCACTCCATAACTCATCCAAGAACATATCAGGTATCCCCTCAGGTTAAATGTCTAGTTCTTAACCAACTAGGTGTTTATCTTCATCAAGAATGGTAAAATTTATGTTTGGGCTATTTGGCCTATAAGGCTCAATTTGAAGTTTTAAAATAGGTAAATCTTTAATAGACACCTTGGTTCCATACCTCATCCTAAAATCCATTTAGGACCAATTTGCTACTAGATAACCCCCAATTTTGGCTACGAAGTATCTAGATAAATATAGAGAAAAATGAGGAGGCACATCTAGTATCAACACATCTTGAGCCACTAAAACACTAGGATAAGCATGTAGGGTCATGTTGAGACATTTTATAAGACCAACTAGTTTGGTGGAAGATCCATCAAGCTGTAAAACTCCCTTAGATTAGGGTTGATACTTCAAACCAAGCTGATATGATATTCATTTTGGCATCACTGAAGTACTTTCCCTACCATATACCATGTAATTATGTACCAAGGAATTACCAATGATTAAAAAAATTATAAGGTAGTAGGTTTGATCATTTGATTTCCCTTCATTAATTCCCTTGGTAGCATTTTTGAGAACCACATTTTCCTTACTTAGTAGCTTCTTAGAAACATTGATCTTTAATAAACCCTCTTGAAGGATATCTACCCGACCAGGTATAGAAAGCATGTCCCACATTGGCACACTCACATTGGAATTTTTCATTTATTAACAATATTAATGGATAAACCACCAAATTTTGCTCATGTTTTGGGAGACACAACCATACTTTGATCTTGTGAATTTTGTAGTATAAAGGCATTCTTTTGGTTTTGATTATTTAGAGATATTGGAACCTTTGGATTAGTAGTAGGTTCTCTTGGCTTTGATAGTAATGGAGTAATAGTAGGAGGATCTTTAACTATTTCTTAATTACCATCCATATTCCTTATTTTTAACCTTGTATTACCTACCACTAGAATGTATGTTTGGCTAGAATTAGCCTAATGATTGAGTGCATAACACTCTTCATGATCATATTTAACCATTATAGAATCAAAATGTTTGGTACCTAATTAGTCCTTTGAACTTATTGAGGCTCTTATAATTTTTTCATCATAGGTACTTTTGTGTTATGAGCCATAAGAGCTTGATTGTATCCATAGCTAGTAGCTTACTGCCATTGAACATTGAAATCTTGATTGAACTCAATGTTTGGGATAATGGATTGACCAAATGACCTATTCCAAGGCATGATACCCTCACATTATCAAACAATGTTGTTCTAAGTAAGGATACAAGTGTCGAAAGTAATTGCAAAATTTAGATTATAATTGTTTTATCTATTATAGTTAGGCTACCCTTGTCCTTAGCCTTATCCTTGCAAATTTCCTTCATAGGGTGGTCTATTGGCTTGGTAAGATTGATATTGAGGATGATATGGATCTTGATAAGGTCTATTGAATTGGTTTTTCTACATTTTAACATTAACCAATTTATTTTCCAAGGATTGAAACATGATCTTAAGCTCTTGGAAGTTCTTGTATTCTTGGGAGTCACTAGATTGATTAGTTGATACATTTTCCTACTTTGGTATAGGTATGGTATTAAGTGTTGGCATAGGAGGAATAGTATCAAGGGAAAGAATGATGAAAAGAGATGTTTGAATCTTAGGAAACAAAATCATTGGTGGCCTAGGTGTTATATTGCCACCTTATACTAGACTATTCGATACTTTTATTGCCACCTCATAAGCATCTGGTAGTGTGTTTCCTACCATATACTGAATCATTACTACAATATCATTATTTAGAGATTTTAGATAGTAAAAGAAAGCATAGTTTAGAGTAGGCCTAATTGAGATTGGAATCCTATTCCATGTCTTTTGGAACCTATTATTGAAATCTTTCATAACCTCATGAGGAGCCCTCTTGATTGTGGTTAGCTATTTTGTAAGTGAAAAGTGATCACTATTGTCTTCAAAAAAAATTTCACAAAGAAAATCCTAAATGATCCCATGATGTAATGGAATCAGAATTAAGGTTTATATACTAGTCCAAGGATTTAGCCTTAAAAGAGATGGCCAACAACTTGATGACCACATTTTTTCATTGCTATCATGAATATTGTATAAGTTGGTTGTATCTTTGAGGTGTTAAAAATGGGTTTTATATTGGTATCCCATGAGGTAAGGAAGAATTTTAAGAGATACCACTAAAATTGGGTCATATTGATTGAGGTCCAAAGGACTCTGACCATTCAAAGACATAAAAAGAAAAGCTCTAGGACCTACCATGGTAGTCAAAGGACACAATAAAGATTTTATAATAGAGGTATATTTAGAAATTGGTTTACGAGGAAATTTTCCTTTGTATGGATGAGTGTTAAAAAATCTTAACCTTCTTATTGAGTCTAAAGGTAGTTTAACAAATTCAAAAGGAATACCTCTAGAAGCTGATCTTATAGTCATCTTTAGCATGAAAGATAACTACCGCTCTACCACCAAAATGTTGAGTGTTATTTAGAGTCACTAGATACTAAAAGATGAAAGATATAACTACTAAAGATTGATCAAACCAACATCAAACTTGACCAATCTTATTCGAAAGTGGGTCCCACTGAGTATGCCAAAAATTATTGTGGCATAGAGTTTTAACTTTGTGGGAGATTTATTTAGGCCCTCCCAATCCCAACCACAATATTATAACAACCTCAAGATGTGGCTATCTTGTGGTTAGGTTGAACCTCTGGATAAGGCTAGCTTCCTATTGATACATCACCTAGACTAATGTTTCTACTGCCAAAAGGGATAGAGAGGGGGTAAAGTGTCACTAAGAGAGATAAATGGGGTGATCCAAAAAATTGATTAGGACTGACATAAGAATGAAATAAACACTTATGTATCACAATACAATCCTTACTCACATAACCTCATAAACTAGTTAATTTGTATAAGTGTTTCATAACTAGGCTCACCAAGCAATTAATGAAGCAAAGAGGAATTCTAAGATTAACACAAAGCATACATTAATGGTGGAAATAAAATAATTTTATACTTGAAACTAACTTGAAAACATATAAAATTAGGCAAGAAAGAAGACAATGGACATGGAAGACACTCCTTCACAAGGTCATCATGTACAAGTTTGGTAAACACAATTCAAAAGTGAGAGATAGGTAAATATTATCTTTATTACTTCAAGACGTCTTTCATACAAATCTATTATAGGGTTTTTCCTTTTAAAATGAGAGTCTACTTTTTTAAATGGTGAAGCAATGGGAGATATATGATAAAAATGAAAAGAGAGAGAGGAGAAGCACGTAATCATAAATTAATAAATGAGATGCAACCACATTCCATGAATTCTCACACATATTTTGATCAATCAACACTAATCCTTCTTCAAAAAATTAACCTTCATTAGATCCAATATCCTTCAATCCCTCTCATTATATTAGAAATAGACTAGAATATAGAAATTGTTGAGGATGATGATGACATGATTCACAAGAAGAAAATTCTCCAAAGACTTTGAAACTTGTATTGAATGCTCCATATACACTCTCCAACCACCAAATCTCATCTTGATATGCTATTTACATTATTAGATAGTCACTTAAACTCATTCATCTAGCATCCCTTATGACACTCCTTTCATAATCACAACTTTGCCCTTACTCTAAACCCTAAACATAGGTCCACTATAGATGAAAACCAATCCCCTTATTGGTTTTCATATAGTCATAATTTTAATGAAGATCTATAGACACTGGGATTTAATGGTGAACAAGACATAAAATTTAAACCCCAAGATAGACTTGAAAACCTGATTGAGTGGACCTTTGCATATAACTAATCTTTAATGTTGGAATAAAAATTTGTAGTATTTCCTCTGGTAACAAAGATCATATTTTGATCTTGTATCCATACATGCAAGCTTGCATGGAAAAATATTTTGATCTCACATGTCTACCTATGTGGCATTTTTTTGTCATGCTGATACTTATTTAATTTTAAAATATATAAGACCATCACCACTTTGGACATGTGTCTTCATTTATTTCCCCTAGAAACTTGATCAAATTTTATCTATCGATCTCTTTGGGAGTCTTCTATCCTTAAATTTTAAAATTGATTGTTGGTCTACATCTAATATTATGACACTTTGAAGTCTTGTATGCCTTTTGTGGACCTTACTATTAGTCTTCATGTAGTTAACATGATTACACCACATGGTATTCTCATGTGTAATTTGGGATCTTTTGAATTATTGACCTGATTCACCCCATCAATCTCCTCCTGCATGGTTGAAAATGCACTACAAATCTCCATCAACATGATTGAACATGCATCATAGATCTATCTTGACTTATTAACTTCATGCTATCACCCATGTCCTATTGATCTTTGATTTTATTAAACATGATTTTGACACTTGGTATCCCTATGATCAATTTGAACCTTATTAAATATTTTTTGAATCCAAATGACTATTTATTATGGCTTTAATTTGATGTCCCCTAGCACATCCCATGTTACTATATCATTTTTGAAGGATTAAATATTGATATAGGAAACACACTAAGACACCAAACTTGTAAGAGATATTTATGAAATAAAATACATAATTTTCATGTACACCTTCAACTTTGGTTCAATTCCCAAATACACTTATCAAATACACAACCAAATTGACCTATTCATTCTTAGATGACGTGTTAAGATAGTGTGGTTACTCTAGGCTTGCGATAGTCATTGTTCTCTCTTCAAAAGGACACTAGGAAGAGTTAAAACTTTACCAAGAGACCTCCAAGATTTAAAACCATATTTATTACTTTAATAACTTGTAGGGGATAGACTTAACTTATAGTTTTAGACCTGTCCCTCAAAATCATTAAATTCATACTTTAAGCTTGCTTAAAGTGTTTCAAAAGCTTACAACTAACATGTGATAGGGTCATGAGTTTTGTCCTCTCCTTCCACCATTGGATCACCCACTTAACCAAGACTCTAATTGGTTTTTCAAACCACATCTAGGAAAAAAATTTGTATGTAAGCCAATTTTGGCTAATAAGTCTATCAAGATTTTTCATGTTCATGTTTAGTGTAGTGTCCAATAGTCTTGTTTTGCTAGTTTGAATAAGATAGTCAAGTTGTAGTAACTGTGAGGTGTTTAAGGTGAATATAATAAATTAAATGAGATGTTTAATAATTTATCAAATCCAATTAATGTATATCAAACTTAGATAGGCAACATTATATGCATGAACTTTAATAAGGGAAGGAAAATATGCATGCAAAAGCTGAATTGTTTGAACTAGTAGTCAAGGTGGAGAAACCTTGCCAAAAAATGAGTATTTTTATTATACAAAGGGAATTTAATGATAATTTCCATACCAAATATACATTAAAATCATGCTCATGAATTTTCATAAATGACAGTCCATTGTATTTAGATATCCAAGAGTCCTCCTTCCACCCTAGTCCAAAGAGAATTTGTGAACCTACAGGTTTACAAACCTGTAGGTCACTGTTGGTGTCAAATATTAGTCTATGAGATTTGAAATGGTATATATAAAACATGATAGTTTATCCCCATTCCTTTTTAAAATATCTAAAATCTTGGTGATTCAACCTTCTTAGATCCATGGTGAATAGATAAATCTCAAAGAAATACCAAATAATATAAACAAGCACAATCATGTTTTTATAAGAAACTAACATCCAATTTGTTTTAAATGACTTAATATTAACCTTATAAAAACCATAAATTATATCTCCAATCATCCAAAATAGTTATGAAGGCTCAAACTCTTAACTCATTTTTTACCCAGTTGGATTGTATAAGTTAAGTTAGACTGTGTAATCCTAAAAGAAGACTGTGAGAGTTCTAAGTTGGTGCTCTAGGTGATTTAGACTCAATAAAGTGTATAGAAGGACCTAATTTTTTTAAAAACATTTACACATAATATTATAATTCGTTAATTGATCTCAAAGAGGACTAAACAAGATATAAGAGAAGGGTTTTTACCAAATGGCCACCTACATGGCTATAACAGGTAGTAGGACAAAAGAGTATGTTGATCATGGTAGTTCAAGGGTCTAAGAATATGGAAAGAAGTAAAAATAAATTTTTAATGATATTTTTAATAGGAAAATCCACATAAATAAGACTTGTTTAGCCTATGAGAATCAACTTGACAAACTTATAGTTAGAATACCTAAATGACTACATGCATGTCTACCTATGAGTGTGCATGTTGTGTGTTGAATGTGAGTTTTAGAGGTCATTTTATTTATGATAGGTCTAAGGATTGATGTTGAAAGGTTTGAATATGTTTGAAGGATGTGAAAATTGTATACATCCAATTCCTAACACCATTTATGTTGAAATTGTCAATCTTACTCAAATTGCACTCAAATACACATTTTAGGTCAAAATCCATAAAACACCCTAAATAGTTCAAACTTGTAAATTAAAAGTGACACTTTAGGTAAAGGTATCCCTAAATAGGGTAATGAATTTTATGGTATAATTAACTTTGATCAATTCATTTCAAGTTAAAATGATGACTTCACCTTTTGTGCCTTGGATCACTCATTTCACCTAAATTCATTGGTACATGCCACATACCTTTGCTATTTTGTGTTGGAAACAACATAAATGGAAATATAGGTTTGATGCATATAATGTCACATTATAATTATTCTTGAGTAAAATTAAAACTCAATAATATGAATTTCTGACCATTTTGATTAATTGAGGGCCAATTTTCAAATAATTACACAAATGTTGATTAACCTTGTTTAAGGCTAATTAATCCAAATCAAGAGATTCAATGGATTTTCCATGAGAGTTGTTGAATATTTATTTTCTTAAATTTATTTTTATTAATTGCATCATCAGGTGACATCATTTCTTTGGAAGACATCCCTAGGCCATAAATACCACAAATATTAAGATTATGGGTCACACATGCCTAGTTAATGCTTCCTATGCCTCTTTAATGCTTATTTATCTTGACAATATTTATGAGTTTAATTACAAATATTAGTATTATCCATGGCCACACATATTTATATTGAGATGGATGGTCATGGTTGATCCTAACCAATGTCAAAAATCTATAAATAAAGAGGCCATAGACATGAATTTTAAGCTAGAATATTACAAAGTTATAATGTTAATTTGTTTCGATAATACTTTGCATTTGATCATTGATTTTGTTTGAAAGATTCATTAATAGGATAGTTTAGTGATTTGGAATCATGAGCCTAGGTTTTATGGAGTGTTCTTGAGACATTGGAGGAGTTTACTACCTTTGTTGATTAAGACAAGGATGCTTGATCAAGGGAGAACATGATTTTGAGCCACATGGGTATGGTGAATCCATTTGGGAAGGTAATATGACATTTGATTTATTTAATTTATTTCTTGATATCATTTTTTACTCCCATAGGCATAGATAGGTTTAGTTAGTTAGTTCTTTATGCATTTTCATGATTTATGGACTAATGTTTGACTTACTTTGTAATCCTCTCTACATCTTGGCATACCTCGTGGGATGAGATGCATCCTGCACATGAAGAAGATCATTATGCAAATTTAATATATTCATTTGGATTAGTAAAACTCTTGAAATTACTTTTCTAACTTTGTGTTATCATTTTTCTTTGTCACAAGTTTACATAGTAACTGACGTCAGTTAGTAAAACTGTCATCGATTGACATAGCCATCGTCAGTCACTATTAGTATAACCGATGTCAGTTAGATAAACATCATCGATTAGTAAGTGTAACCAACATTAGTTATATAACCAACATTGGTCACTGTGTTTTTCTTAAAAACACAAACCTGAGAGTTAAATAGGCCATTTTAAAATGCTTAGTTTGGGGTCATACAGACTCCATTTTGGATATTTTGTTTTAAAACCATGTGTGTTTTCCTAAATTTTTAGAATTTGACATTAGTTTGGCTTCAAGTTTCATAGTTGTTTCACAAAATTTTGAAAATCTATTTAAAATGTTTCTAATCTAACATATTTACTTTTGGGGTGATGCCTTAATAGTAGACATGTAACTAATAGATTTCAAATTTGATAAATCATGTTTTAGACCACCTTTTGAATGATTTTAAAATGAATTAAAAATATTATTTTGGTGCCTAAAGTAACATTTAAGGTTATTGAATAAGTGTTTTTATCATTAGTTTTCAAAGTTACAACTAAGACCAATTGGTCAAATGAATACCACCTCATTTTCTAGTTGGCATTTAAAATGAACTCACCTTTCCAAGTTTTTTGTATTTACTTAATTGTTTATGTTAGATTTTATTTGGAAAAAAGAGGGATGCCACATGTATTCTCTTCCATTTGTCCCCTTTAGGGAACCCTTGGAATCAAAAGTGCCATTCTTATTGCAAAAATCCCAGTCTAAAGCTTATAAATAATGTCATCTAAAGCACTCCACAAAAACTCATTGAAGTTTGGGTGATCTTGAAAATGACCCTAAACTCTTTCTATTTTATGCATTCTTTATTTTTATGTAAGCTTGGCTTATGAAAGGGACGTCATTAGCTCCCATGAGTTATTTATGGAAGCTTTAACCTGGGGTTTCATCTCCTAACATTGACTTCACTTACTTCTTCTAAGTTGCACATGGGATGTATCTAGATTTGGACATTGTACTACATTAAGCAAATAACAAGATGTAGTGGTTGTAAAAAGGACTAAAACTTTTTAAAACTAGACAATACTATGGTCACCCAATTTTTGGGCTTTTCTTTTACATTGTTTGACATGAAAGTCATTGTGTAATTTATTACCTTATAATGATCAAAAAATAATTAGTTTTTGTCAACCCCATTTTGCCATACCCTTGCTAGGATTTAGACAACTATACTTAGTGTATTTTGGTCATTATTTTCTTGGTATGCTTTGAGGATAAAACTTGTTTGTTTTTTCATAAGCCATGTCAAAATCATGTATTTGAGTTAAGAAGGGTAGCCTTATGCTGCACAAATCATGTAACATCTTTTTTTACTTTGAGTCTTTGAAACATAACAATTGACCACATCATTTGAGCATGCTTACACCGTTAGGCTGCACAATTTATTTCAAGAACTTGTTTACCATTGTATCAAAAACCATTTTTTTCAAACCATGTCATGTATACCATTTGGACCTTTTTTATGCATCATTATGATGTCCACTCTTGTCTAGCTTGTTTGGTCCAATCCTAGTCTTTAACATTGCATTTTCAACTAACCTTGTCAAGTTTGGATCCAAACATTGATTGATTTATTTTTAGGCCTCAATTTTTGGGGCTGGTACATAGATATTTTTCTTTTGGGTTGCATAGCATTGGTTAAATGATTACCCAAATTTGAACACTATTGATTGTTTGTTTGTTTGAGTGCCTATCATCATCATTTTTTGTGACTTTGTTTGTGAAAGCACAAGCTTTCTTTAAAAACCTTTGATGTTAGACATTTGGCATTAGGTTATTTTATGCCAAATATTGGAACAAACTACTTTTGAGATGCAACCTCACCCTTTCAACCAAGGTTGAATCTTTTGTCTTTTAAACATCACTTTTCAGAGTTTGTAGAACTTTAAGTCTTTCTATTTTCAGAGCTTTCTTCATTAAATGTAGATATGTCTAGCTACACTTATGGTGCATTCATGGATAATCTAACTTATGATAGAATGGCTATACAAAATGACTTTTATGACTTTAGACAAGACTCCTATGGTGACAATATGGGTTGTGAGACATATTTCTATCCAGCTCACAAAAATTAGGCATGAAAACATAGTTAAGATCTAACTTATGATCTAACTAATGATTGGAATAATTGGGTTTCGTAGATACTTTAGCTTGTGTAAGTAATAAAACTCCACAACATACCAAGATCACCATTTTAGGACCTCCTTTTTTGGTTTGTATGACCAATCAAACTAAGAAGCATCCAGTCATCACCATTTTATGATCTCCTCCTTTGGTTTTCACAAGCAACCAAACTGAGAAGTGTCCAGTCATTACCATTTTAGAATCTCCTCCTTTAGTTTGCAAAAGCAACCAAAGTAAGAAGTATCCAATTGTTACCATTCTTGGCCCATCACTAGTTGTTGATGAACCTATTGTTGAAGAACCTCCATTTGATGAACCAATGGTTTTTTATCCCTTATTCAATAGTCTAATCTTTGGAGAGTCCATTATTGAGCCATAAACAATTATTCCCACTAAACTAAATGTTCCCCACTTTATAAAAAATTTACTAATATTTGAGCCTAAAAAAACCATTACCTCTTCAAAAGCCATCTTATGAGGATCAAAATGTGTTTAAAATTGATCTTTTGTAACCAATTGTGAACCAAAACCGACATATTATTGTTGAAACATCCATTTGTGACAAGATAAACTATGATAAGTTACATATTCATATGTTACCTATTTTTAAAGAGCCTCATCTCCTTGACAAGCCAGTCTTGATAGAGTTGTCTCTTAATCTTTTCCCACTTGTTGAAGAGTCTCACTTTGATAGACGTGATTTTGTCAAGACGTCCCTTGAGCAATTCCCTCTTTTTGAGGGGGTTCACTTAGATGAGTCAGTCTATGTTGAACCCTTCCATGATGAATTAGTTTTTATTGAACCTATTATGCCATCACAAGCCATTATTTGTCAAAAATTCAATAATTAGTAGAATATTATCAAAATAACCATATCAAATGAAGAATCAATATTAGAGTTAGGTTCCATTTTTGAATTGACATTGGATTTAGAATTAGAAATAAAATCAACATCAGTTATGACATTGAATTCAAAGTCCCTTGCTTTAAAATTAGAGTCAGAAACAAATTATAATATTGGTTGTTACAACATTGGTTACAATTGCCTTGTAGATCAATTTAAATATATTTGTGATCCTTCTATAGTTTTTGAGGATGATTATTTTAGCATCAACATAAGTTCTCCTATTATATTCTATGAGGATTGTGCTACCTTTCACCATGCCATTATTACCACCCAACATAGCCATTATGTTGACATTCCACCTCCTATAAGTGTCGATTAGGGAGGATAAAATCACACTTTGTTGAATTGCATCAATGGTGACATATCATTTGCAAAATATTAGGGGGACCAAGACCACATTCATTTAGAACAACAATCTCCTAGTGAAACCTTTTTGAAGGTGCTAGGGGATAAGTAAAGATCAAACTTATCATCTTTTAGTGACACCTTTTGTAAGGTGCTAGAAGATAATCAAAGTTAAATTTTAACATCTCTTTGTGAAACCTTCTCAGAGGTGTTATGGGATGATCAAAACAAATTAATTGGTGAAAACCTCATCGAGGCACCAATAGCTGATCACAAAATTTCTTCATTGTTTATTAAGGATAATATCAAAGATCAAATCAAAATAGCTTCCAATCTACAACATAATTAGATGGTAGCTACTCTCAAGATCAAGCAATAGAATATCTGATGGTCCTATTAAGAGCATTATCAAAGGTCTTCAGCCCTGCTAGATCCAAAATTATGTCAAATCTAGCATTAGTAACATTACATGTGACTAAAAGTCCTGATATTCATTTGTTTCCCATTTATTATACATTCCATTATCACCCACCTTTTTATTACCCACTTATCTCATTTATCCTACCATTATTTACCATCACTAGCAACAGTTTCCTTTATCAAGGTTATAAGGATATCTTGTCTTGATATTTCAAGGAAGCATAATAAATGATCTATGATGATCATGAACACATTATTGAGATTCAAACCAGTAATAAGTTCTTAATAGAGTAGTTTTTTCAAAATGGTGTTGGATAACAACTTATATAGCTGATCATTTTTATTGTCTCACATATTGACTAGGACATGCATCTCCCTGTTAGTAAGAGCAACCAAACCATTTTTCATTTACCATTCACCCATTTGCCATTACCATGCCTTGTCTCTTGGGGACAACCCTATAAACCCTTTTTAGGCATTATTATACCATTGAGATCTATGAACCATGCCATTTAAACTACATTGACTTGAGGTCCTTTAGGACAATGTAGGCAATGATCAATTTTTATTGAGGTAAATTCAGTTACCCCTTTCCCACATTCTTTCCATTTTATGAGAAATTGATAAGTTTGAATGATCTCACCATTTTGTGAGCAACCTAAGCCAATGCTCTCACTATTTTGTGAGCAATCTGAACTAGTCATTGCTTGGGGGTAACTTTGTTTCCACTATATCCAATTTTCTTCTAATCATTTCATTATAACATTTTTATTATACCATTTCTTTACTATTGACTAAGGCTTGTTTTTAGTCATCCTATTTATCCCATTTTGATCTTGGTTCCTTTGGTTCATCCTACACCTTTTGTGGGGAGATTTTGATCTAGTTTCAATAGTTTTTTAATTTAGTTTTTAAGGATAGTCTATGAACATAGTGTGACATTTGATATGGAAATTTATCTTTCATCTATAATCATATTTGGTATCACTGTTTGCAACTACCTATGGGAAAATTAGTATTATTTTGATACCCCTAATTATAGACACCTTTAGGAAAATGCATATTATGACATTATTTCCTAATTATAACCACCTATGGGCAAATTAGGTACAATGCCTTTTTATGATGCATTGCCACATCATCTAGTCATTACTATTATCATTTATCTTGTTGTTTGCCTTTATTTGTGAACTTGTTGTGACCTAGTCAGTTTTTCATCACCTTTTGTGTGGATAGAATTACTACAACTTGGGATTATTTTGGGGTTATATAGGCCATGTTGATTCATGTCAAGGTCAACTCAATCCCTCTTATCATACAATCTCATTATATTATGAGCATTTTAAGTTGGTGCACTCTCACCACATGAGCTAGACCGTTTTGTATCTCTTAATCCTCAATTGAGTTGAGATACTTAGAAAAGTCCAAAAACATTCATAAAACCATTCAAAAACTCAATTTTTTTCTCTTTTATAATTTTTATTATTTGTTGTCTAGTCTTTTGTTTTCCTATTTGGTCTTGCTTCTTTGTTTTATTTTTTCTAAGTACATCTTGATGGTCCACATGGATCTTGATTATTTATATCTTGGTCTCATGTTGTTAAGATGTTCTTGCCTTTTATTTTTAATTATTGTTGTTCCTAATTAAGTCTTGATAGATCATATTTTTATTTCAAGCTAGGTTAATTTATGTTTATCTTTTTCTTTATTTTTGATTTTTTGTTTAAATGTAAATCATTGTAACTTTAGTTTATTTTACTATTATTCTTAGTTATAGGTATTCACATTTGAACTGGTTCAATGTAATTGGAATCTTATGTCATTATAATTTATTCATACTAATGATGCCTAATTTCTTTTTCTATAGAAATCACTTTATTCTTAGGTCTTAAAGTATTGATTTCAACATTAGCTCTAATGAACAATTCTCAAGAACACTCCATAAAACCTAATCTCATGATATGGAATTAGGATTCTAGGTAACATGAATTTTAGGCTTTTTTTATCTATGCCTAGATGTGTATCTCTTTGAATACATTATAAGTCTAATAAAATTCTTTATCTATTTTCATCATTTCTCATTCCATTCTTTCCCAAATATGGGTGAACAACATTGGCCTAAAGTTCATATTGGAACATGAGTCCATGGAACTATGTAGGTAGTGCTCAATTTTTATTAAGGTTAGCTTGGCTATCTCCATTCTTCTTTTTCATCTCTCTCATCACTTTGTGCATTCTCATATGTTTGGTTTTATATGGATTTCTAAGCCATTACACCATCAAATTAAATTTGCACCTACTCACTTTAACCTATCTTTTTAGTTATATCCTTGAGCTATTTTGCTTGCCAATTGCCGATGTTGGGGCCCAACATCTAAACCATGTCTGAATGAAATCATCTCTATAGGGGGAAAATCATTATTTATTCTTTATTCTTTATCAATGATCAAAATTTGCCCTACTAGGAAAAAACTATTTTATCATGATCATATTTTCTCTATTAGAGTACTTATTATCTTCTCTTTAGAGACCCTATTCTAGTGGCGCTTCCTTTCCTAAAGCAAAACACTCTTTATTTTCATTTAATTCCAATCTCTCCACACTAATTTCCATGATGGAAATATTTTAGTGTGTAACTTGTCACAGGATTAATCAATGTCGTAAGCGTGAAGCTTGTACTCTCAAATTGGGTAAATTTATAGTGTGTCCCTTACATTTATGGATTATATCATTCTGATTCCCCTTGTATCTAGGGCCTATTATACCTCTCATTATATTTTTATCATTGATGGTAATAATATAGCATTATTTCATCTAGATGTGATCTATTTCATGGGTTAATATCTCACTTTCTCTCTCTTTTTGAGAGTCCATCCTTTTCTTCCATCCTAGTATGTCCTCTCGAGGGGGCATCATGGGTTTGTTCTAATTTATTCTTAAAAATTATTCTCTTTAAAAAGATGTTTATTCATCTAAATGTCTTACTATCCCTTCTCAGATACGGGTAAAATATAGACATCTAATTCCTAGCACCATTTGTGTCAAAATTGTCAATCTTACTCGAATTACACTCAAATATACCTTTTAGATCAAAATCCATAAAACACCCTAAATGGTTCAAAATTGTCACTTACAAGTGACATTTTAGGTCAAAGTATCCCTAAATAGGACTATGTCTTCTATGAGCCAGCTAACTTTGATTAGATTATTTCGAGTCAAAATGACAATTTCACCATTTAGTGCTTTAGATCACTCTTTTCTTCTAATTCATTAATACACATCACATACCTTTTTTATTTTGTGTCAAAAAAATCCTAAATGGAAATATGGTTCCATTACATCTAACATCACCTTCTAATTCTTATCGAGTCAAATTAGAACCTAATAATATGAATTTATGACCATTTTGATTAATTCTGCACCAATTTCCAAAGAATTTAACTCAACTTGATTAAACTTACTTAAGCTAATTAATCCAATTTAAGAGCTTAAGTAATAATTACATAGATATTTTTAAATATCTCATTATTGGAAATTGATTTTGAATATCTACATCACCTAGTGACATCACCTAGGGGGTGGCATCCATCAAGCCATAAGTGCATAAAATATTAGGATTATGGGTCACCCATGCCTATTTAATTCCTCCCATGACTCTTTTATTCTTATTTATCTTCATGATACTTATGAGTTTAATTCCAAATATTAGGATTATCCATGGCCAAACATCTCAATCTTGAGATGGATAGTCATGGTTGATCCTGACCAATCTCAAAAATGTATAAATAGAGAGGCCATGGACATGAATTTTAAGATTGAATATTTAAAAGTCATAATGTTAAAGTTTTTCCACTATCCTTTTCATTTGATCATTGATTTTGTTTGCAAGCTTCATTAATAGGCTAGTTTAGTGATTTGGAATCATGAGACTAGGTTTTATGGAGTGTTCTTGAGATATTGGAGGAGTTTTCCACCTTTGTTGACAAAGTCAAGGATTCTTGATCAAGGGAGAACATGATTTTGAGCCACATGGGTATGGTGAATCCATTTGGGAAGGGAATATGATGTTTGATTTCTTTTATTTGTTTCTTGATATCCTTTGTAATTCTTATAGGAATAGATTGGCTTAGTTAGTTAGTTATTTATGTATTGTTTTTTATTTATAGACTAATGGTTGACTAACTTGCTTTGTAATCCTATCTAAAAAAACCATCAAAAATGATATTCCCAAACATTGGCAAGTTGATAGATCTAAAACATCACCTACAAGCCTATCATAAGAAAATGGAGAAAAAGGGGACATGTATGCTGAGAATAAAATTTTGAAATGTATAAAAAGGGTAAAGAGATTCATGAGACATATGTTAACATCTTTAAAAAACACTAGAGTGACATTGAAGAGATATACCTTTAAAATTACAATCAGGAGCCTATAAACACCTATAGGTAGGCTATAGATGAACTAATGAAAAGTGTGTTAATCACTGTCTGAAACCATGAGGTGTATAAAAGAGTGAAAGAGATATTTTAAATTTAATGTTAAATTATTACAATTTTTTAATTGATTTTCAAATTTACTGAAGGTAGTGAAGAGCTCAAATGGTCTAATTAGGTGTGAATTTTGAAGAAAAATTGTAGGTATTAAAGAATTAGCCAATTTAGGGGTCTCAAATAATTATTTATAGGATTAAATACAACTCCATGAGATTTATATCCAATGATAAATAAGGATACTATTGGTAAAGCCCTATTTGGGTCACTTTAATGTGACTGGCTATAAACCTATGTTTAAGTCTTAAGGAAGATTCCAATGGATTTAAGGGTAAATTCATGGATAGAACATTTTTAAATCCTCATAATACTTGTAAAAGACCCAAAAATATTATTCCAAATCCAAACCAAATGTTTTGATTCATTTTATTTCAAAAGGACCTTCTTTGAACGCACAATAATGCTTGTATGGCTAAGAAGGTCAATTTTTAGTACATGTGAAATCACATGAGGAGATGCATGGGATATTTATCATATAATGTAAGGTAGAGGGGGTTTTTAATGAGTTTTATTATATTTTTTCTTGGGCTAGGTACCTCAAGTTTATGAACCATCGATGCTTAAGAATCTAGGTGACCCTAAAACCCTTCCTAAACCCTAAATGTGACTCAATGGAAGAGATAAGACCTCTAAATACAAAATATGGATTAAAATTTCCACTAAAAAACTTGGAAGATCTATGTGCCTCTACTAGGAATTTTAATGAGCATAATTTTTTCATGTGTGGGCTATTTTTGTATGGAAAAGGGCCTAAAAAGTCACATTTGAGATTGTGTTCAAGGTTTTGAATTAGACAAACTCAAATAATAAATTGTAGAGATATTTGGAGGAAAAATATATATTATACCATCAAATTAGGGCCATTAAATAATATTATAGGGTCATATAATAGGTTTTAAGAGGTCAAATGGGCCTCAATCAAAATTATGACCACTATGTCTTCAAGAACGGTAGGCTACAAAGTTATTTGTAGGTATGAAATCATGAACAAATCTGTAAAATCATTTGAATAATATTAATATCCCTACATAGGATTTTGAATTATTATCATGATGATTAAAATATACCTCTAAGCCTCAAGTGAAGCGTATGATGGATGATCTTACTACCTAGTAAAAGAGCCTATTTATAGGCCTTGCAAAGGTAAGTTAGGGTATGAATATATTCAAGAATCACCTAAAATAATTGTATAAACCTTTTAAAGACTCATTTGATCATAGACAAAGCCTAAAAATAGTCTTCAATACTATTTGAGGCTTCCATGGAAAAGGAATAATTTGTTAGTTACTCTCTTGTCAAACATGTGTGTAGACTATAAATGGAAGGTGATATTCAAGGCTCCTTGACATGATGAAAGAATTCCATGAAGTAACCAACTATGTTGGATACATTTAGGACATATGATGGAAATATGATTATCATTATTGTCAAATGGGACATTATGAGCATGTTATTAATGACTATGGATGAATATGGTGATCCTATTAGAAGTCAAAGATGATTTTAATATGTGTGTGCATGAATAGAATTCATTTGGTTCTTCATAATGATCATCTAGACATTTTGGTCCCATAAAAGAAAAGATAAGTAGGCACTTTTATAATGCCATATCTTGTACATAAGAAGGCTTCAAGAACAAATGGATTTATGGATCAAATATCCTATGAAATAGGAACAAATGCATTAATTTATAGGTCATGTGACTAAAAAAATAAGAGTTATGCAGGTATAAAGTTAACCTTTCATAAAAAATGAAAGGTCTCCATACTTAGTCAAAATATACACAAGGTCATGCAAACTTCTCATGATTTTACAAAGCCCATATATGGACATTTTCAAAAGAAAAAGATAGTAGATTTATTATAGGTTTTTATGAGAATATTGAATATGTGGTCCACAAGGTCAAAGGAGAAGGAATGAGCTTAGAATTGATTTATCTTTGCTCTTAGACTAGATAGATTTTCTCAATAAAACCCTAAGATTTTATGGCATGGCATCAAAGATACACTTTCTATTTTGATGGTGACTAGCTATAGCTAAGACTTGGTATCTTAAGTTATAACTTAAGCCTTTGTCATCATTGATAAATTGGCCCCTTTGACCTAGTAATTACCAATTAAAAGGACCTAATATGTTTTTGTCTAAGACTTTATATTATGTTTGATCTTGATTAAAGGATATAACTTCATCGTATGTAGATGATATAATGAAACAAATCAAAGTAAATTTTTCAAAGGCTCCTTTGAGTAAACATGTTAGTGACAAGCATCACATTCACAGAGTTTGTCAGACAGAGACCCAATGATTATAAGATTGTTAGAGTTAATGATCAAGTTTGTTAAAAGATCTGAGAGTTCATAGGTGATCATGAAAAGGATATCCAACGTAGGGAATGGACTAAAATTATTTAAAGTGCTCAATGTTTATTAAAATAGTGATGAGTTAAAGACTGAGTAAGTCTGAGAAGATTGATGGAGTGAAAATGATCCAAAGATGCAAGAATCAGTGAGATGGTTTAAAGAGCTTGACATTTATTAAGTAGATAGATATAAATATTGATTTTGTTAGAATATATGATGATTATTAGATGATTGTATAAATAATATATAATAGAGTGAGTGGTCTCATATGGAATAAAGTGATTAATGTTTATCAACATAATGGCATAAAGTGATCCAAAGATATAGTAAGCAATAAGATGGAATAAATATCTTGACATTTAAAATCTTGATAGAGATAAATAATATGCATCTTTTAATATCTAATGTCATGTAGAAACTCATATCAAGAAGATCAATGGGATGTTTTAAAGATGATAAAGCTAAAGTTCATAAGCGTACAAAGATATAGTGGATATCATGAGCTTGTCAAAAGGTGATTGAATGGATGCATTTTAAAGTTGAGTCATTTGAGTGTGGACCATGAAATCATGGTGCCAAAGACAATATCAATGACTAACATTTAAATTCATGTTTAGATAAATGGTTAGTTACAAGAACATGCAAGAACTTGTGTATAATCTCTATATCTTGACACAGACAATGATATTGATCGATATAAATGATCAAATATACATTAAAGAGCCTATGCATCAAAACTTGAGTCTAACAGATGTTATAAATAGTAAATAAACCTATAATTATGGTGTGATGCATGAAATTTAGATGCAAGAAACTTAAAATCCAAGTAATAATGAACTAAAGTCTAGAATTTGCATGATGTGTTGTAGTCCAAGTGTGAATACATAGAAAATATGAAACCCTAGATCATTTACTTATATATATGACATATAAGATATAGGTAGATGTTTTTGGAGCTATTGGAATTGTGTCAAAAGAAAATATATAAACATAGAGGTAGAAGTGTAGAGAAAGATGAGTTATCATTAAAGAGTGTTAAACATAGATATATAGACATAAAGATAGAGTGATAGAGTGAGATGAAGTGTGTCAAATAGAGACATAAACATACACAAATATAAAGGGGTAGAGGTAATAAAGGCATAAAGAGAATGTAAAGAGTATGATTAGTTGTAGATTAGACCTATAACAAATTATAGAGATCTAGATTCATGTATGAATCTAATTTGTAAATTAGAGTTGTAGCTCCATAGATCTAACTAGTTGGTACCATTAGATTAGTTGAGTTGGTTATCAGTTAGGGAATTAGTGTCTCCTTAGCATTGGTGTCCTTAAATGTAACTAGTGAGGTTTTTGTAGTGAGGCTTGTAACTAGTGAGGCTTATAAATGGTGAGGTCTTACCAAGTAAGGCACTAACTATGAGGTTGGATTAGAATAATAGATTCTAGAATCTATTCTCACCATGGTTTTTCAGTCTAGTTTTTAAATGTATAGGTCTATTATCATGTGTATTTGTGTGTGCATGTGATCTCTATATTTATATTTTAATTTCCATATGCTTTTGAATTTGGTTTAAAAGGATTTGTTTTAGTTGATCTACTAATTCACCTCCCCCCTTAGTAGATAGTTATGCTCCAATAATTGGTATCAAAGCCTAGGGTTCCTTGAAAGAAGCTTAATTAGCTCAAGCAAATTTTGGAAATGTCTATTCAAGAAGGATCTTCATCAAACAAAGCACCTCTCTTTGATGGATCTAATTATGCACTCTAGAGCATAAAAATGGAAGCTTATTTATCTTCATTAGGTTTTGATGTATGGATGTCTATAGTAAATGGATATACAACCCCCGATATAAATCCTATTGATTAGGCTACCAAGAAGGCATATGAGAGCAATGCCAAGGCAAAGAATTCTATTCTCTATGAATTGTCTAAATTAGAATTTATCAAAGTGATGCATTGTCAAAATGCACAAGATACCTAGAAAAAGCTAAAGAGAATCTATGAATGTGATGACAAGGTAAAGTAGGCTAAGCTAAAAACATATATAGGAATGTTTGAGAGTCTGAAAATGAATGAAGAGAATATTGAAGACTACCTTTTTAGGGTAAATGAAATAGACAATGCAATTAGAGGCTTTGTAGAATAAATTTAATTTTAAATCATTATCAAAAATGTCCTAAGATATTTACCATCAAGGTATGATTCTAAAATATATATAATAGAGGAAGTAAGAGATATAGATAATCTCACTAGAGATGAGTTACATGGAACTTTCATTACTTATGATATGATAAAGGTAGAAGTAGATACTCTTAAGAGAGAATATGCATTCAAAGCATCCATAAAATTAAAAGTAGAAGCATCTACATCTAGATCTAAGGAGACTAACGAAGAAGAAACCAACTTTTTCATAAAATTGAAAAGAGGATCTAGAAAGTGCAAAGGTAAGTTACCCTTTAAATGCTTTAACTATGATAAGGTAGGACATTTTGCTACTAAATGCCCTTATGAGAAAAAGGATAAATCTGAGCAAGAAGAGGATGGAAAAAGGATGAAGCCCCACTATTCTATAAGGAAGAACTTCTTTAAAAATAAGGAAAACTTATATATAAGAAAGGATAGTGACTCATTGGATTATAGTGATAGATCAGATGGTGACCATAACTCTACCTTTGTGACTAAGGGAAATGAATCCCTATTCATGTAATTAAAATAAACTTTTATAGATCTATATAAAGAAGAAGTTGAAGAATCTGATTAAGAAGAGGAAGGAGAAGTGGACATTGAGTGTGAACTCATTTATGCTTTAGATGAGATTGATAAGCTAAGAAAAAATAAGTCAAGGTAGAAGAAGCTTGGATAAAAATAAATATAAAAACTATCTAAAAGTCTTAAAAGATCTGATCAGATGATAGTAAGCCTTAAGACTTAGGATGAAGAGGCTACAAGAATAGAAGATGTAGTCGAAATTGAACTATAATTCAAATCCGATGAGTGTATGAGGCTAGAAGAAAAAATAGTGGCTTTAAGAAAGGAGATTGAAAAGGCTAAAGAAAAAATAATCAAAGGTCTAAAGCTAATAGGAGGATTAGACATTCTTGATGAATTGATTATCTCTCAAAAGCCATCAAAAGGGAAATCTAGTCTTGGTTTTGAAAAAGGGAAAATTCCCATAGATAGTACATCTGCTAAGTTATATGACAATTTCAAAGTAGTACAAGGATTAAGAGTAAAGAAAGAGAGATTTTTGGGATACAAAGATAGATACAAACACTTTTGATGTGAATAAGTATAAAGGAGAAAATAATCCTCAAACAAGGATGAAAAATAATGAGTTCATCTTTTTAAATTTAAGGGAGATGCAGAAGACAAAGTTAACTGATACAAAACATTAACAATACAAAAGGTCACATAAAGGTGAGAAGACCAGTAAGGTAACCCAATGCTATGACTAGGTATTCCTCATATTTTTATGGTTATTTTTATAATTGTAATCAGTTTGGTCATAAGGCTAGTAAATGTAGAGTTATACCTATAAGTAGAACCAAATTTGTAAGAAAAAATTCATTTACACCCTTGGTAGATACAAATGTAATGTGATATAATTGTAATAATTTTGGTCACATAGCTAAACAATGTAGAACAATATTTGAAAGACCAAAATTACAAAGTGTGAAGAAAAGCATGCCTTGTAGTGTGAAAAAAGGTTCACACATCTCTAAAAAAGAGAAAAGTAAGACAAAAAAGACATATAAGCAACCCAAGCATGCATGAAAAGTGAAAGATCAAGCCATGATGAAGAATGCTATAGAGGTTTAAAAATTTCAAGAGCTCTCAATGTTTACACATGTTGAGAATGAGAAGATAAAGCTCAAAGAGAAGTCCAAGGTGCTGGCTAAGGAAAGTTTTAAGGTATGTACAAATTCAAGTGAACATCCTGCTACTACAGAACAAGTATCAAGCATAGAACATCATTATTATATGCCTAGTGATGAGATTCTAAGTTGTAATGAAGATTCATTAAATGAAAAGGTGTGCCACATGTTGTCTCTATTTACTATCAATCTAATTATAAAAGAAAAGGAGAATAGTGTAGTGGATGAGCATGTTACTTCTCTCAAGCCTAAGAACAAGAAGAAAGCATAAGATGACAAAGGAGGAGAATTAATAAAATTATTTATCGAAAACTCTTGGTTGCACATTGTTATAAGACATTGTGAAGTAAGGTGTCTTTATCTATGCTTCTTAAGAGACTCCTTTCATTAAAGAAGCAAGTGGTGTTGTTTAGAAGATTTTGAAGGCAAGAAATGAG
The DNA here is from genome assembly GCA_037957365.1 of Torreya grandis. Lineage (NCBI taxonomy): Eukaryota > Viridiplantae > Streptophyta > Pinopsida > Cupressales > Taxaceae > Torreya > Torreya grandis. The sequence continues at coordinate 721,930 of JARHVA010007034.1, forward strand.
TGCTCCCAGTTGAAGTTGGTGTGACAAGATGAGAGAAGTGTTGTATACATAGTGTCTATAGGGATAGAATGAGTGCGCTAATAATGTGTTCATATAATCTAGTTCTAAAGGTAGGATATAGAGACTTACAAGTGTCAAAGTGTGTTTGATCTAGATCATCATACCAATCAGTATAGAGGTATGAAAATTACTGATTGGTCTTTTAGAATAATACTATTTTGATATATAATAAATGATCCTATGTTACAAAGTCTTGTATTGATCATTAGTAGGTCAGTGGAGTAAGGGGGAGATAGATTGTTCAGTCTATCAAAATCAAGAAGACATAGAATAGAAGATCCTATTGTATGTTCTATGATGGTAGATTTGAAAATGCTCTGATGGATTCTAGTTGAGACTTGTCTATGTTTCATAACAAATAAAATCATGCAAAAGGTCTCTGAGTTTTGAATATGTCAATTTGTATATACCATGGAGTTAGGGGAAACTAATTTAGATAGCTTGAATGGATTAAGGATCTATACATGATGTGAAAAGGAGAATATGTGAGATGCTTCAGTCATGATTGAAAGATAAGGAGATATTTACTTTAGATGTTAACTCAAGTAGGCTTAAATGATGACTTAAATAAACCAAGTCATGTGCTTAGACAATGTATTGAATCTTTATGCATAAATAAAGTGGGAGATTTGTAATTGGTTAGGTCCTAATATTAGAGGACTATGTAGGGAGACCTAAAGATGCTCATGTGATGTAATGAGAAAAAATTTGGGAGTGATATCTCCTACATCACATCACTAGATATTAGTGATAGAGTATAAGTCTAGAGGAAGGATCATTAAATCCTCATTGATCCCTAGAAGAAGAGTAAAGGTAACTCAAGTATGTATATTTAGTAAATATATAATGATTTGATGGTTACAAGTTATTGTATGAAATAATTTATCTAATAAAGGGGGAAACGACTTTGGAAAAATAGTGAGGAATCCCTTTACCATTTATTTCAAAGGGGGAGAAAAAAGGGAAATGCTCTTTGTAAATGTTTGGAGAAAAAGTGCAAATGCTCTCTATAAAAGTTTGAAAGAGCAAAGAAAGTGTCCAATATGATTTTAGGAAAATGTTCCATTACCTAAGGGGGACAAATTATTGTATGAAAATATTTAGTTCATACTCATAATAATTCAATACAAGAAATGCCAGAGAAAGAGCAAAGTATTATAAGATCAGAGAATTTAGTTTACCATCAATGACAAGGGGGAGATTATTGGAAATATGATTGTCATTGATGTTAAAAGGGAAATTATTAGCATGTCATTAATGATTAAGGATGAATATGGTGATTATGGTGATCTTATTAGAGTTAAAAGATGATTGGAATGCTTGTGTACATGAATGAAATTCATCTAGTTCATCATAATGATCATCTAGACATTTTGGGTCCAGACAAGAAAAGATAAGTAGGAACTTTTATAATGACATATATTGCACATAATAAATATTTAGGACCAAATGGATATATGGATCTAATATATTATAGAAGAGGAATAAATGTACTAGTTTTTAGGTCATGCAACTAAGCACAACAAAAGTTATGCAGGTGCAAAATTAGCCTTTCAAGCAAACTGAATGGTCTCCATACTTAGCTAAAATCTACACAAGGTCATGTAAATTTTTCATGCTTGTAAAAATATCATCTATGGAAATTTTCAAAAGAAATAGATAGTATATCTATTATGGTTTTTTCATGAGCATATTGAATATGTGGTCCACATGATCAAAGGAGAAGGAATAAGCTTATAATCAAATTATCTTTACTCTCAAACTAGATAGAGTTTCTCAATAAAACCCTAAGAATTTATGACATGACATCAAAAATACACTTTTTATTTTTATGGTGACTCATTATAGCCAAGACCCAATAGTTTAAGTTATAACTTAAGCCTTTGTCATTATTGTGAAATCAACCCCTTTGACCTAGCAATTATTAGTTTAAAGTACTTAATATTTTCCTAAGTCTAAGAATTTATATTATGTATGAGATTGATAAATGAATATCAATTTATCATATGCAGATAATCCAATGAAGTAAGTAAAATTAAATTTGTTAAAGGCTCCTTTGATTAAATGCACTAGTGATAAGTGTCACATTCATGAAGCTTGTCCGACAGAGACCTAATGAGTGTAGGCTTGTCAAAGTTAATGATCAATCTTATTAGAAGATCTGATGGTGTGTGGGTGATCATGCAAAGGAAATCTAATAGATATAATGGACTAAAATTATATAAAGTGCTCAAGGTTTATCAACATAGTGAAAAGTTAAAGACTGAACAAGTCTTTGAAGATCGATAGAGCAAAAGCAATCTAAAGATGCAGGAAGAAGTGAGATGGGTTAAAGAGGTCAAAATTTAATAACTAGATAGATATAAATATCAAGCTTATAAAAAGATATAATGGTTAGTGAATAATCATATAAATTATATTTAACAAAGTGAGTGGACTCAGATGGAACAAAGTGATTGATGTTTATCGACATAGTGGTAAGTTAATGATCAATATGGTTTGAGAAGATTGATAGAGTGAAAGCAATCCAAAGATATAGAAATAAGAGAGATGGGATAAAGAGATAAAAAATTAACATATTGATAGAGATAAATAATGTGTATCTTTTAATATCTGAAGGCACACAAAATATCAAATCAAGAATATCAATGGACACATTTTAAAGATGACAAAGCTAAAGTTGAAAAGTGTACACAGATCTAATCGATAGCATGAGCTTGTCAGAAGGTGATCGAATGGACATGTTTTAAAGTTTAGTCATTTGAGTGTGGAACATCAAATCATGGTTCCAAAGACAATATAAATGGCTAACATTTAAATTCATGTCTAGACAAATGGTTAGTTGCAGGAACATATAAGAACTTGTGTATAAGATCTATATCTCAACACAGATAATGAGATTGATCGATCTAACTAATAAAAACTACATTAAAGAGAATATGCATAAAAAATTTAATCTAAAAAATGATATAGATAGTAAAGATACCTATAATTATTGCATGATGCATAGAATCAAGACATGGGAAGCTTATAGTCCAAGTAATATTGAACTAAAGTCCAAAATTGACATGATGTGTTGTAGTCTGAGTCTGAACACATAGAAGATATGGAACCCTAGATAATTTTATTATATATATGACATTCATGACATAAATTAATGATAATAGATCTATTAGAATTATGTCCAATTAAAATATATAGACACAGAGGTGTGAAGAGAAAGATTAGTTTATGTTGAAGAGTGTCAAACATAGATATATATAGACACAAAGATAGAGTGATAGAGTGAGATGAATTGTGTCAAATATATAAATATACATACATAGAGATAAGATGGTAGAGATAAATAAATTCACAAAGAGAATGTGCATAGTATGATTAGTTGTAGATTAGACTTGTAACAAATAATAAAGATCTAGATTCATGTATGAATATAATTTGTAAATTGGAGTTATAGATCTATAGATCTGATTGGTTGGTGACATCAAATTAGTTGAGTTAGTTCTTAATTCTAGGATTGATGTCTCCTTAGCATTGGTGTCCTTAAATGTAACTAGTGAGGTTTTGTCAAGTAAGGTGTTGACTGTGAGGCTAGATTAGAATAATAGATTATAGCATTATTCTCACCATGGTTTTTCCCTTTAGGTTTTCCTTGTATAAATCTAATGTCATGTGTATTTGTGTGTTTATGTTATCTCTTCATTTATATTTTAATTTGTATATGATTTTGAATTTGCTTTAATAGGATTAGAAGACTAGGTTTAGTTGATCTATTGATTCAACCCCCCTCTTAGTAGATAGTTGTGTTCCAACAACATAAACTTGGATTTATTTTAGTGGTCAAGTCCTAGTATCTAAAGGAGTGGAATATTAATAAATTTGAAACTCATGTTTAAATCTCTAAGAGGAAGAAGTAATAAAAGAGACCAAGGCTAGCCTGTAATATCTTAAAGGATGCCAAGTATCATCTGAGGAGCTTGTAACTATTCCAAAAATCATATAGATAACTCCATAAAGAAGGATTTATGATAAAAGGTCATCAAAACTACCAAGAATAAATCCTATGCCACCATTATAAAGAGTTACTCCAACACATTCCCTAGAAGGATAAGAAGGAAGATGGTAACACATTATTTGTAATCTTGGTGCACTCTTTCTCTATTTGTAAACTGATATAATCATGACAAGAATCTCATGAGTTTATCTTCTTGTCCTATTCTTCTCTTTTCTTCTAATTCATATATAAATGAAGCCTTGAGAGGCATTAAATGTATCCTTAAGCTAGTTATGGTGAAGCCCTACCAAATTTAATAATTGTAATTGCATTTAAAATTGATTCAAGTTGAGTTATACTATTTTCATCTTTCATACAATGATCTTGAGTAAGTTTTTGATGAATGTTTTATGATAATGAGAGTAATACCATGCATTTGTCTTATTTTTCATATCTCTATGTAAGTTATTTTTATTTCCATAGGTCATATGATGTGTAATACATGGTTTAACAAGTTTAATTATTTAAATATCATTAGTGTCTAATATTAGGCATATTGACTAATCACCTTATCTATTTCAATAGCCATAACCTTCATATAGAAACACTAGTGTGGTAAGAGTTGTTTTGAAGTTGTGAAATCATATATTAATTTGTCATTTCATAATGCAAACAATAACAAGTTAAGGAATATATATTTAGTGCATCACCTCCATGTTTGATTACTAGTTTTAGCTCACTTATATCCATTTTATTTGAAAGTGTGTTAATTTTGTTAGAAGTTTTGGAAAAATCATCAACGGAGCTAGTCCAACCTAGAGGTCTTATCCACTTAGTAGGTCACCCACAACCTAGGATTATTTCCATGCTATTATATAGTTAGGAAGTCTTGAACAACCTTTCTAGGGGTGAAAATTAGATAGATAATAATTATATCATGTCTGATGGGACTAAGTTTGAATAAGGTTGTGCAATATTGATGTTGGTCTTAGAAAATTTGTAATAGCCTCTTTCATACAACATCTGGTTACTTCAAAAAGTTCTTAACTCTTGGTTACAGACTAGTAATCTATTTTTCATGCCAATGGTGACAAAAAGATCAAGGTCCAAAGATATTATTATTGAGTTTGTTGAATTATCTTTATTTTCATTCAAGAGAAAGATAATTTCTCCATACTCTTCCTTATACTAAGACACGTAGAAGAAAGCTTCATTTCCAATATACTCTAAGCTTTCTCAAGGATAGTAATAAGGATAGAAATATTCATTTTATGCCATTAAATGGTGGGTATCTTATAAAACTTTAAAAATATGATTAAATACCTATGGCATCCCTCAAGAGTGTTCCATAATTTAGTGGAGAGAACATTATTACAAATTGTTGATGCACTTAATGTGCTCCCTATGTCACTAGGGAATGGGTAGAAAGTAATGAACTCAATTTTAAGTCCTGGAAGACTCAAGCATTGATTTATATACACAAATACTATTGGAAATATAAAAATAGTAGATATATGACCACCATTTGAAAGTCTACAATTAGACCTTACTATAGGGACAACAAATTATAACAGTGACATTTTTTTTCTTGCTACTCTTTGTGAAATTATTCTAACTTTCCCAACTATCACCCAAGCACAAAAGAACCATGAGTATTTATAGAATGAACTAAACTAGATTGAGTCATTGGTATATTGAAAGGTAAGTAGGGTAAGTCAGAAAAGAAAGTTTACTTTAGATGATTAAAGGTCCCAATTCTTCTAACTTTTATGACAACATAAAAAACTAACATTCACCAACTCTAGTGTATTATTCAAAGATAAATCAATGTAGTTAAATATTCAAAAGAAAGGAAATTTATATATCTAAAAGCATATGTTCCACAAAAACTACACATTCATAGTAAATTTCATAAGCACATTTATTTGTAATTAAGATGAAAATAGAGCACATATACTAGTAGGTTTGATAGCCTAGTGTTAAATTGAAACTAATAGATGCATATATTGAATGTTATTGCCAAATTAGTTAGTAGGAAAGAAAAAATTAGTTATCTAAAAGTGTGAGAAACAAGAACTATAGAATGCACTATAAATCATATAGACAATCTCTCAAATTCTTAGCTCTTTTGTATTAGTTCTATAATAATTGTTCCTAATTTACAATAAGGGGTAAAACCCCTATATATATGCCTCAAAACTACCTATAAAATTTCGAGTGGGACCATTAAAAGATTACAAGACACAAAAAAGTAGCTATAATTTTGTGTATTACAAAATGGAATATTCTAAATTTGAATTCACAAAATAAAATGAAATATTCCTCAAGGTCCTAGAAGAGGTTGTTGAGATGCCTATTGTTGTTACCTTTATTTCTTCTCTACCTCTTCCTTTGTCCAAACTTATATATAGGATAATTAATCTTGATCAATTTGGCCAAATATAGGATCATAGGCTGAAATAAATTAGGTGTTTCTTGAATGAGCATGTCATGTTCTGCAAGTACAAGCATTAGTGCTTCTTCAACAGCCTCAACCCTCTCTAGCCTCTAGTTAGAAAAAGATATGATGTTCATCATCTCCATGGCTATCTTACCCTTGTAAATATCCTTCTATAATTTGGTAATAAATATGTTAATTTGATCCCTAAATTATTGGTCATCTATCAAGGTGCCATCAGGTTTGGTCACCCTAATGACGATGGCATCCTTTAATAAGAGAGAAATCTTGAATTCTATCTTTTCTAAGGATGCAGTTGCATCCTTAACCTGATCTAGACACTTATTAAATATCCTTATTTTGTTTTTCATGATTGTATGTTCTAGGATGATATCCTCAAGTGAAAATACCTTGAGGTCTTGAAACTCATTACTTCTTACAAATCTACCCAAGTTTACCAACTTGGCATCATAAAGTGTAATATTTGGGTCAAATTTGATGACCACATTGTATTTTAGAGTCCCATATTCATGTATCCTCTTCATGACTTTATAAAAGTTGAAAACATTAATAATTTTATTAATCACTTAGACTATTGTGCTATTTGGTATTGTGGGCAATGTTTATTTTCTTAGTCTCTTCATCTCCTATTGTATGCTTTTACACAATGCCACTAAATATTTTGCATTAGCTTAAAATATAGACATTGGGTCCTTTGCATATGCATCCACCTCACCAAGGTCATCCTTCCTCTTCCTTGTTAAATTAAAGAGGGAATATTCACTTTCATAGGCCATAACTGAGCTAGACTAGGACTGCTCAACCTACGTCTTCACTACCCTCTTCATTGTTCTTGTGGTAGCATAAAATCTCATCCCAATTTATGATGTAAAGAGGACCACCTGAGGCCTCTCTTGTGTTTTTACATATATAATATCATTGACCCAATTTGGGGTAGTATGAAGTGTTGAATTTATTAGAGGTGGATGTAATGAAGGTGCTTGAGTCGAGGCAAAGGCTAAAGTTATAGAAAGAATGTGAGGAAATATCATTTGGTCTATTTTCCCAAATGTTCCAAATAGAGATCTTGTAGGGTCCATGTTTAATATAAATGAATGTAATTTGGGAGACACCACCTTTATAACCATGGTAATATTAAATGGGGATGTAGGAAAAGGTGGTTTAAGGAAGGTGAAATTTTTTGAGATGGGACTTAATGGCCTTGTTGATGTAAGGGAACCAATGGCAAGTGATTTACTATTTTTGGTTGCCTAGGAAGGAGTGGAACCTATAACCTAACTAGCACTAGTGCATTGGGAGTATGATTAAAGATGATATATTAGAACTGGCATGGGAAATAAAGTGGGGGATGGTTAAGCCTAAGGAACTACTAACTTGGTTCATGTTAGTATTAACTAAGGAGTGAGTAGTGGTGGTTGTAGTTATTTTTATTGATCAGGGAGACAATGGGGCAACAATGGTGGGAGGAACAAACACAAAAGTAGAAGCAAAAGTATATGTACTTGTAATTGGTAAGAAAGGCAATGAAAAGATACTTACATTAGGATATAGAGGTGTTATAGTTGTATAAGTAATCATTTGAGGAGCTGATGGAGGAATTATTTCTCTTCTCATGATGGTTTTGGGCTCCTTCTTGATCTTGTAAACCTTTTCAATGTTCCTTCTAGTGAATGCCTACAATTCTTCCATAGATAGCCAAATGCCTTATTTTAATTCCTCAAGGTCAATGGTAGTAGGGTTAGGTTGATCTTGTCTTTAGAGAATGGTTCCCATAGTAGATAAAAATATCAATGTGTCCCCCTTGGAGGGGTCAAGTTGGATGTTAGATCCTCCCTCGAAGCTTGGAGGTAGGCTCTAACTACTTGAAGTGGCAAGAAGTGGAGGTCTACATGGACTTTTCCTAATAAGAGGAACAATTTTTTATTCTTATTCATCTTACCCTTCCTCATAATCATCATCAAACATGATCCCATGAGTCGATGGTGGATGAGACCTAACAATATCTTCCTTCTTCTCTCTATCTAGTTTCATTTCCAGCTCTATGTTCTTCCTTACAACATACTTAAGTACCACCTCATCATTCATAGCATCTCAATATATCCATTCATGAAATTATTATTGATGTTTGTACTCCATTTCCACATCCTTTTTGAATTTGAATAGATGCTTGGAAATGACACTGTTAGGGTCCCAAGGTTTAAAGTCGTCCTTAGGCAATAGGTAAGAATCCCTATGCCTAGTAGCTATGACAACATCATGCCATTTTGTAATTCTATTCCTCCCTAGTTTATATGGAACCTTATGGGGGATATATATATATATATATATGTATGTATATATATATATATATATATATATATATACATATATATATATATATATATCCCCCATAAGGTTCCATATAAACTAGGGAGGAATAGAATTACAAAATGGCATGATGTTGTCATAGCTACTAGGCATAGGGATTCTTACCTATTGCCTAAGGACGACTTTAAACCTTGGGACCCTAACAGTGTCATTTCCAAGCATCTATTCAAATTCAAAAAGGATGTGGAAATGGAGTACAAACATCAATAATAATTTCATGAATGGATATATTTGAAGACTCCATCAACTCCATGTAGTAGTTGATAATCCATCTCTTGTTTTGTCAGCTTTAATAGCATGTAGTTTGGTAGTCTAAGAGGATCCATCATCACCACTTCTTTCCTGATGAGCGTGTAGTCTAGGTATAACTAGTAGTTACCCATGTATCTCAAAGTTTCATTAAATTCTATGGGAACCATCTACATTTCACATTTAGTGATTGAATTGTATACTAATAGGTATAATTCTTATATAATTAATCTTATGTTGCATCTAAACTAATGAATATGCATTATAGAGAAGAACTGAGGCACAACCTCAAGTCACTCAAGAGACAATGAATTATGGTCCAATTGAACCATTACATATATTGCATACAATAATTAACTCATCATGAAAAATGGGTCACCATTCCTACATGTGTCCTGAATTGTACATACCAGATTATTGTTAATAATTTTCCAAAGTGGGGGAATCTACTGGTCTTCAAGGATGATTTACAGTAATGAAATATTCCTCATGTCTACATAGGTAATGTGTGGATTAACAAATACTCTATTTAGGAGGGACAATCCAATAATAAAACCTTGCCTAAATTTATAGATGGTCAAGTTTCTTTGATCATCCATGAGAATATCTCCTAGTGGGCCAGTCACCCATGAATCCAAGACCTTATCTATGGAGTGTACCTCATACCAATTGTCTATGATGACCTAGTTATATTCAATTTATGGCAAGGGGAGGTCATGTTACTTTTAAAATCTTGGTAATACTGTTAAATCAATTAGGATCATTTGAGATATTGATTTAACCATCCTATCCTCACATCTCAACCTCCCAAAGATACCATAAACTAGGTTAGTGCATGGTATGACCTCTGGTTTGGCTATGGCCTCATTGAGACTAACTACATTGATGGCTAGGATATTTGAAGCCAATTGAATTATATGAGGCATGGTCTTGTCCTCATCAACAAACGTAATTATCTCTACATTAAAATAAATGTTGTTAAAGTGCATGTTGCTAAATGTTATGGCCTCAGGTATGAATTCAATGTCCTTGAAGATGATAGGAGTACCACACTAGAACATGAATTCATAATTTCTAAAATAAAAAATCTTACCTAGAGTAGAAGGACCTACCTATGTCATCTATTACAATGCTCTAGGTAGAAATTAATACCTCCTTGTATCCTTCTACAACTTTCAATCTTTGATAATGGAGGTTGGGAGTGTAGCTTATACATATTTAGCTTTATTGAACTATGAGAGCATAGACAATAGAGAAAGTGAATGCATATGACTTCAAAATGTAGATAGAAATAGCCTATTTGAATATCCTTTTCAAATATTACCCTGATTAATGTAATTTTGATGACAATTTTGGTTTGTGCCATATTAATGACGAGCTTGTCAACTTGGCATATATTTGAAACAACTTTAGACTATTATTTTTTATAATTAATTACACCATAGTTCAATTTTAGATTTAGTTCACCTTCAATTTTCCATCAATTTTAGCTTTAAATCTAAATATTACCACATTTTGACATGTCATTACCACCTCAGATCTAGCTAGGTACTCACAGAACCTAAATATGACTAAGCTACTTAGCTCAAAATTCAAAGATATGGAATATTTTGATTACCTCATAGATTTTTAATGCAAATTTGTGTGATGAATCATCTATATCCTACCATGTGGCATATTTCAGATCATAGTGACCTCTTGGGTGGTGATTTTTAGTTTTGATTGGTCATAGGAGTTCTATGCATCACTCTCATAGGAAATCAGAGATTTTATTTGCTAGGTGTCACTCTCATGGGCAATCATGCCTTTATGTGGCTACCACCTCAGATCTATCTAGGTACTCATAGAGCCTAAATATGACTAAGCTACTTAGCTCAAAATTCAAACACATGGAATATTTTGATTGTCTCATAGATGTTTAATGCAAATTTGTGTGATGAATCATCTATATCCTACCATGTGGCATATTTCAAATCATAGTGACCTCTCAGGTGGTGATTTTTAGTTTTGATTGGTCATAGGAATTCTATGCATCACTCTCATAGGAAATCAGAGCTTTTCTTTGTTAAGTGTCACTCTCATGGGCAATCATGCCTTTATTTTGCCATGTGTCTCCCTTGAAAGGATTTTGGATAATAATTGGTAACTTGGCACTAATCATGTGGCCTGGGTGGAGACATGCATCCTTCCTGGAGGTGATCTTATGGATCTTGGATAGGAATAGCATTGGAATGACACACAACATCATCACAAAACTAAAGGGGATAAACATCATTCTCATGGGTTTTTATTTGATTTTCTTCCAAGTGTCATTCGTAGAGGGAGCCTTAGACAACTTTATGTCATCAAGACATGATCAAACAACTCATGGTAACCTAATGTCTGACTTATGAGCTCATGAAAGCTTTGGATGGATGTAATGTAGTAAATACATGTGGTGACCTTGAATGAACTATAGGGGGAATACATCATTTTGGAAGGATTAGCGGGTCTAGATGGTTACTTTTGAGACAAATGGTGGTATCGCATAGGCTTATACACTTTGTTAGGATGATGGGGGATGCATGGCATCTTAGATTGAATGGGTTCACTCATAGGGGCTAAGATTATGACACGTAGCCTAAAATTTAAATTCTAATAGCTAGTTTCCTTGTGAACTCTCCAAATGATGCCACATAGCTTGTGGAGTTGGTATATTTTCTCTAAGTGTCTTGTATAGGACATGATGAATATATAAGTCATTTTGAGGCCTGGTGAGGTAGACACTTATCTTTTATGTCATAGTGTAAATTTTGACATCTTGTGAGGAGTCATAAATAGCAAGTTAAATTTAATGTCCTATGAAGTTAAGTGAGAAATGAAGTTATATTGTTGAAGACATCATAGCCCATCCTAGGAAATTTAAAGCAAACTTTGCAAGTAAAAATGCTTTAAAGATGACATAATGTTAGTTCAATAAAATCTAATGAAGCTTGCTGCATTCATGTCTATTAGAGAGCTTGGTTGCACTTCTTTAGCCAAAGCTTGTCTTCACATTTTTGAATCATTAATGGTCAATCATTCACTATTGAATAAAGCTTAAAGAAGACTTATAATAATTTGAATATTTCTAAGTACTACTCTTTATTGCAAAATGAATAGTTAACTGGAAACTATAGAAGCACAAGTAATGGTAAATTAGATCAAATCCATATGGAGTCAAATGTTTTAATATTCTAGGCATCTCTAGAAATTTTAAAATTGAAGAAAAGGAGGTCCCCATTATGATAATAGGGGGATGTTTATCATCAATAAATTGTGACCTATGTGGGGACACATTGTAAAATATTAAAATCTAGATATTCTATTCAAAGATAAATAAAAAATTAGTCATCTCATTATGATCTTTAGTCAGAATCAAAAATATTTTTTAGAACTAATGAAAGACCACAAGATTGAAGTAGTGTTTAAAACTTGTAGACAACAATAATATGTGTGTGCTTTGAGGTTCAATAACTATTTCCATTGGGTTCAAAAATGATAACTTTCAAGTTTCAGGACATCAAACATGAAATGAATTAAGCATTATTTAGATTTAATATAATTATGTTTTGCTTATTTATGGATGGCTTGGGCATTTCTCTATTTTTAGCTAGTTATCCATAGCCCCAATAGAGATACCTTTAGCTCCACTCCAGGCCTTGTTCTACTACCATCTAAGTGTCCATAGCCCCAGTAGAGATTATATAAATCACCATTTATGGAATCTAAACGTAATTTATGATTTCACTTCATTGGTGTATCTTTTTATTATCTACATTCATAAACTAGAATGGTTTGGAAATAAAATTAGCCAAGTATAAGGTTTTGTCAAGACATAGTCTAGATGTAATTCACTTTTAGATATTAATTTCTACCCTAACAATTTACTTGGTGAATATAAGTGATAGTATGATGGTCCACATAGATTCAAACTCTAGTTCAAGTAAATGGTCAGTCATTTAAACTATATTATAGTCTTAAATGACTTAGGATTTTCATGGGAAAACTAACTTCTAAGTAACACTACCCAATTTTTCTAAATTAGAACATTGCTAGAGGTTTCCAGACTTTTGAAAACCAATGTTTAAAACCAAAAATCCTTTTGTCATGTTTTTAGGACTAGATTAACACATATTGAGATAAATATTTCTTATTTAAAGGACTTATTACTAAGCTATAACACATGACAAAAAACAAAAAACAAGTAGAAAGTGAGAAATCACACAAAAAGAAATCAAAGTAGGAAAGTAATAAAGAATACAATAAGAAAGAAAAGTAAGAAATGAAACTACTCTACTCCTACGTACTTTAACTCTAAATAAGCCTACTATCCTTTCGGAGTTTGTGATAAAGTGATAAAGAAATAGTGTTTCATGTATTTCCCATTGACTAGCAAGGTTAAATCATGCCCTTAAAGGTCTTTGAGCTTGAATACATTTTTACCTAGTATTTATGCCACTTGATATGGTTTGATCCAAAGAGGAGTAAACTTATCATGTTATCCTTTTTTCTCATGGGCCTTATCCCATAGTAAGACCAAGTCTGATATATAGAATGCTTTAACTTTGGCTTGTTTATCAAACCATGTCTTCACAACATCCTGATGCTTGCTAAAATTATTTAATGCTTCATCTCTAACATCTTCCATTTGGATTATGTTCAGTATTTGGTATTGTACTCTTTCATCATCTTGTATACACTCAGCCATAAACTCATAGGTGGGTAGCTTCAACATGATAGTAAAAATAGGTTGCTACCTATAGACTACTAGGAATGGGGATGCCTTTATTGCCTATTTTTATCTAGTTTTATCTACCCATAAAGCATACTTTAGCAAGTATTACAATTTTATAGGTTTGAACTCTACAAACTTCTTGATGACATTCATCAAGTTTTATTAGTGGACTCAACAACTCCATTACCTTGAGGGTAATAGTTTGAAGTAGACTTGATGAATATTTGATTGTCATAAGCCCATTAAGTAAATTTAGCTGACATAAAGGTTGGGCCATTATCACAAACTAAAGATAGGGGCATCCCAAACTAAGTGATGATATTTTCTTATATAAATTTGATGATGTCAATTGCTCTACTATTCTTGGTGGCTATTGCTTCAATCCACCTAGTGTAGTAATCTATGGTAGTGATTGCAAATTTATGTCCCACTAAAGAATTAGGATTGATCACTCCTAAAAATTTGATGCCCTATTGTGAAAATGGATTCATTTCAATCACTAGTTATAAAGGCATGGATGCCTTTGTCTATCACCGATCAAATACTTGACAATGATGGAACTTTAGCACATGAGCATGGACATATTTGAATATGGTTGGCTAATAGTAGCCTGCTCTCAATATCTTTTATCTTGTGGTAAACCCTAAAGGGTGATTACTACCAATTTGTCATGGAGATTATTCATGACTTGGGTGGCTTTAGTTCTAAAAACACATCTCAAATAGATTCCCTCATAATTTTTCCTATAAAGGACCCCTCTTTTGATCATAAAATGATATGATCTCAGCTTGATGACCCTCTTTAGTTCCCTTTTAAGGTGGGGGGGACACATTACATGTAGTAAATAATGAACAATATCCTTGTACCAATATCCACTAGATACTTGACTTGCTTCAACCTACAAAATGGCAATGCATGGATCATTATTTGTAATAAGATGGATTAGACCTTATCTGATAAATAACTTAGCATATTTTGTTTTTATATAATATTCTTGGAGTTTGGTCATCAATTTCCTTCTTCATTCTCCAAGTTCATTTTGTCCCAGCATCAACTTGATAGTTAGATCAGACACTATGTCATATGTTTTGTTTCACAGGATGTAGTGTATGAACTTTTTGATGGCCTTTACCAAAGCATAGGCTTACTTATCTAAAATATGATAGTTAATCTTTGAAGTCTTCAAATTAGTGCTCATGAATTCTATGGGATGTTCTTTGTCATCCTCTTTCTGTGTTAAGATAATGGCTATAGTGTGATCAAAAGAAAAATAGTATAGATAAAAGTCTTTGCTAAAATTAGGACTTATAAAAAAAGGAGATTAAACAATAGCATACTTAATGTCCTAAAATTCCTTCTTTGATTCATTAATCCATTCTATCTTTGCATCTTTCTTTAGCATCACATTGAGTGGTCTCACAATCTTTTCAAAACTTGAGATAAATTTTATTACAAAATTAATCTTGCCAAAGCAAGATTTCAACTCTTTTTTGTTGTTAGGGGCTTCTTAATTTGAAATTGCATTTATCCCATTAGGGTCAATAGTCATAACTTACTAGGTGATTATATGTCTTAGAAGTTTGCCTTCAGTTACATAGAAGATATTTTTTAATGGGTTTTAAAGAAATGTCATAGCTTTTTCACTTCTCTAGCACTTGTTCCAAATGCATCATGTGATTGCCTCTATTTTTTAAAAAAAAATGTTAGATTATCCATGTAAATAATGATAAACTTACCAATTAATCCTTGGAATTCATGGTCAATTACTCAATAAAAATTTGCTCCTACATTGATCAATCTAAATGACATTTATTTGTAGGCAAATGTTCCCCACTTGGTGCTAAAGGTAGTTTTCATTCTATTGTTCTTATTTGGTAGGACTTGGTTGTAGCCTAAAAAACCATCAATAAATGAAATCATTATAGATCCACATAGCAACTAAATTTCCTCATCTAAATATGGAAAGGGATAATTGTCCTCATATGAGGATCTATTCAAGTTTTTAAAATCAACACATAGTTTGATTTCTCTATTATTCTTTTAGACTGGCACAAGATTGGAAACCCATGTCAAGTGTCATATGGGAAAGATTATCATTGCATCTATTAATTTCTTCACTTCCTTATAAATTAGTGGTTCTACCACTAGACACAATAGCCTTTGTCTTTACATGAAGGGTTTCTAGACCTCTTTTAAGGGGATAATGTGAGTAATCACACTAGTATCAAATATCTTAAGGTCATCATATGATCAAGCAATGACATCTATAAACTTGGTTAAAATGGTAACAATTTCTTTCAGATCTTCATCACTACAAACTAAACCAATGTTGACACTTTACTCATTTATTGAACTTCCCAATTTGATTTGTTTATAATATTTTCCACTCACCTTAGGTGGTTTAGCTTTAGTTCCTTATTTTTAAGGTCAAACATCCTTTCCAAGGAGATCATTCCATTGGGTTTTGAGTTATCTTTGAGTTGGATTACTCCATCCTTATTGTCCTTTGAATTTTGTATAAAAAATTTCATCCTATTCATTAATAATGTGGGATTCAAATATGCTAAAATTACACATGAAATCAATTATTTGCTTGTCATCATAAAAAACTTGGAAGTGATTGATATTATCTGGCATAGAGGGGAATGAAATTATTTCCACGTTAAACTCTTTTAAGTTCAAAGGCTTTGGAGGAACTAGGTTTGTTTTTGTTGAAGCTAGAGTATCTAACAATTGATTTTACTCCTTGGGTAAGCAAACAATAATGAATGAGTCAAAATACTCAATTAAATCCCAATATCTAAACTTATAATTTCTTAAACAAGAAATCTTACGCTGATATCTTCCCCTGACCTAATTAACAACTAATTTTGAATCACCATAGACTAATAGTTCTTTTACTTTATGTTTGATTGAAAATTGAAGTCTTAAAACAAGAGCTTCATATTTTGATAAATTATTAGTACAAGTGAATTATAATCTATAAGAAGCTAGATACTATTTTCATTTGGGATTTGTTATAATAATTATAATGCTAGAACCTTTCTTAGCTCGTGCACCATCAAAGTGCAATGTCTAGAGGCCTTTGTTTTCTTCTTTCACTTTGTCATCTACAATAATGTTAGTCATTTCCAAAGTTTAAACACCTAAGTTAGAGGATTAGTAATTTACATTTTCATTATTGGAATTATATTTTGTGATCATGTATTTCATTTTAGGTTCCCAATAAATATTGATTTGATTAGGAATCCCACACCAAGGTAACCATAGGTGGGAACAATCAGTGGACATATATCCATTCAAGGATTTAGTCCAATCATGACTCAATAATAATCCATAAGCCTCAAGTATAAAAATGAGTTGAATTTTGATGAACTATTATATTTGGGGCTCATGGGTTGTCATATGTGAATATTTAAAAATTAACCCACCACTTTCACTCTTGATTTATCCTATTACACCACTCCTATGATTTGACTGGATTTAATCCTAATTTTTGATATATTATTAAAGGCATAATGTTAGATGAATTACCAAAATCAAAAAATAAATTATGAATATTCTTACCAAAAATACTTATAATTAACAAAAATGGTGAAACTTCATACTTACTCTTATACATTACCACATATGTATGAGCCAGTTTAGCTTTGTTTGAGTTAGGCTTTTCATGAAATGATTTCAATAGAAAATCATATTGTTCAGTGATTTGAGTAATTTCATGTAATGTTATGTTTACCTTGATCCTTTTCATATTTTCAACTATGTTATATGCACCCTTTGATCTTATGCAAGGAGCTTATTTTGTTCGCCAATCTCCTTAACTTTAGGTGTGGAGGATTGTTGTTTATCCTACCATCAGGAGGTGTATATGTTTTATTAGGTGGAGTGGAAGTTTTCAAAGGTGGGTTTTAACCTTTGCTTCTCAAGGCATAGTTTCTCCTTTGGTATTGTTGGAAAGCATGTATTTATTTGACATTATCTTTGGGCTCATTTTAATCTTGACTAGGAAAATCATAGGTTTCAACTTTGAGGATTTATTTGGGGGCTCTAAAAGCATCATTAGTATTATCAAAGCCTTTAACTTTACGTTAATCAGTGGGATTCATCTCCAAACCCTTTATTTGGCTCTAAATGGCTTTGAATGCATGATATAACTCAACACAATCTCGCTCTCCATGTCTGGCTATATTATATAATTGACACTAGTTGGATAAGGCTAACTCACAAATGTTGATATTAGGAAACAAGTTTAAAGGGGGATCATTATTATTATTATTATACCTATTGAACATTTCGTTATATCTCTAGAAGTTATAATTTTT
Organism: Torreya grandis; assembly: GCA_037957365.1. NCBI lineage: Eukaryota > Viridiplantae > Streptophyta > Pinopsida > Cupressales > Taxaceae > Torreya > Torreya grandis. The sequence continues at coordinate 740,139 of JARHVA010007034.1, forward strand.
ATTGGAACTCTTACTGGTATTTCTCATCTATTTCTTTAGATCCAAGAAGTTATTAGTGAGTTTCAAAATGGTTCTCTATATTGAATCTAATTATCCGTTTTGAGGCTCTAAGTTATTTTTTTAGGTCACAAATTAAACATTGGTGTTATTTAAGGGCACCATAATTTGATTGACATTGTTTTGGGAATGTGCTCTAGAATTTACCTAGTTGAAGAATCTTATATACTAATTAGGTGCAGCATGGCTCAAAGGTAACTAGTTGATTACTAATAGTTGGTTTAATTTAGGCATGTTATGATTCATGTTGGGTGTGACATTAAGAGTAGACATCATTGGGTTATTGTTTGGTATAGCAAAGGTAGGATGCCCTTGTAGGTGCATTTGATCATCAATATGGATGGCTTTAGCATATGCTACAGGTAATGTGTTAATATTCAAGGCTCTTCTCAGGAAAAAAATATCAAGTCCAAGGCATTCTTATATTTTTCTAAAGCCAAATCATCTATCAGCTTATAGGCTAGAGATGTCAGGGTATACATTTTTTGGAACCATGTAGTAAATGTTCTAATTAGTTCCTTTATGTCCCTTTTTAGGGTGGTAAACTATTGATATATAACTCTTAGTCTTACTAACCTACCAAATTTGGAAATAAAGGTATCATTAATTTGATACCATCTCATGATGGAATATTATAGTAAGTTGAAGAACCAGTCATAAGTTACATCCCATAATGTAAAGTGAAAGAGATGAAAATCCACATCCTCATGAATTATATTAAGTAGCTTTAAAGATGATTTAAATGAATTTACATGCTCTTTAGTGGTTACTCTACAAGTGGGGGTGAAGAAAGGAAAATACTTTTTTGGGTTCTTTGGCAGATCGTGCACAACTCCAAGGATGTTAATGGATGAGCTAGCTAAACATGCCATGATTGGTCAGAAAGGTTGAAAATTTTGGTTAGATGGGGAATTTGTGTAGGTCTCAAAATTCCTATGTTGAGCTTTCTTTTCTCTATCCTCCTATGTATTTCTAGGGATGTTAAAGGGATCTTAGGTTTAGATCAAGACCTGGTTCTAATCCTAGGTATCTCTAGGATGCAAAATGGTAAAGAAGGCAAAGGAACTTCAAATGTAGCCTCACAAGTGTTAATTATCACAAGGATTAGTCAACTTATTACAAAAAACCCCTTTTATAAACCATATATAATAGCTTTACCTTGATCTTTGAGGATCCAAGCCTTGAAACCTCAAAATTCTCATTACCTACACAAATATTGTTATTCTCACACATTAGCCTACAAAGATCAGTGTTAAACTAGAATTTCAAAGCATTCCTATGCCTAATTTAATAACTAGAGAGTGATTAAGCACTTCAAAACATCTTTAATCTCAAATTTATGCAAAAGATTACTTAATCCTAAGAGAATTAGAGCAACTATGTTCTTAAATGCCTAGATTCAATACAAATGAGGTCTATGCAATTGAACTTTTCACAAATTATTAAAAATATCCATATTATTTATAAAATTTCTATTAATATTTGCACATATGACCAAAATAACGTTGAATATGCTTGAATAATGGGGTATTTCACCTATTTTTGCTTAAATTTAGACAAATATCTAGATCATTTACCAAATTTATACAAATGAACACTAACTTTGATGAAATCCTTCAAAGAAGGCAAAGATTCCTATAAAGAATTTAAAGTTTCATATAAAGAATGTAGATCCTTAGTGTTATTTAACAATACTTGTGTACTTTAAAACAATTATGCACATATTTAATGAAGCACACCATAATTTCACTAAGATGCATGAAAGTAATTACAAAGGGCCCTCCTTCTAGCACTAACTTTTGGGGCACCTAATGTAATTAATTATGTAAGGCCCTCCTTTTAGCACCAACTTTTTCCTTCTTATTGATGCACTTAATGTGCTCCTTATGTCAGTAAGGAACATGAGGAAAATAATGAACTCAAATTTAAGTCCTAGAAGACTTGGGGCTTGAGTTATTTACACAAATACTACTTGAAATAACAAAATATCAGAGATATTACCACTATTTGAATGTTTACAAGTAGACCCTACTATAGGGACAACATATTATACAAAGTGACACATTATTTCTTGTTACTATTTGCATTTTTTTTTAATTTTCTAATTATCACCCAAGCAAAAAAGAACCATGGATATTTATAGAATGAACTAAACTAGATTGAGTCATGGGTAGATCTAAAGGTAAGTAGGGTAAGGAAAAAAAGAGAGTTTACTTCAAATGATAAAATTTTCCAATTCTTCTAACTTTTATGATAACAACATAAAAAACTAGTGTTCACCAACTCTAGTGTATTACTCAAAGTTAAATAAACACAATTGAAGATTTAAAGGAAAGGAAATACATATATCTAAAATCATATGTTGCATAAAATTATTCATTAAGATGAAAACAAAACACATATACTAGTAGATTTGTTAGCCTAGTGTTAAACTCAAACTAATAGATGTGTATATTTAATGTTATTTCCAAATTACTTAGTAGAAAATAAACCATTAGTTATCTATAAGTGTGAGAAATAGAAAAAATATAATTCAAAATAAATCATATAGATAATCTCTCAAATTCTTAGCTCTTTTGTATTAATTTTATAACAATTGCTCCTAATTTACAATGAGGGGGGGAAATCCTATATATAGGCCTCAAAACTACCTATACAATTTCAATTGGGACCATTAAAAGATGCCTAAATACATCCAAGTGGTTATAATGCCATGCATTACAAAATGGAATATTTTTTATTTGAATTTACAAAATTATACGAAATATTCCTCAAGGTCCTAGAAGAGGTTGTTGAGATGCCTACTATTTCTACCTTTGTTTCTTCACTACCTCTTCCTTTGTATAAACCAATACATAGACTAAGTACTCCTAATCAATTTGACCAAAATATAGGATTATGGGTTGAAATAAATTAGACATTTCCTAAATATTCATATCATGTGTTGTAATTATAGGCCTTGGTGCTTCTTCAATGGCCTTGACCCTCTCTAGCCTCTGGTTTGTAAAATCCATGATGTTCATCACCTCGATGGCTATCTTGTCCTTGACAATATTCAGATGGAATTTGGTGATAAATATCTTCATTTAAGCCCTAAATTATTGGTCATCCATGAAGGTGCCATTAGGTTTCATCACCTTAGTGACCATGGAAACTTTCAATAAGAGGGCAATATTGAATTCTATCTTTTCTAAGGATGCAATTGTATCCTTAACTTGATTCAACCACCTCTTCAATATCCTTATTATATTCATCATAATTGTTTATGCTAGGATGATATCCTCAAGTGGTAATAGTTTGAGGTCTAGGAATTTGTTGCTTCTTGAAAATCTAGCTAGGTTTGATAACATGGTATCATACAGTACAAGATTTTGGTCAAATTTTATGACCATATTGTATTATAGAGTCTAATCTTCCTATTTCCTCTTCATTAATTTGTACAAATTGAATACTTTAATAAATATATTAATTACTTGGACTATGGTGTTGTCTAACACTATTGGTAATGTTTATTCTCTTATTCTCTTCATCTCCTATTGCATGCCTTTCATCAAGGCCACTATAGATTATGAATTGGTTTGAACTATGGACATTAGGTCCTTTACATATTCATCCACCTCACTAGGTCTAGCCTTCCTCTTCCTCATCAAAGTGAATAAGGAATCTTAACTTTCATGAAATATAACTAAGCTAGATTAGGGCTACTCAACTTGCCTCCTCACTACCATCTTCATTATTCTTGTGACAACATCAAATCTCATCCCAATTTGTGGTGGATAGAGGACCCCCTGAGGCCTCTCTTGTCTTGCTACATGTATAATGTCCCTGACCAAATTTGGGGTTGCAGTAGGTGTTAGATTTATTAGAGGTGGTTGTAATTAAGGTTCTTGAGTTGAGGTAGAGGCCAAATCTATATCAATAATGTGAGGTAAGCTCATTGGGTCTATTTTCCCAAGTGTGCTAAATAGAGATCTTGTAAGGCCCACATTTAGGATAAATGAAGGTAATTTGGGAGGCACACTCACCTTTGCATCCATGATAATATTTAATGGTGATGTAGAAAAGTTGGTTTAAAGAAGGTAATAAATTTTGAGATGGGCCTTAATGGACTTGTTGATGTAGGGTAACCAATGTCAAGTGATGCACTTGTTGTGGCTTCTTGGGAAGGAGTAAAACCTACAACCTAACTAACACTAGTGCATTGGGAGTCTTATGAAGATGTTATATTGGTAGTGGCATTGGAAATAAAGTGGGAGATGGCTAATATATAAGAAATAATAGCTTGGCTCATGCTAATATCAATTGATGACTGAGTGGTTGTGGTTGAAATTGTGTTTATTGATGGGGGAGCTAATGGGGAAATAATGGTGGGAGGAGAAAACACAAAAGTAGAAGAAAAAGTAAAAGTAGATGTAATTGAAATTAGGAAGGAATGAAATTGAAAGGTGCTTAAATTAGGATCCATAGGTGTGATAGTGGTAGAAATATTAATTTAAATATCTAATGGAGGTTTTATTGCTCCTCTCGTGATGGTTTTGGGCTCCTTCTTCCATTGGTAAACCTTCTCAACGTTCCTCTGAGCTAGTGCCTATAATTATTCCATAGATAATTCAATGCATTATTGCAATTCCTAAAGGTTAATGGTAGTAGGGCCAGGTTGATATAGGATTTGGAGAAAGTCTCCCATAGTAAATAGAAATATCAATGTGGGCCCTTGGTAGGGGTCAAGTTGGCTATTATATCCTCCTTTCTTGAAGTGTTAAGAAGTGGAGGTCTACATGGCCTATTCCTAATAGGAGGAACATTGTATTCTTCTTATTCATCCTACCCTTCATCATAACTAGTATCAAACATGATCCCATGAATTGGTGGTGGCTAAGACCTAACAATATCTTGATTCTTCTTCTCTCTATCTAGTCTCATTTCTAGCTCTATGTTCTTCCTTGTAACATTATTAATCACCACCTCATCATTCATAACATCTTATTATATACATTCATGAACTTCCTCTTGATTATTGTACTATAGTTACACATATTTATTTAATTTGAATAGATGTTTGGCAATGGAATTATTAGGGTTCCAAGGTCTAAAGGCATCTTTAGGCAATATGTAAGAATACTTATGCCTAGTAACTACAATAACATCATGTTATTTTGTAATTATAGTCCTTTCTAACTTATATGGAACCTTGTGAGGGGATGTCTTCTTTTTATTTTTGAAGATTACATCAAATCCATGTAGCAGATGATAAGATATATCTTCTTCTACCAGCTTCATTGGCACATTCATAGGCAATCTAAGAGGAGCTACCATCACCCCTTTTATCATAATGATTGTGTAATATGAGTATAACCAATAGATACCCATGTATCTCAAAGTTTGGGGAACCCTCTACATTTCAAATTTAGTTATTGAATTGTATACTACTGGGTAGAATTCTTTTGTAATTACTCTTATGTTAAATCTGAATTGATTAATGTTTATTACAAAGAAGAGTTGAGGCATAACCTAATATTACTGGAGAGACCATGAATTCTATCCCAGTCAAGCCATTACATAGATTGCATCTAGCAAGTAACTCATCATGAAAAATGGGGCACCATTCCTATAGGTGTCTTGAATTACACATACCAAATTGTTGTAATAATTTCCCCAAGTGGGGGAATTTGTTGGTCTTTAGGGATGATTTGTAGTAGTAGAATATCCCTTATGTATAGGTAATGTGTGGATTATAAAATAATATATTTAAGAGGGCCAAGACAATATTAACTCCTTGCTTGATTTTTTGGATGGGAAAGTTACTTTGATCATCCATGAAAATAGCTCCCATTGGATTAGTCACTAATAAAGCCAAGACCTTCTCTAGGGAGTGCACCTCATATTAGTTGTTAATGATGACCTACTTATATTCAATATATGGTGATGGGAGATCATATTAATTTTAAAATCTTATTATTACTATGAAATCAATTTGGATCCCTTAAAATATTGATTTAAACAACCTATCCTTACATCTTGACCTCCCAAAGATACCATAAACTAGGTCAGCACATGGTATGACCTATGGCTTGGTTTTAGCCTTATAGAGACAAATTTCATTGATGTCTAGGATATCTAAAGCCAATTTAATTATATGAGGCATGGTCACATCCTCATCAACATCCTTAACTACCTATACATTGAAATAAATGATTTTATAATGCATGTCATCAAATGCTATGGCCTCAAGTATGAATTCAGTGTCATTGAAGATGAAAAAAGTACCATACTAGAACAAAAATTCATCATTTACAAAATAATTGCTCTTACTTAGAGTAGAGGGACCTACCTATCCCATCTTTTAAAATTTTTTAGGTATTAATCAATGCTTCCTTATATTCATTACAACTTTTGAGCTTCGATAATGGTGGTTGGGAATGAAATTTAAAAATGTATTTAGCTTTGTTAAACTATGAGAATGAAAAAATTAGAGAAAGTGAATGTAGCACCAAAAATAGGACACTTTAGGTGTGATGTTATTATCCACTCCTAACGCTATTTTCCAAACTAGTCATAAAGACCTAAACTTTCTAGGTTATTTGTGTTGTTCCTATGTGAGCCTACATATGAAATATTGAGTGATGAATGTTGATGAAGCTCAATATAAAGATTATTTAATATTAAAACCCCAAATATACACCATTCTTTATAAAATGGGATTTGAATCACTTGAGAAAGGGGGGTTTATGTGTAAGATGCATTGAACATGTGATCCACATCCTTTATGTGGGCACACTACCTACATACCAATACTCCAAAGAGGGATCAAGCCATATGTAGTTCTCACACCTAATGTGGGATTATGTAATAGTGTGATGTAAATGAAAAAATTTAAAATTAAGAGTGCTCGATATGGCTAGGGACTGGTATGAGGGTTTGAATATGTTAGCAGTTGACTTGGGTGACTATATGTAGAGAATAAGGAAATTTGCCTTAGTAGTTTTCTTTTATTCTTGATTTATTTGTAAGATTTGTCACCTCCATTTATAAATAAACTTTGAATGGGATTTTATAGGGAATTATTAGTCATGGGTTAGATGTATTTGCATTAGGATAACATAATGAAAGAGAGGAATCAGATGAAAATAACCATTTTGGATCAAAATGAAAATGGATAGGAGCATAAAAAATGGGATGCCCTAGGGTTTGATGCTGTATTCTAGGTATGATACTCCTATCTTACAGGCTTGGGACTTATGGGGATAGGATTTGATTAGGAAATAGAGTCTAGTTGAGCTAAAATGACCACTTGAAAGGATACAAATGACTTGAAAATAGAAAAAAGTTGTCTATAATGATCAAAAAAGAATGCAAGAAGGACCAATGGACTAGGTGTCACAAACCACACTCAAACTACTAATTTGGAAATTTTATATGACTAGATTTTCTTCCCCCTTTATTTTAGTGATGTAGTAAAGAGAAATACTAGGATAAAGGAAAAGTAGGAAATGTACCTAAACTTACTTGCAAGGGTGAAGCCTATGAATATGTGTGATGTTGAGTGATGCTGAGTGATGTTCAGTGATGCTGAGTAATGTTGGGTATGGTTATACCAAAAGTAATGTCATGAATAGAGCTAAGTGCTCAATTCCTCAAGAGTTGCTCAAGAATATAATGGCTATCCCTTTGGCTCCATCATTACCCACTATGTATTTAAGGAATGTGATCATGCATGTGTTAATCGATGTTTAGACTGTGTCCAATATCTATAAATAGGTGGCTCAAGAATACAAAGGCTAGCTAGTCCTTTCACTCCATTATTACTCACTAGGTGAAACTATGAATTGATATTGGTATGAATGTGTGTCATATGATATGGATCATAAATCCCATGAATGATATGTAATTTGATAATGTAGTTAAATGTTTATTGAGAACTAGGCCAATGTTGGCCATTCCAAAAGGTGGAGATTAGGATTGTATGAAATCCACTCCAAAACTAGGAACTAAGCTTATATGAAAGCCACTCTAAAATGATGCCAACTACCTATATATGGAATAGGGCATGAAATTACTAAGAATACTTGGGTAATGTAATGAACTAAAAATAAAAGAAGGCAAATGTGTTTTTCACATTACCCCCAATCAATGGTGTTTTTAACATGGGTTTTGATCCAAAAGTTGTACCAACTACCCAAATATGAAACTAGAAATGAGAGTCATCGTGTCACTCATGATTTCCCTTATATCTAGATTATTTGAGAAACACTATACTAAAATTGCTAAATTTAAACTAAAATATAGATGACAAAACTATAACTAAACTTACCTTTCTATCTATTTCTAGAAAATTTATTTTTTTTGCTATTTTGATGAGCACCAAAAATAGGACGCTCTATTATCTAGTGATGTAGTCCAACTATGGCATGCTTGTCCTTTACTATTTTTGATCACTTTTATATATTAATCACTATGTTTCTATTCTATTCTACCTGGTTTGGTTTTCAAATGCTATTCTAATTGTTTTGAAAACTAATTTTTGACTATCACAAGGCTCTAATCTCTATGACAAAATGCCTAATTATTTCCCCCTCTTATGAGGGTAAGAATTAAGACCTTGAAATAAATGCCCTAAAAATAAATATCCTTGGAAGTGTGTTATTCTATGAAATATATGATATAGTAATGATGATTGAAAAAGATGTCTCAATATAGAACATAGTTTGCATTGGAGATTGTTAGATCAATAAGGGTATTCCTAGACAAATGTAACAATGTAATAGAATGTGTAGTATACTTAATTTAAAATATAAATGTTAGTTTTTATTTTTTAAGGAGGTATGGAGCATGATGTCCATTAGGGCATCTAAGAGAGAAACATAATGCATGATATGGATCATGACATTATAAACAATTGAGAAGCAAACAAGCATATAAGGTAAGAAGCACACAAAATAGGCCAAGGGGCCAAGCAAACAAGGGACATGGGAACATGTCAATCAAACTAAGAAATCAAGAATACAAGTCATATTCAAATGCCACATACACATATAATTGAAAATAAGCAAGGTTGGCACGAGGGCCACAGGCACATAGAAGATTATAGGAAAAAGACATTGGCAAATGTCCTAAGGCACACACAAGAGATAAAAGAAAAGGACATTGGAAAATGTCCTAAGACACACACAAGAGATAAAATAGGAACTAATAAATGAAATTACATCTATCTATGCAAAGAAATAAAGAAAATCATGTAAATTCTGGAAATACTATCACATCTAACTAATCAAATCAAGAAGTGAAAACATGCAAAACATACAGTACAAGACTAGGTAGATGCTAGGAAATACACAAGTTCTATATACTAGTGAGTGTTGATAGAATAATGTGTAAGATAGTAAGTAATGTATATCAATATGATAACTAGAGTGTGTGGTGTAGGAATGACATAACATAAATGGTGTAGTCATGTAGAAGATGCCCCCGGGGGTAGATATATTGATGTATGTCTGAAATGTATAAATAGGATGCCCCCTTAATGGGTAGAGTGAATAAATAAAGGATATAGGTGTTACTAGAAACACTTAAAGAATATAAAGTAAAACATGATAATGTAGATAAATTGATAGTCAATAACATAGAACAATAAAATGTAAGTCTAGCATGGTAGTAGAAATGTAAAGCATGGATAATGCATACCATTGATCTTTTTTATGTTTTGGGTTATTTGAATGTATTTGTATTTTTACATGTTATATTGTTTTAGGAATTTTTGAAATAAGCTATGTTCAATAAATCATAAGGAAAATATGTATAATAAATTGAAAAGAATCTATGTAAAAGAAATAATGAGAAGAAATGATACTTACCGATGAGTCTCTTGAAATAATCCCTATCATGGTGTCTTGTATCAATAGGAAGGATTGTGCATGATTGTGAAGAATGATGGAAGGGATGAGACTATGAATTTGAAAGCTATGTATTATGTAAGTGCTCAAAAATATTTATAGTGGAAATTGACTGTGGGTTCCCCTTGTAAATCTAAAAAGTGGATGCAACTATGGGGATCTTAGGGACCCATCTAGTAGTAGAAGAATATCTATGAAAATTTTCTCTATGTATAGGTATGAGACCTCAATGATACTATCCTATGTTTGTATATTATTTATGGAAATTATCTAGAGTCCTAAAATTGCCACTACTCTAAATCTAAAGAGGGATCAAGCCATATGTAGTTCTCCCACCTAATGTGATTTGTGTAATAATGTGCTGTGGGTGAAAAAATACCAAATTAAGAATGGTTGAGGTTTCTAGGGACTAGTATGAGGGTTTTAATATGTTATTAATTGAGTTGGGTGAATGTATGAGGAGAATAGGGAAATTTACCTTAGTAGTTTACTTGTATTCTTACTTGCTTTGTAAGATTTTACACCTCCCTTTGTAAATGAAATTTGGATGGGATTTTATAGGGAAGTATTGGTCATGGGTTAGATGTATTCTTGATAGATTGACATAATGGAGGATATGAATAAGATGAAAATAAACATTTGGGCTCAAAATGCAAATGGATAGGAGCACCAAATATAAGACACCCTAGGGTTTGGTGATGTAGTCCAGGAATGACACTCTTATCCTAAAATATAAATACCTATGTGATAGGATTAGTTTGGGAAATAGAGTCTGGTTGAGCTGAAATGACCATTTAGAAGGCTATAAATGACTATTAAAGAGTGAAAAGGTGTTTAGAAGGGTCATAAGAGTAGGCAAAAAGGACCAATGAATTGGGTGTCATAAGCCACACTCAAACTACCAATTTGGAAATTTTATATGACTAAAAGGACACATGTCATTCTTGTGGATTTTTATTTTCTCTTTTTCCAAGTGCCATTATAGAAAGGAGCCTTAGACAAATTTATGTCGTCAATCCTTGATCAAATGGTTTGGGGTAACCCAGATGTCTAACTTGTGATCTATTGTAAGTTTGGATGGATGCAATATGGCACAATAATGTGGTGACTTTAGATGAAATCCATGGGGAACTCATCACTTTAAAATGATACTCAACTCTAGTTGGTTACTTTTGGCTTATACACTATGGTGGGATGTGTAGTAGCTCAGATTGAATGGGTTCATTTATGGGGGCTAAGATTATGACACATAACCCAAGATTTGAATCCCAATGGATAGCTTCCTTAAAAAATCTCCATATGATTCCAAATTTCACATAGAGTTGGTATATTTTCTCTAAGTGTATTGTGTGGAATGTGATGAATCTTTAATTCATTATGAGGCTTGGTGAGGTAGACACCTATCTTCTATGTTATAGTCTAAATTTTAATGTCCTATGTGGCATCATAAACTACAAGTTGAATTTTATGTCATGTGAATTGAAATGAGAAACTAAGTTATCTTTCTAAAGATTTCATATCCCATCTTGGGAAATTTAAACAAGTTTAAATAAATATTTATAAGTAAAAATACTTTAAACATGACATAATGTTAGTTTAATAACATCTAGTGAAGCTTGCTATGTTCATGTATATTAAAGAGCTTGGTTACTCTTCATTATATAGAGATTCTCTACACATTTTTAAATCATTCATGGTCAATCATTCACTATCGAATAAAACTTTAAGAAGACTTGAAATAATTTGAATATTTCTAAGTACTAATTTTTATTACAAAATGAATAATTAACTAGAAACTGTAGAAGCACAACTAATGGTAAATTAGATAAAATCCATATGTATTCAAATGTTTTACTATGATATGAATCTTGGGTAATTTCAAAATGGAAAAAAGGAGGGTCCCCATTCTAATAATAGGGGGAATTTGATCATCAACACAACCATCGAACATATAAGATACATGGCTAATTTTTGTAATATCAACAATGTTACCCAAGAGAATGTATTCATTAGGTTTTTTGTAATCACATTCAACATAAAATATTTGTATTGGTATAGAACTTTGGATACTAATTAAATGAACTCATGGGATGAATTGGTAGATAATTTGAGTGACAGGTTTGAAGACAAGAGTGATCATTTATCACTAGCTGAATAATTGACTACTATCAAGAGAGGTCTACAAGAATTCATGCAAGACTTCAATTCTAGGTTCCAGAATACATGGGATAGGATAGAAATTATTATGTTACCAACTCTTAATTATTCATTCATCTATTATATAAATGCATTGAAGAGTGACATAGCTGTTATGATACAATCCATGGGAGGAGAGATGTTATTGGAAGATTATGATCTTGACATTAAAAATAAAAAATAGCTTCATATAGGCTAGAAAGATATCAAAAATGCATACCATGACATTTTTTACTAATATATAGCTCTTAATCTAACTCTTTTTCCCATTTGTACATTGACCAGTGATAAATTGGCTAATCCTAGTCAACCAAACAAAGCAAGTGATGAAGAAAGAGTATTAATCAAGACCCATGTAAATGATATGACATTGATAAAGAGGAAACTAAATGGATTGAAGGGTTAATTAATGGATAAAACTATTGGTAAACCTCATAATATTTATCATAGACCCTAAAATGGTATTTAAAATCTCAACCAAAGGATTTGATATATTTTCTTGCTAAAGGACCTTCTTTGAATGCATAGTCTTGATTGTATGGCTAAGAAGGTTAGTATATATTATGTGTGCAAAAAAATGAGGCGATTAATGGGATACTAATATTATCATGGAATGAGGGGGTAATTATCTACTTAATATTCTTATTATTTTCTCTTAGGTTAGGTCCCTCAACTTTATGAACCATCCTTAAGAAGTCAGGTGTCCCTAAAACCTTTCTTAAACCCTAAATATGACCCAATGGAAGAGATAAGACATAAAATTACTAAATATGGATATAAATTTATTCTAAATCACTTGGATGACCTATTTTAATTCATATTAATTTGAATAAGCAAAAAAATTTCACATGGGGGCTGTTGTTGTATGAAAAAAGACCTAAAAAGATCCTTTTTGAGCTTGTGTGCAAGGTTTTGAATAGGAAAAACTATCATAATAAATTTTATAGAGTTTTTGAGCAAAATAAATATTATTACATCATATTTAGGCCATTAAATGATATTATAAAGTTATATAATAGGTTGTAAGTGGCCAAACATGCCTCAATCAAAAGGATGACCAATGTGACTTCAAGAAGGGTAGGCTGCAATCCTGTTTGTAGGTATGAAAGTATGAACAATCCTCTAAATTAAAATTAATAATATTCTTGGCCTCACATAGGATTCTAAATTATTCTCATTGTGATTAAATAGACTTCTAAGCCTCAAGCTAAGTATATGATGGACAATCTTACTACTTAGCACAAAAAGCCTAGTTATAAGACTTGTGAAAGTAAGTTAGGGTTTGAATATCTTCAAGACTCACCTAAAATAATTTTATAATTTATGTAAGAACCTTATTATCATATAAAAATCATAAATATATTCCTCAATTCTATTTGATTATTTCATGGTAAAGGAAGCATATATTGGTTACTCTCTTGTCAAACATGTGTGTGGACTAAAGCTACAATGTGATACTCAAGGCTCCTTGACCTGATTCAATAATTCCATGAATTAAACAAGTATGGTAGAGAAATTTAGGTCATAAAATTGGATTCTTTTTACCAATTTTGAATAACTAAAGGTCTAGAATATGGAGAAGTTGGAAACTCAAATTCAAATCTCTCAGAAGAGGAAGTATTATAAGAGACCAAGGTTGACATAGAATAACTTCAAGGATGCTAACTTTCATATGAGGAGATTTTAACTATTATAATAAGTATATATGTAAGTCCATCAAGAAGTATTTATGATCAATAAGGCATCAAAATTTCCAAGAAGACCTCATACACCACCCTCATAAAGAGTTAATCCAACACATCTCCTAGAAGGATAAGAAGGCAGGCAATAAAACATTATTTGAAAGCTTTGTGTGTTTATTTTCTCTATAAATAATATTATAATGATAGGAATGTCATGAGTTTTTCTTATTGTCTTATTCTTGTTTCTTCTTTTAATCCATCTATAAATGAATCCTTTAGAGGCATTGAATGTATCCTCAAGATAGATATGATAATTCCCTACCAATTTTAAGACTTTTACTTGGGTTTTAAATTAATTCAAGATAAGTTATAATATTTTCATATTTCATAAATTGATCTTGAGTAATTTTTTAATTAATTTTTTTTGATAGTGAAAGTACTCCCATACATTTGTCCTTATTTTTCATGCCTTTATGTAAGTTAGTTTTCTTTCCACAATTCACATGATGTGTAATACATGGTTTACTAAGTTTAAGTGTTGAAATATCATTAGTGTTTAATATTAGGCCTCTTGACTAATTACCTTATCTATTGTAACAACCATAACCTTCATATAGAAACACTAGTGTGGTAAGATTTATTTTAAAGTTGTGAAATCAAATTGTAATTGTCATTTCATAGTGCAAAAAATAACAAGTTGAGTAGTATATTTGGTGCATAACCTCAATTTTTTATTATTACTTTTAGTTAATTTATACCCCTTTTATTTTCAAGTGTGATAAGTTTGTTATAAATTTTTGGTGAAGCATCAAGGGAGTTATCCTAACCTAGAGGGTAAATCCACTTAATAGGTCACCCACAACCTAGGATTATTCCCATGCTATCATATAGTTAGGAAGGCTTGAAAAACCATCCTAGGGGTGAAAATCATATAGGTAACACCTATATTCCAAACTTAATATATGTATGACTTTGTATATCTCATACCCTAATTCCTCACTTTAGGTTAGATCACCTTACTAAAAATGGGTTAGTGGGTTCACAAAGCTAAGCTAACCTCAAGGACCCCTCTACTAATCAACATTGCCTACATATCAAATGCTTTAAGGAATACCTCAGACATATGTATTTATTTGCTAAGCATGATTTTGTGTTTCCATAAGGGTGAAATATGATATATGAAAGAACATGCAATGATCTATCTTGTAACTTGACAAATACCATTCATGGGTTATTATTTGAATGCTTTAAAATTGAAATATGATAAATCCTATGAGTACTATATAAATAATAAATAATATGGAATTAAAATTAATTTGAGAAGTTGATTTAATGAGTTTGAATAGTTTATTTCTTAATATTTACTACATGTGTTGGATTTGATAATGATGAATTATCTTTGATTTGTATTTATATAACACCTTTTAAAAGTATCTCATGAAAGGGTTAGATAATAAAAATATGTTGATCCATACATTTATAAATATTTTCAATCTGGATCAATTTTGAGGTACATTCACTTGATAATGAATATAGACAATAAAAAAGACACTAGTGTCCCTATGAAAATGTAAATGTCTAGTAGGATAGAAAACTACTAAAGGTATATAACTGATAATGAATTATATATATCTTATTTTAAGCTTTTTATAGTGTATAGGTGATATGGTTCATCATAATGATAAGTTAAGACTATAATAGAATCATTTAGGCATAATGAAATGGTGAATGCGACCTTAAAATAGATGGAAGGTCTAGGACTAAAGGATAAGCCTTGAATGGTATTTGTCAATTGTAAAAGAGTAAGATGTTATATATAATAATGTTTTGGTATCTACAAGTTATTAAAATTTATATATGATCAATCTCAAATTCACCAATGATTCATCATGAGGAACCATCTCTTCAAGTGCTTCAACATGGGGGGAATGTTTATCCAATGATTTTTCAATTTATAGTGTAACATGGTTTCATCTCTCTACAAGTATAATCCTTCCTTTCTCTCTTTTCAAGTTAAAAAATTTACAATTAATTTATAAAAAAAAATTAAATATGAATAATGAATAATTTATGTGATGTTGTAGGGTTTGATAAAATTAGTTACCTATATAATTGGATTTTCCTATCTAATTACAAATTGTGATACACATGCTTAGATATTATTTGCTCATTTACTTTATTAAATTCATTATTATAATGGATGGGAGGGGTTAGGGAGGGGGGTGGTAGTGGTGATTCAATATACATACCCAAATATAACATATGTACTTAAAAATGTTAATTTTTTAAAATATCCTAAGCTAATTTACTTATTTTAAAATGCATTACTCTTATTTACCATTATTTTATCCATTTATCTATATGTAGGCTTGACCCATATATTTTCTGACACTACTGCATATGAATTTTAAATTTAATGATGAAAACTATTTATATCACTCTAAGATTACTTCTAACCTCAATACACTTGTCCTTAATTTTTTGGTATTGGTACACATTAGGTAGACAAATCTACCCTACTGGACATGTCCATGTAGAATAACCTTACCCCTAAGCCATTTAATAACTAGTTTAAAAATTTTAAAATATTTGTTTGGGTCAATACACACATGTTTTAAGTTGGCTGAAGGAAATTATTAAAAATGTTCACTATATAAGCAAATAAAAGCTCATTTATTAATGGAATTGACATTTATCTAACATCTATCTCTAAAAATACTAAACATTTAGGAAATCTACCCTATTCTTATAAAATTAAAGATCAATCACTAGGATCAATAAAAAATTAGGTTTGAAGCAATCCAAATCAATTCAAGAGCTAACATTGTCAAGCATACAATCCAAATTTATATTTTCATACATATAGTCAAAGATCATAATTGAATAATCACACTAGGTGGAATAACTATGTGTGGCATGAAAGCTTTCTCAAAGTATCTAGATATGTAGGAAGTGGTAAAAAATCAACATTATTTGGGTAGAGGGTTAAGGTCCCAATGAGAATAATCCAATCCATGTAATGAGTGATCCTCTCAAATTTAAAACAAACACAATCAAAAATATAACCACATGAATCTTAATAAGTTTTTATTTATTAATTAAAAAAATTAAAAAATATTTTCTATAAGAAGGAGATATGGGTCTACAATGATTGAGTTAAGTTGGGTAACCTCAAAATTTTAGCTTTCATATTTCTATGCAAGAGTTCTCCTCAGACATTGTCCCTCTCTCTCTCTCACTCTCACTCTCCATATAATTAACTTTGAATAAATTTTTTACTATATTTTCCATTCTCTTTCCTTGTTGTCTATTAATGGGTCTTGAGTCTCATATTTCTAAACCTTAAAAAATAATCAAATACATGATTATAACCAATGAAATCAAGCATTAGATTAAATATAAGTTAATGATTTGTAAACTAATATGTTTAGAAGAATTTATATCATGTGAATTTCAATAAAATAAGGATAAAAACCCCAACTGGCTGATTTGTTTTAATTTTTTTAGTTATCACCTTTGATGATAATGAATGTTATATCAAATCTTGGAAATCATGTAGCCTTGTCATAGTGACATGCATCTAGGTCAAACATTGCTGAAATTATAGTAGCTTATGTGCTTGTGAACACACTCCGTGCCAAAATATCCTTTGCATGCCACATAGATGTGCAAATGCACCATAGGTTATGTGAATGTGATTCCTACATATAAAAGTTGCACTATTATTTTATGTTGATTATAATTATTTTTTTCATGCACTTGATTACCATTTATGAAAAAATAATAGAAATCCAAAAATGATGCATGATTGTTTTTCACCAGGGATGTTCATGCATCAACAAACTTGGGTAACTTAAATGTGAGACCCACCTAATAGATTAAAATTCATGGGATCATATCCAAATCATCCAATTTATGCAAGGTCTAACTATGATACATCTTTTATTATTTTATTCTTTCACTTCACCAAATATTTATTATATTCTTTTCCATGTGTCATTTTCACTACCTTAGAGAATAGAATGGTTTCTATATATTCTCTCTCCTTCACCATCAATTTCACTCTCCAATTTTAAATCTATGAATCTTCTTTTTCTTCTTCACCCTTCTCCTCTGCCTCATGAATATCATATAAATTTTCTACATTAAATATGGGTGATAAGTCCATTCCTTTTGATAAATCAATCTCTTATTAATTTTCTTAAAATTTATTCAACACCCTACACGGTATAGTATTTTTCATCTCTAACTTGTTGTTGGTACCCCATGAAAATATGCCTTTTATCAAATGCATTAGCACCATGCATCCTATCTCAAACTCTATACTATGCCTCTAATATGTACATTACTTATATCTTAGAATACTCTATTCAAATTTCTAATTCACCTCTTCATGTATTTATCATATATATTATATATAATATTCAACTTTTTATCTTATTTCCTACATTTCATCTATACTTATTAATTTATTAACTCCCTTGGGACTCACTCCAAAAATAATCTAGAAAGGTGTTTTTACCATGATTTAGTTCATAGAATTATTTTATGAAAATTGATATTGCACCAACACCATATCCCACTACATAAGTTTGCCTCCCATTAAACATGTTAATAGATTCCCATTGTTATTGTTGACAACTTTGATTTACTTAATGGTCTATAGATGGTAATATAAAATATAGTTTTTTCTTCTAGCTTCCTCCATAATGTGTGCCAAAAATGACCCAAAAATTTAGTCTCTCTCTCTCTTACACTATACTCTTTGGTAGTCCATGTAGCCTCACCACCTTTATGAAGAATAAGTTGTAAAAGTTTGTTACATCATTGGTCTTCTTGCAAACAATGAAGTGCACCATCTTAGAGAATCAATAGAATACAAAAAATGGAATCATTGCCTCTTTATGTTATCAACATTTAAGTATGAAATCCATGTTTATATCTTCCTATGTTCCTTTTGTAATGTTTAAGGTTTTATACAAACCCATTTTTTTTCTTCTCCCCTTTGAAAATTAGCAAAGTCAGCATTCTTGTACAAATATGTGCGTGCACATATGCACCAATTATTGGATAATAATCACTCTTTAATAGTAGTGAAAATGTCTTATCTCCACCAAAATGCCTTGTCAATCTTTAAAAATGCTTATATTTGATTATATTTTCACACATCAACCCTCTTGGTATACATAATTACATTCCCAT
The DNA here is from genome assembly GCA_037957365.1 of Torreya grandis. Lineage (NCBI taxonomy): Eukaryota > Viridiplantae > Streptophyta > Pinopsida > Cupressales > Taxaceae > Torreya > Torreya grandis. The sequence goes on from JARHVA010007034.1 coordinate 759,166, forward strand.
GAAAATAATTCGTTCTTGAATCACATAGTCTAATCATGATGTTTGATCCATATTTTTTGGTTCCAAGTAGGACTTCAAAACACCCTAAAAATATTAATATTCATATTAAAACTCATTCATTGAGTTAAACCCTAGTACTTTGACCCTCATTTTGTATATCATCGATGATATTCTATTTAGTGTATCTAGAATCTTGTTTTATCTCCCATATTTATGATTCAACATAAATATATAAATATACATGTATTCTACCCACTTCATGTGTCTATGATTTAACTTCCAATGAATGTTAATACACTATATCACTTGTTGATTTATTTACAAGACATATTCCTTTGGCAACAATAATGCCTCCACTTCTTCAACACTTGTACAATTGCATATAACTCTTGGCCATAGACTGAATATTTTCAATTCATATCATTCAAATTCTCACTAAAATAATCTATAAGCATACCTTCTTGGCTTAGAACCATGCCAATTACTGCTCCACTTGTGTCACAATCAACTTGGAATACATTGTTGAAGTATGTTATAACCATCACTAGTTTATTAGTCATGTTAGTCTTTAGCTATTCCAAGCTATGATATGCATCCTTGTTGTACTTAAAATTGAACATGTGAAATTTTGGTCCCCTAAGTTTAGATTAATATAAAACCATGTTTGACTAGTGTGGAATATAAGCTAGGCAAATATCCCTTTTGGAAAGTGCTAGGAACTAATAGTGGAGTAGTAAATTAAAAAAATAGAAGAAATAAAAAAAGGAAGAAATTTTTTTTATCCGAGTTAGAATCAAGACCCCAAATTAAAGTTTAAAGAAGGTACAATGATCCTACAAAACATATAAGAAACCAGGTCTAGAGCTTCATAATGAAAGATCAAGAGGGTAGAAGGAATCCCTAGAGGAGGAATAAAGAGCACATCAGTGTTCCCCATAGGACCCAATCTTAGTAGTGCAATCCTATTGAAATTAGACCGTCTCCAAAATCATCAAACTAGGAATCTAGATCTAGTATACTACTCAAAAGAGCCCAAATTATCTATAAACACTAAAAAGATACATGGTTTCCACCTGTTAAAAGAGGTTCTATACCACCCTCAAATTATCCAAAATAATATGGTTTAAGAGGGTGAAGAAGGGTGAGTGGGATCCCCTTGGTTCCTAGATCATGAAATCATAAGAGACCCCTAAATTAGTAAGCGTCTCCATATAACTATTTCCTCCTCTAAAGACATAGTTAAGACTAGTCTCTTAAAAATATGTCATAAAGGTCCTTACATCCATAATCTTGTTCTCAATAATCCAAGGGGTCTATGAGATCCCTCAATATAGTTAATGATGTTTAAATAATCCCCTTCAATGGCTAACTAGAGAATACCTATATCACTTTCCACTTTGATACCCCAAAGTGTTACCTTAGCATCTACAACATGATTGGTTTGGATTCTAGTTTTGCCTGCATATGTGACCACTACATTTTTGTTACTATCTTTGATCACTCCCCTAAATCCTACTATCACTGGGTTACCTTTCAATGCACTATCAAAGTTGATTTTAAACTAGCCTTCAATCAGAAGGGTAAATTTGGTCGATTCTCAAGTGTAGTTGTTTCTCAAGCCAGAATCTTAAGGGATCTTGAGGTCCCACAGATAAATAATAATTGATCCCTCACCATCAATGAATTCAAAATTTTTATGAATCTTGAAGGCCAATTTTCCTTAATATCTTCAAAAAAATTTCCTTTAGTGATCCACCACTTAGAACATTTATCTCTAAAAAACCACTAATTTATTTCTTTGTAGATGCCCTAGAGAAAGTGTGGAAGAGTAAGATTCAAAATAAGCTTCAAGGCATTATTCTTCCAAGTTGGGTTCCATTTTAGAAATAAGTTTGAAGGGGAATCAGGGAGGACCCATTTTTTTTGAGAGAGCACATTAACATATGCTAGATGGGGATAACATTAACACACTCCAAGAAAATGTGATTGATAGTTTCATCCACTTTCAAGCATAAACTAAATATATTTAGCACTTGGAAACTCCTAACATTAAGGTTATCAATAGTGATAATTTTATTTTGGTAATCTAGCTAAGAAAAAATGCCAACTTTAGAAATCAATTATTTATCTTAGAATTTGAACCAAGGGTCATGGTCTGGAAGATCTTTGGTCCCAAAAGTTAATTTGACTAAAATAAATAAATTTAATTCTATTTAATTTTTATAAATGTGTTTAAGGTTAAATGTATCTTGTGAACATTTCCTAAGTGTTCAAAAGATAAGAAAACTTTAAATATCCAAGTCATTTTGTACCTTGTTAGGTTTAGGGAAATTGTTAAGCATGCCTTTGAGTTTTGAGCTTTATCAAGCATCACATCAAATTTTGAGACCTTGTGTTGCATATATCAATTTTCTAACCTATGTTATGTATAAGTGAAAATTATGACCCCTGTATAACATACCATCAAACCTTGATCCATGTTTGCATCCCTCAAATTCCCACTACCTCTTGAAAAAGTCTCAAAACATAAGTTATGCATAAATACAGCTAGGATTTTTTACCCCTCTCTACACTTTACATATATAATGGCCTTGTAAAAAAAATATAATAAAAACTTAACATTCTAAATATGGAATTTATGGAGATAAATTCTTATGCATGTAATTTTTTTATATTTTCTATAATCACTTTAAAACATTAATTTCCCCTCACACCATTGCATTTTTAAAACACTCATCTTCCTTCCTGCTTTATTTTGACATTCCTTGTCTTGTTCCTTCCTATTTTATTTTAGGTGCTTGAATAATATTGTGCAGCCCAAATCCTATTATACTCACAAAAAACCTTGGGTTTCCTCAATGGATTTTTATTAATCAAGATAAATCTATGTAGTAAGGTTTTGTGGTATTTTTATTTGAGCATTTTTTCTCATTCTATCTCTTTCATGCCTTGTGAAATTTTAAAATTCTGCAATGATTTTCGCTCAATGGGTTTTTCACCATTAACAAACATGAATTGTATCGATGAGTCTTACATCACAACTATTGTGGATTATGATACATGTTTTATCACTCAATATATTATGGGCACTTTCCAGACATTAATAAGAGTTTCATACCCTAATTTTCTCCTTACATAACTCTACCACCTTCTCAACACACATCATAATTTGAATATAAAAAATAATTAGAATTATACCACCTATTATACACACTCATGGGACTTGAGTATTACTCAAACATGTTCAAATTTATACCTTCTTATTGAACAATCCCTAAAACTCCATCTTCCTCAGATAGGGTTGTATTATCATATGTCTACATCAGAGATTCCAACAAATAAGAACACAAACATGAAATATAAATTATAAGGGGTTGTTTCCCATTTAAATTTGTATTAAAACATCAACAATATCACAAATATAGAATTGGGGCATGTAGACTTCACATATTTATATCAAAGTATTAATGAATTTCACAAAATAGATCAGGGTCAAATAATTTATGATAAAGGCATGGCTCAAGTTAGAACCTTTATAACACAATTATAATATCTAAATTTTATATTTACAATGTAAAATTACTATGGTAAGGATGTAATAGAAATCAATAATTCAAAAGGAGAGTATATACTCTACCTTTAAGGAGATTATATGCTCAAATTATCTGATCATGAATCATACATTGATCTCTCTCCAACTTTTGCTCAAATTTTTTGAAAATATAATAAAAGATATTATTTCAATATGGTTAATAAGTAATGGATTATAACACAAAAAAATCATAAAAAATATTTCAAAAAACCATTTCAAGATTTTATTTCATCAATGAAGTCAATGATATTATCACACTCTTTAATAGGGTTGTTTGTGAACTCATTACTATATATTTTTAGACATGGATGTATAGGTCCATCTGGATCATTCACCAAAATAAAAATATATATCAATTGGGGTGAATTAATTAATGATTATATACACAAACAACTGATAGAGGTCAATACAACATTGAAGTTATATATGACTTCATACCCAATCTACATGGTTTCTTGTAGAAGGACCTATGGTGGACTGGATATAATGGGTGATATAGACTCGTCTAAAATATATGAATTTTATACCCAACTTACTTTGAAAGGGATATCACATAAATTACATAGGTTTAATGATTCATTCCTAAAATATGTCACTCGTACTTTTAAGTTTGATCTTTATAATGTCAAAATATCAATTCAAGCTTCTACTAGAATTTAAATATGGGGAGCTTAGTTCACACAATTCTTGAATTTATCATACTTTAGAACATATGAGTGTGAAATGGATCCATACATTTTTATAATTTATGTAGATGATAAATGATTTTTAATGAAATTGGTGAGACAATTTATTTAAAATCATAATTGTTTATCTAATAAACACAAGATCAGAATATATTTTCCAATTTCCATAGGAAGGTACATATATTCTTCACTAGCCAAGGAAAAATCTATTGATGATGAGATGACTTGAGTAACTTTTTATTTAATTAATAATATACATTAATTTATTTTTATAGGTCTAGTTGAACACATCATCATCTCTACATACTATCATGTACCCCATTTTTAGACTTTTGAATGGATTGCGAAGATGATACATAAGTAAGGGTTTGTGACTATTCTCATTTTAGTTTGGATCAAGTTATTGAATTCAAGATAATAAAAATTTCAAAGAATTTTAAAGATGATAAGGATGTTATAGCTACCATGTATTAAAAATAAGACATTTAATCAATATCTCTTCCATATAATGATTATAACATGGAAGAATCTACATCCTTGGAGGGTAGTAATTAAACAATGTTGGATAAAACACTCACATGGATTGATAGTAAAGGGGTTAATGTGGAAGATGTAGGTTTCCATATACCAATGAAATAAATTGATATATGTAATTATCACCAAAATAAATAAGTTTTAGTTCTATTTTCTACAATATAAACTAGTGAAATCATTATTGAACCACAATAAGAGAAAGATGATACAACTCTTGAAGTCCACCAAATTCAAAAATTACCTAAACTCAAAATCAAAAGGTTATGAGAAAGATGTTTGTACACTTTTGTAATTGGATAAAACACTCACATGGATTGATAGTAAAGGGGTTAATGTGGAAGATGTACGTTTCCATTTACCAATGAAATAAATTGATATATGTAATTATCACCAAAATAAATAAGTTTTAGTTCTATTTTATACAATATAAACTAGTGAAATCATTATTGAACCACAATAAGAGAAAGAAGATATAACTCCTGAAGTCCACCAAATTCAAAAATTACCTAAACTCAAAATCAAAAAGTTATGAGAAAGATGTTTGTACACTTTTGTAATTTATTAATCACATGATACTTATAATTTAAAAATTTATCATTCTCAAATATTGGCTAATGAACACTATATAATAATTCATAGCTTCAGATATTATTTCCTAAACCTACTATTTTAGAGGTTGATATTACACTTCATTATCCATCATCCTAATATGTTGATATATCTCTCATTTCCACTCCTAAAATCAAATCTAAATCACCATAATTGATCAAGGATATTTTTTAATCATAGTATCTAAATATTTGGCAACTCCATCTCCTATTGATAACATTCAAACCAAAGTATAACTAATGCTTGTGCAAAAGTAACCTAATGGAAAAATTCCCAATTGGCTGAATGAATTTATGAATAAGAGAAAAGAGATAGTACAACCTCAAGAAATTATTTTTAGTGCTACCACTCCTAATCATCATGAAGTAAATGAACCCAAATTATTTATAGAATAGTAAAAAATGATAAAGGAGAAAGATATGTTGAGGTGGAAATTCCCCCACTACAAAAGGATAAAGACAATGTCAGTGTTAAAAATTACCAATTATCAAAATTACATATTAGTAAAGCTGATAAATAAGGTGTCAAAGAAAAAATGCAATATGAAATTGGAACTCCTTTTGAGAAAGTGGACAAAAATAAATACACTAAAGATAATCTGAAATAAAAATCTAAACAACTCACTTTAGTTATTGAAAATTTAGTGAAACAAATTGAAGCTTCCTCATTTGACATTGTTCCTCATATTTTTGATGCAAAGACATTGAATGTGGAAGAATAAATTGGGCACATGGGGAGAGAAAATAAATAATGGTATGAGAAATAGATATAATAAGGAAATAAAATAATAAGTGAGGCCATGAATATTTACTTTTAATTTCAACATGAATATGATCTTGCAAGGAAAATGAAGACAAATATGAAATTGAAGCTCGTGAATGGAAAAAAATGATACCAAAAATTGAAGATTTTTTTTACGATTATCCATACAATCTTTTCATAGGAGTTATAAAAATATTATATATTGGATATGTCACATAATTCCTAAGTGATGTCAAATTTTGAATCTGTATTATTGAAGAATGTGTGAATAAATTTAGAGAATATTAGTCAATAGTAGTTGATACAATATGTGACATATAGGGAAAATTTGAGAAACTTCATTATTCATAATAAAATAATTCTTATAGCACAAGTAATTGTTGAATAATTCAAACAATTGATAGAAAAATAAATGATTCCCAAATCAACAATTAACTATGAATCAATCCATACATTCATCAAATATCAATTCTCTCTTGAAAATTTTGATAAAGATATGAAGAAGATTTGATAGGTTTCATATAAAATAATTTATATACATTATGATGTGTAAATTTATTTCATGCATTGATAAGGACATGATGAAGATAAAATCAAATAAACTATGAATTTTTTTGATGAATATAGGAAAAATATGCAACATAGAAAATAAGAAGAAAGGTTCAAATTGTGTTTGATGAATAAGATGAGTAAATTTCATTGAACATTCATCAACTCTAAAACTTGTAATTTTTCAATGTCTATTTCATAAATTTCAAGTTGCATGTTTTTAAAATATAAATTTTGTATATTTTAATATTTTTAAATATTCTAATGTACTTTTTGAGGTTTTAAGTCGTGAAAACTTGTCAATGAAATTTTCAACTTTTGAGTTACAATTTTTTACAAGCATGTTTTTGAAAGAGTCTTAAATATCAAAAAGGTGGTTATGACCCATAACCACACATTGTAACCTATAAATACAAGTGTTTAAGTCATTTAAAGGTATTTTTGATAAATAATAAAATTTTGGCAATAACAAAATGAGGTGTTTATGTTTTCCACTCTTTGAAAAATCAATACAAAGTTAATTTTGTGGACTTTAAGCCAAATTTGTTTTTGAATGGACAATGTATGTGTGTATGTTGTTATTTTAAATTATTATTCTTAATATGTTACAAAGTTTCATTTTTGGATAGTCAGTGAAAGTGAATACCTTAGTCTAGAAATTATTTTGAATATACATTAATTAATTTTATTGCTCTGAAACCTTGGTAAGATTGAATATAGATTTATATCTACCTTCATAAGGAAATAACATTTTTTTATATATTTTTCCTAATTTATTAAATTTACTTATTGTATGTATTTTAATCATATATTATAAATTTGTATTTCCCATCTCATTTCTATAATAAAGGTTTCCCTAAAAAATTTCAAACCTAGGATTATTATAGCAAGTCTATGTATTTGGCTATGTAGAGTTATCCTTTCCCTTCCCATTTGTTTCCTTATCTACTTACATTTATTTACCACCTTTCATTACATTTCTAATTTCTACCACCTTTCCATACTTTTAGGTTAATATTATAACCCCCTATATAGAAACATTTTTGATGTAGATATTTTAATTTTTCACATTCTTTTTACTAGTAATAAAGGTAGATCTACTTGCAAATAAGAGAGGGAATTTGTACCCGAATTTTTGACCAAAATTCCCTATTTATCCTCTTGAGAAATTATTCAATGAACAAATTTTTGGTGCCCACTTTGGGGCATGTAATCGTGATTTCTGTGTAACCCACATATGAAAATTTTCCCATGTGACTCTTTTAATAACTCAAGAGATAGGCAAACAACAAAAGATTGAGTGGGAACAACCTACATGGTTAGATATTGCTTTTGAAATTATAAAATGTGATTGGTAATATCAAAAATTAAATGTTTCCTAGTTTCAAATAATATTAAATATATTAAATTAGGAAATAGATCATGAAGAACATGATCAAATTATTCTTGAATGTAGGATCACCCAAAGAGATCGTCAAGCAACTCACAATCCTAAACAACTTTGCATATAAATATGACTATGAATTAATAACTTGATCACCAATCTAGTCTTGATTAGATATAATCTATATAATAATATATTGATTCAAGTATATTATTTCTCACTTGGGATAATAAATTAAGTTACAACCATTCACATATTATTGATGTAGTAATAAACTAAGAATGATACTATGACACCATTACTCAAAGGATTGTAGAAATAATTTAAACGACACAATAAATAAGGTAACAAAGAAGGTTAGTTCATATAGCCTCCTAAACATATTATAAAGTAAGAATTTATTCTCATGACCATCCTAATAGTTCAATATCTAGTACCTAATCTAAATCTTGATTGGTTAATTGACATAAAAGAAGACATCTCTTTAGATTTATGAACATTTGTGTGGATAACAAAAATAGTGTAGTCCAATTTCAAGGAGTTTTTGAGGTATTATAAGAATTTAAAAAAAACATATTTTTAAAAATATATAAAGTTATAACATCATCAAGAGCACATCTAAGAAGATCATCTCAAAGAGTGCTCAAAATTTAACCTACACCTTAACGACAATAATGTTAATTCTAAACTAATAGAAATATGATTTACTATATCAAGTAAATCTCAAGGTAATACAAATCCATCCTACTAGTTAAAATATTTTTATAATTTTAAGTTAAATCCTAAGCATAAAACTAAAATCAATAAATTAGTTAGATTCCCATCCATTCCCAAGAAAAGCAAACAATCACAAGGTGGTTCTACGGTGAGTCAAGATCTTATCCTATCAAGAAATTTTATTCCTTTAAACAAAATATATATTAACATGTAAATACCATGGGGTAATGTAATAGGTCCATTGGATCTAGGAAATTTATGTGAGCTTCCTAAAGGTTCATGAAAAAAATTAAAAAATAAATGAGCATATTGTTACCTTTTTTGTCACATGGAATATTATGTATTGAACATGAAGATATTGTATTTAGATTTTTTTTATAAACTATTAAAAATGTATTATTCATATTTTTTTATCACCTTTCTCTATATTCCATCACTAATTCGAATAATATAAAAAATAAGTTTGAACTTAAATTTAAATTGGCTAAAGATGTGCATGCATTGATTGTGTAGTTTACTCAAATGAAGAAACAAGGATATTAACCCATGAGATAATTTGTTTAATAATTTAATAAATAATATATTGGTAACATCTAGGTTAAAAATAAAAAATAAAAAATGTTTCTTCATAAATTCATAATTACTTCAAATAAGATACTAGTTGACGAGAACTAGAGTAGTTTAATTGGAAGCAACTCATATGTTGGCCATTGACGTTTAATATGACATGATAATGGATTAAAATTGATAAATAATATTCAAAATATAAATCAAAAATCTTATATAATTCCTCTACTAAATATATCTTATATAAAAACATTGACAATATAATGACATTGAAGAAATATATACCTTAGAAGGCTCTTACTCTGTATCAAGGTATTCCTATAATAAATTATGTTCCTAACCAAGGGAATAATATATGATTTAAATACCATATTAATTTTTTTTTATATAATCTCCTCTAAAGTTAAACACTTTTTGAATCAAATGATTTTTCTGGGTATGAAAAAAGAAGAAATTGAAATAGAAAATATGGATCTTCAAGAATTTGGGAGAAAATAATCTAGTGGAAACTCCAATAGTGTGTACCTAAACTATGATTTAGGTGGAGATTATTATGATGATACCATTGAATATATGAATATCCAATAATTTATAGTCTTCACTAGAACCCAAAATCATAAAAAAATACATGTCAAAAAATAGAAAGAAACTCAAAAAGTCATCCTTCCATGAGGAACTCGATCACATGGGAAATAAAAAGGAAAAAAACCATGGAAAAGGTAAATTACCATTCTCAAATCACTATTTTTCTTCATCCAAAAGTTAACTCTTCTATTAATAATGATACAAATGTATTCTAATACATTGAAAATACTCCCCCTACTAGTTTACCAACTAAGACCATCTGTAATGTGTATAATCATTAGTTTATGCAGCTTCCCAAAAACATATAAACTATAATGTAAATTTTATAGAGAATGTATATAAGTATAATATTACTTTTTCCAAACAGTTTTATAGTAAAAATTATAATATAACAATCTGGTTTGAGTCCACATAAGTAATACTCTTTTTCGAATCATACCATACTCAATAATTCTTTCATCCAACCAATGATGAAATAGATTCCTAATTTTCATTTATCATAAATTTAATTAAATTATTATAAAAATGTAAAAACCACAATCATACATAGATCTCACTCAATAACTTAGAAAAATTCAACCATACCCAAGTAAATAGACAACTTGAATGTATTACAACATCTTTCATGCAAGTTAACTGAATCCCATAAACAATTATTTAACACTCTAATATCTTAGGATTAATCCCTCATTAATTCCATTAAGTATAAAGTATTCATTTAAATAAAACATTTAACAATAAAAATATCAATATGTCTATGTGGGGAGGTAAACTCATAATTTACAATAGCTATGCCATGTAGTATTTAAAACTATACTACATCCTATCTCAAATGGATGTCATAGTGTTCCCATATGATATTTAATAGTTTTTTTTTAAAACTAAGGTATCATACATATATCAATAGGATACAATTCCATATTTAATAGAGTTTGCAAGCTATGGCATTCTCATGTAATAAAAATCAATCCATTATCAAATAATAAAATCATTCATACGTCTATAATTGAAACCAAAAAGATTTAAATTCACAATTAATAACATGAATGATATGTTATTCCCACATAATAATAATATGTCTATTTAAACAACAAGACAATAAAAGCATACAAAATTCAAAGGCAATTCCTTATCTAAAAACGTCATTACTCATTTGACCATTTTTTGCATTTATAATCATGTAGTTGGTAGAAACATCCACCTACAGGTTTATAAGTAAAATATATGCTAAACTATGAGTAATTTATACTATTAAAAAAAATCTTCCATGCATATCCCAAAATAAGGCAAACAACCAAAAATAACTAGCAACATATAAAATCAAAGAATTCAAAAATATCTATAACTACAAGTCCATTTACTTTCATACAATGATAAATTACAACCATAAAAATGACAAATAATTTCAGCCAATTCAAATAAACCATATAAAGGATTTACTATTTGTGCATTGAAATCAACTATAGTGATGAAATACATCCATACAAATTTAACACTAGTTGTAGGTAGTTAGTTGGCTATAATAGAATGTAAGAATTTTCTCCCAAATTGACTATATTATATAAATGATTACTAAATTTTCAACTATATTTAAAAATAATTATACAAAATTACTTAATAAACTGTTGATCTATATTTTAAACTAGTTGTAGGTGAAAATTAACTACATCCAACTAAATAAATTTTAAATAAACCCCTTTTTAAATTCTAAACTAGCTAGATATAATCCATATTCCAATTCCTACTTATTTTTGTTTTATTATCTTAATAAAAGATAAATTGGATGGATATCATAGCCATTACCCATTATTATAATCATATGGGTTAAATTTATCCTTTTACTAATATGATTGTAAGTACAAAAAGTTAGAAAAATCATCTTTTTTTGACTTATAAGAAATATATATACTCATAGAAACTATACAATAATTGAGCTCAACTTTATAAATTTATTTTTACCTAAAATAAAATTGAAAAATTATAATGACCTTGTGGGTCTTTGATAAAATGCGAAAAACTATTTATATAGTCCACAAAACTAACAAAAATTATTTTTCATTAACCTATACAGGCTTTCATGACCTAGACATACTACCCAGAATGATGCTTTAAACAACTAGAATTTTAGTAAAAAAGCTTAAAAAAAGAATATTTATGTGTAAATCAATTCATTTATCATTACAAATAATAAATTTGAAATAAACTAAACATTTCCAAATTGTATTGATAAACCCACAAATTTGAGTTTTTAATCATTGTCTAATTATTTAATTTTTTGATCAAAAAGGAAAATTTTGTAGAATATTATTACTTGTCTCTTATTTTTCAAAACCCAAAATTCTCCACATAAATATTCCCATGAATGGTACACCCTTTTATTTCCTCTCATTTCTTCCATTCCTCTACTCTATGCTTCTCCATTTTCTTCTCAACATTCTTACCAAATTTATCTCCCCCATTTTCTCAATGAAACTAGACTTCAACT